>BROE01000023.1:1826455-2229465 GCA_036571765.1 Plecoglossus altivelis | reverse complement strand
CCCCCCCCCACCCTGCCACAATTCCTCCCTCGATGGCTTTCAACTCTAACTAACAAGACTGAAGTGCTGTTGTGAATACAGTTGGGTCTGTCGATGTTGAAAGGCTAAGCTAAGCTATTGTTTGGGGCTAACAGGCTCTGGCAGATGCACAGAGCGTGCCGTGACAGGCTTGGGTTTCAGAGCGTGCGTGACATGGTGCACAACCCCAGCTGGCATCGCTGTCACCACATGTGGCCCACTGAAGTTCCACACCTCACAATTATGTCTTCTTTTGACAATGGTGAAAAACGAGTGCCTTTGCAGTGTACTATAGGTTGTGTGTTTATATTTGTGTGTGTATGTGTGGATTTGGAGTGTGTGTTTGTGTGTACTTTGCACAGAGTTTTTGTGTGTGTGGATGTGTGTGAACTCATGGCAGATGATTAGGGTAGCTTAAAATAATTGTACCACCCACTCTCTGCCTGTGTGTCCTTGCAGAGCTGGAGGTAGCCAGGATGAGCACAGATGGGAACCTTCCAGACCTTAAATTCCCACAAACGGGTGGCCATGGCAACTCCATTCACTTATCAGCAAGCACCTTGAAACAACATGGGAGAAATGGTAGGTATCCACAATGCACCTTAAATCAGCTTGATAGATATGTAACCAGGAGACTGTTGTCTCTAAAATGTGAGTGTCTGAATGAAACAGAAAGCAGGCCATGTTTGTAACCTGTTGAATTGTGAACAGGTTACAGACATGTGACCAATGACAACTCTTGGTGTGTCTACTCACAGTATGTGCACGTAAACGGTTGGTTTAAACAGCACAAAATAAGTCTTGACAGTGTTGCATGGCTTAGAAGTTCTCCATTTTTACCAATCAATTTGCTTTTGTTTTTTTGTTTTTTTCTCATGAAGTCTATCACATGCGTATACAGTCTTTCATGTAGTCAGTCGCTCAGTTAGTCACTGGCTCCCTCCCTCCCGCACATATATGCGCGCACACTCACATCATATATTTCTGAGGTGGCAATGTGTTAAGCACAGTGCGTATCGTGACACACAGCCCCACTCTCTTCTGACTTCTGAACAGTAGAGGGTCCCTGGAAACTGAATTAGTCATATTCAAGCACCGGCCCTGAGCAGTAACGAGCCCATTGTGCACAACAAAGGCCCATCCAGCGGAGCTCAACACACTGTTATTTGGACTTTATTACTTGCTCATGCAAATAGGCACTCTGGACCAGATCAGGCAGGCTCATGGCCAGCCGATACTCGCTGAGTCATTACAGCCAGACCCAAGATAGCATCCCCCTCACCGGAGGTACGTGGCGCAAATTGTTTCCCTTTCGTTGGAGTGAAGTGGCCTCAAACTGTGCGGGAGGCAGCCGGCTTTCATATCAGTTCTCTGGGGGGGGGGGGTATGCTGTGAAGAGAACACGAGCAGTGGAAAGGAAAGAGGCGCTGACAAAGGTTTTTGGATGCAACCGTCAGTGAGAGGTAGTCACGTTCAAAACCACTTGGAGATTGACTCAATAACGAAACTCGGAAGTCAATTGGAAATGTTGTGTTGAACCCCCCCACCCTCAATGTTTCCATCGAAGAATGCTAAATACATTAATGTGGTTTTGCACCTATTAACCTGGTAAAAAGATCCCTGTGTGTGTTCACATGCTGTCTGTTGGTTCAACAAGTTGGTCTCATTCTCTCCCTCTCAGGTGAGATCCGGATAGCCTTTGTCCTCTACAAACACATCGGTGCCTACCTCTCCACAGAGAACGCCAGCATGAAGCTGGGCAGCGAGGCCATGGCCACCAACTACTCTGTCATTGTCAACTCGCCCGTTATTACCGCTGCCATCAACAAGGACACCAACAAAGTCTACCTGTCAGACCCTGTCATATTCACGCTGAAACACCTGCAGGTAAGTGGACGTCCCTGAAGCTAAGCCCACAGGAAGGAGGAGCTCCTCAGTGTGGAGGTTTGTAAATGTCAAGGGTCCCAAACATCTGCTTTAAAGGCCGCCACGCTGAATTCCAAGTGGTCCAAATGTCACAAGACACTCCCCAACATAGCGAACGACAGTAGGCCCGTTTAAAGTACTTCGCATGAACCCGGATTGAAACTAGCTCAAAGATCTCTCCCCAATTCCCAAAGCGCTCTCAATTCCCCCAACATTACTGCTTACATTTGATTGAAGGAGCGAGTTATGAGGACCAAAGTTTGACTACCAGTTCCTCTCACACTGATGAGGATTTGTTTTGCATCTGATCCGCTTTCCCCCTCGTTTGCTGCTGAGCAAATGGGTCGCACGTGTCGAAACTGGGAGGCTGAACAAATATCTTGGTTCTATTGGGAGTCCCCAGAGGCTGGTTAGTCATAGCATGGGAGAGCTCCTCACTGCCTCCCGCTCTCCCCTCTGCATTATCTGCCTCCTGCACGACTCAGTCAAAACAGCCCCGCTTTGTCTCCCTGCGACGCCTCCAGTGATTATTAGGCAGGTTGAAAGACCTTGAGATATTTGCAGAAGGGGCTGTGTGTGCCGGTGTGTGGGAGGGACCTCCTTGCAGTGTCTGAGGTGTGTGTGGATGTGTGTGTAAAGTGTGTGTGTGTGGGGGGGGGGGGTGGGTGGGAGGGGGGGCCGGACAGAGTGAGAGGGAGCGGGAGCGAGAGAGGAAAAGAGAGAGATAGCTTATGGCTTTTTAAATGAAAATGGGGAAATGTCAAAATGGGGGTCAGTGCTGTTATTGCCACGACCCACCTGCTCTTCAGTTTAATTCGTAGTTTGGAGAGGCAGCTTGGTTCAAACTGTCAGGGAATAATGTAGGGGCACAACCATTTTAATACCCTTGTCTCTCTTAGATGGTCTAATCTCAATAAAGCACTGCCCTTGTGGCAGTGTACTTGGGTTCCTGGACTCTTAGTGCACTTTGGAGAGCATGTAAGGAGAGCCAAATACATGTCTGTTTGGTCAAAGAAGGTCCAAATGATGACGCTAACTAAAGGTTTTCTCATAACGTTGGATATGTCAGGCCACACTTACGTAAAGGTTGCTGCAGAATCATATAGCTGATGCC
The DNA here is from genome assembly GCA_036571765.1 of Plecoglossus altivelis. Classification (NCBI taxonomy): domain Eukaryota; kingdom Metazoa; phylum Chordata; class Actinopteri; order Osmeriformes; family Plecoglossidae; genus Plecoglossus; species Plecoglossus altivelis. The sequence continues at coordinate 2,226,407 of BROE01000023.1, read as the reverse complement.
CTAAATTCTTATTTTCGGCGGTGACAGAGTGTGACCGCACACTAACTTGATAACTCTCCTCTCCGGTATCGTCGAGAGCTGTTCCTGTCAGAAAGGGTATTAGGATTCTTGCCATTTACCACACCATGCGTTCTTCCTTTGTTCCTCGCCCTGCAATTAACACCCGTCCCCCCCTTCCACCACCCCCATAGACGTGGGGATTTGGATCAGTGCTCTCTAGGGACCGCACAGTCCCCCAGATATTGTTTCGCTTCCACGCCTCTGCCTTTAATGGACCAATTAAAGTCGTTAACGCTATGGAAGGTCATCTCGACCGCTTTCTCTGGAATACCCCGAGCCCAGGTCGACTTGGCCGTGCGGAGGCTAACTCAATCAGTGGGAAATTTATGTGCGTAGAGGGAATCTCTTCAACCGATTAAGTTGTAGGTGTAGCAATGCAGAAACCACCCCACAGTTGAACAAGTTGGCAGTTGCACCAAAGACAATTCCAGGATAGGTCCCAGTTCTATATTAGCTTCCTCTGAAGTGTGCCCACACATTGATGTTAAAAGCAAATGCAGTGAGTTATCTTGAGCTTTTACACCTGTGCAACGCTTTCAGAACCCATTTGGGAGATGGCACATGCGCACCAAGCAGGTATCCAGATTTGGGATTGCAATTCAGCGCTAGTCTTCAAGGGCCATCCAACAAAGCTTTTGATAATTATCTTTAAAAAAAGAAAGACGGATCGTCCTCGTTTGAAATGTTTCGGCGGTGTCTTTTGTTTATGCCATGTGTCAGTTGTAGTCTCCTAGTAACAGTTTTCAGATGGCTAGCGAACTAGCAAGAGGAGCTCGTCATTAAGCCTCACTGGCTGGCAGAGCTGGCGCTGACGGCCATTAAACAGCAGGGAAAAGTATTTTGTCGCCAGGCAAAGGTTACAGAGAAAGGTCAAAAAAACTCGATGAAACACCATCTCAACTCTGCTTGACGCCCTTTAAATTCAACAACCCGCAAGGGAATGAAAGAGATGGCTATTTCTATACAGAAATAGTGGAAGGTAGAATGTGAACGCTACGTGGGATTGGCTAATGCCTCTAATTTACTTCCATTTTACCCCAATGATGGTACTGGAACATGAGTCAACCTACAGTCAATTTGCTCCCTTAACTTTTGCCTTTTCTACGTTTGTCTCCCTTGTTCTTCACAGCAGTCAAAGGAGAACTTCAACCCCAACTGTTCATTCTGGGGCTATTCCAAGAAGACCATGACTGGTTACTGGTCCACTCAAGACTGCAGGTTGCTAGGCACCAACAGGACACATACCACATGTTCGTGCACGCACCTGACCAACTTTGCTGTCCTCATGGCTCATGTGGAGGTCAAGGTAAGGGGAAACCGAGTGTTGCATGCTGTAAGGGCAGGCGCCCTTTGTGGAAAGATGGATTTGAATAGATAAATACAGAACGATCCCTTGAACATAAGTTAGTGAATAGCACTTAAGTATTGCTTTGTTCTGCAGTCTGTGTACTCCGCATGCAATTCTAAACCGACGACCTTCACAAATTCATTAAATGTAGAGACCTTTTTTTTAACCCCTGAACGTTTTACTCATTTCCTTTCAAAAAGCTTGGTTTGAGGACATTCTTAACGTGAAGCGTTTATTCAACGTTGTTTTCAGTACCCAAACATTGCTGTTCACCATCAGAAGGGTCTGTAAAGCATACCCATTTCACTACTGACACTTAGGTAAAACAGACGTCCATGAGAGTCATGCTAAGGCATTGACACTCCCTGCAGCTGAGGGTGAGCGGTATTTATCGACGTAACAACACACATATGCTTCTTGCTAGCTTGTTGTTTACTCTAGTTAGCTCTGCTACCCCCACTGCTATGTTCACATCCCTCCAAGCTATCATCCAAGCTTCCTTTCATCACGCCAGTGTCGATGACTGCTCACTGTACCATTTAGATTGTTGTTTATTTGCTATTTCCTTGGACTGATAGGTCAAACTTTCCGAGTATTATATTCACACTGCAGAATTGAGCCAAATCTTATTTTTGCTTCACCCTTGGTATTTTTGACACATATCAGCTTCAAAAATGTTTTGTTCAAAACATCGTGTTATGTTCAAAAGTGATTCAATATGTGACTAAAAGCTCTATTTGAAATATGTAGTTAGACTTAAAGATCTTTTTAACAAGTTCCATTTTACTGGGAGTGAAAATGTGATTTTTTTTTAGCTTTCTCACTGTACTGCTCAGTACTTTGTTGCCTAGGCTCTTCAGAACAACAGCATATAAGAGTAGAGGAGAAATAAAGAGATGTTTACCAGAAGTGAGGTGGAAAGGATGCCAGCAGATGGACAGATGAAGGGGAGGGGGACCAAAAAAACAAGGCAGAGATACAATCAGAGTTGTGAAGATTGCCACATGAAAGATTGGCCTCTCGTTTGTGCAGGGCCGCGGTGCGAAGTGGCATTGTCGTCAACCCCCAGGGGAGGATAGTTGTGTTGAAAGGGGACGCGGAAGGGAAGCTGGAGGATGAGGGGAGGTATATCCTGCCTGGTGACAGACAGTTAGATTGCTTCTGTGACAGGGGAGTGTGAGGAGCGCAGTGCTGACGGGGTCCAGCCATGGCCTCTCTGGTGTGTCCTGTCAGCCAAGGCTAGGAGGAAGGAAGGACTATGTCATGTCTGTCCCAGTTGGCTCAAGGCCACATCACCCCCAGCTCTGGGGCCTTCCATTCCCCTCAGAACACACACACACAAGCATGCACACATGTGCACAGACACACACGTACACACAGATACACACAAATCAAACCGAACCCCCGTGGGCTGAAGGGTGGCTCACCCCGTAGCGAGCTAGAGTCACTGTTTGTCACTCAGCTGTTTGGCTGTGGGGCGCGGTCTGTGTGTCTTCAGCTGAGCCCTGCATACAGAGGGACGGGGGAGAATGGAGGCTTTGGAAAGAAGGGCAGGGAGAAAAAGGAGGGAAGAAAAAGGGGAAGGGAGAAGGGCATCTTTGTTCGATTTTTGGAACCCCTCAAGATGCTGGTGATGCTGCTTTCGGGAGTAAAGTGGACAATAGTTCCAAAGTGGAAAATGTTGGCGGTTCCTTCTTTCTTCTCTTTGAAGTGTTTTTTTTGTCCTCTTTCTTTAGAGTAAAAGGCAACCTGTTGGAAGTTTGCGTCTGCGGCGGGTGTTCGCAGACGTTTTCTGTTTTGTGTGACATAATGCCTTCAGACGCTCTGTACGGGAGCCAGTGAGATGGGGTCAGGGTGACCATATGTTTGGTCTCCATGGAAACCTCGGCATCGTTAACTAAAATCTGCTGCCCACTCAGCTAGAGACATTTTTTCTAAGTCATGTTTATATCTGGGGACAGTGGGAACAGGGTAAAATATGGAGAGTTATAGAGAGAAATGAAAAGGATGTAATAATTATTTTCACTTTATTTGTTTTCCGATAATTGATTGCTCCGATCTTCATTAGGTACTGCTTTCACCATGAGAATGAGTGTCCTGTATTTGGGCTGATGGACGGCTTGTTCTACGTGAAGCTAGAGTTTATGCTATGTTTACACTGTTTCTTTTCTTGTGTGTCAAAGCTAATTGACCCTTTGTGTATTCTTCTCTCTCTCTCTCTCTCTCTCTCTCTCTCTCTCTCTCTCTCTCTCACTCTCTCTCTCTCTCCTTTTGTTAAATTGTCTTCTGTGATTAATGACACAATGTTTAGCCTCGTAAACTCCGAGCTAATAATCTGTGATATCCCATTATCTGCAGTACGCTTAGAGGTAATACTGTACATAAACGAAACATGAACTCCAAGTAGCCTATACAAGTTGACTTCAAGCGCATATTCTGAAGTGACTAAACATCTTATTAGCGAGTGCTGAACCGTGAAGAGTAGTGTTTGTAACACATACTAAAGTGGTTCTCACATTTGAGCGTGCGGGAGGTTTTCAACACATTTACTGAGAGGAGCACCTAAGAGCCAGGTGAACTTCTAGCCTTTAAAGTTTCTAATAGACATCAAATGAGTTGAGTTGGCTAACAAGGTAACTCTCACGAAGACGTGCCCTCCTCGCCTATTCTCTTCACTGCCCACTCATGCTCTGTTATAGACCGATCATAGATAGCCTACTTTGAACTTCATTCCTGCGAATATTGCACTCAGCTCAATGGGGGAATAATCAGTCTCCGCAAACACCAACTCTCACTGGGTTTAATTATGTTGCAAGTCAATTATAACCTTTCTGAACTTCGTATGTCTAAATCTTTGATCTGTGCCAATGCAGGGCGAAAACAAAGATGTAAGTTATTCAACAGATGCAGTAACTGCAGTCCATAGGCTTGGGTGCTGTAACGTGCTGCAATATTGCACAGTTGTTACCCTAGGAAGATGGAGTAAATTGATGTTGTTGGTTTTTTGGTGTTCTCTGTTTCTTCTCCTCTTACATGTGATCATTCGTACTTAGCATATGGTTTCATCAGCTCCAGCTGTTGGGTTGTGCATGTTCTCTGCTTCGCTCGGCGTAGAAGAAAGAATTGCTCTCTGCTACTTTGTTCTCAGGACAGCACGTGGGCTCATCTGTTAGTAGTCCTGAAGCACTTCATCTCAGACCCCCCCCCACACACACACACACACACATGCACACACACACACACACACACACACTCAGACATGCACACTCCATATTCCTCTATCCTGTCAAGGATCTGTCAACAACAGAGAAAGATGCATCTGTCAGCGGGATGTTCGTAGGGGAATCAAGTTCTGTCAGTCTCGTCTGTCTCACCTCCCCTGCCTTTTGTGAGCTAACGTGAGCTAGCTCGCACAAGGAGGGGATGTGGCCTTTGTCAGCCCTCGCCGCTAGTGTCAGGAAAAGTGTGGCTGACGAGCCACGCAAACGAGTCAAAGCAAACAGAGGAACTCCAGGTGCGCGTTAGTCAGAGACCACTTGGAGTTTGGTGTCTCCCGGAAAGAATAGCTAACATGTACTCCAGGAGGAAGGAGCGATGTCTCTTAATCTATGTGCACTTTTCCTTTTCATCTGCTGCACTTTTGACATGATGTCACTGAAGGCTCTTATAGTCTTGGCTTTTGGATGCGGACATTATAACCCTTAGTTGTGTCAGAGTAGAAACACGTAGGTTTTTCTGAGTGGATTCAGCCCAGCTCTCAGGTAAGGCTAGGGATTACGAATGAGTTTATGGATTACTCAAAGCATGTCAATACAGGTGGTCGGCATTACCCAGTGTTGACTGGTACACGATGTAGACATGATGTCAGCTTTCTGAGGTGGTCACGTTTCAGATCTCTCTTTGTTCCACTTTGAACAAAAGGATTTTATGGATAAACCTAACTGAATAAAAGTTAAATAAATTAAAAGTCTTAAGAATCTAACCCAAAGTATTCAAGGATACATTGGATCAATACTTGGCAAGAGATACTTAAAACTTTGAATTTTGCACCCTCTCACCCACCCAAGGCAGAACTGTGTGAACCATCTTATTAAACCATCCCCTTCAAATTTAAGCTGCACTTTTGCCAAGATGTCCTTAAGGGGGTTGTGAAGGTAATGTTTAAATGGCGGCCAATGCACTATCCAGCTAAGAAAGATAGACCTGCCCTTCTTCAGACTATGGGTCATTACTTACGTGCTGTGTGTGTGTGTGTGTGTGTGTAAATGTGTGTGTGTGTGTGCCTACGTGTGTTTGAGAGAGAGAGATAGAGAGAAGGAGTGTTTGCCCCAGGGTAATATTGAACCACCTGTCAGCCCCTCCAGTCCTTGTGGACCAGCAGGTATAAATCAATGATGCTCTTTGTGCCTGATGGAAGGTGAGATGCATGGAGCCCATACATCAGCCCCTTGAAGGGATGTCTTATACACACAGTCACTGCAATCGCTGGGCCTGACAAGTTCAGGACCACTGTCAATTGCAAATTGTAGTCCTAGGATGGTATGCATCGCATTTCAGTTCAAATTCAGCTGTGAGAACCAGCTAGAGTTAGGAGGGGATAGAAATATGTAATACGGATGAAAGTTTGTGATCTCCGTTACTCACTGGAAACTACTAGGTAGGAACACATTTATTTTTGGGCTGAGACATATTCCCCTCTGGAAGGCCACGCAAGCGCCCAGCCCAGGCATTATATCACCGTTATGGTACAGCGAAGCAGACCATCCCATGAATCCGTTAGCTCGATGCACTGGATGTAAACTCCCATCGTGCACCTGGGCGTTCCCCTGCCAGCCCCCTTAAAGGCGAGGACTGGGCGGCGGCCTCTGATTCACGACCGTCTGGGACGCTGTTCCTCCCTGTAGCGGTCATAAAGAAGCCCCCTGGAGACTGGTGACATGCCTGGCGACAGAGCCTGGATTGGCCTCAAGCTCTGAGCAGTTGTTAGATATAATTGAATAAAATCCTCTCCCTTTTTTGTTTTTTGCTTCCCTTTTTAGCTCTCCATCTTTCCATCATCTCATGAATAGGAGTCAAGGCCCACTACCTTACTGTTGTATTAAGTCATTTAAAGCACAAAGAATAAAGACAATTTTCTTAGCATTAGTTGTTTTTTATCTTAGTTTTGTTCACATTACACCTCAAACACAGGTGTGATGCTCACACAATGAAATCCAAAAAACAAGGTGTATTCGAGAGGTGAGAATCCCAGGGGCGGCGCATGTGAGACCTCACCCTCGCAGGTGATACAGAGAGTAGTTGTCAGGTAAGTGTCGAGTGTCTCTCTGCTTGTCAATCAGGAAGCTCTCCCTCCCCTGGCTTCCTCACCAGACGGTAGTGGAGACGGCCCTTTGAGGCCTCCGGCTGGGAAGAAGCAGTGGACGCGTTAAAGAAATAAGGAAACGACAGAGATTGGAAAGCAGAATGTGCCTCATCAATCCCCTCCTCTCCTCATCCTTTCGCACTTTTGCTTTTTGCCACATGACTGCCAGCCCATCCCTGAGCCACAGTGAGGATGTTTTTGGAAAAAATGACAAGCCTCTGCTTTGGGGACTTGTGTCTGCGCCATGCCCTTCCCCTCGCTCTGAAAAGAGTCACAGAGACCGAGGTGGCATCCTGCGGTTTTGTTGTGTAATATGGCATTCCCTCACGGCAATCCAGAATATTCTCCAGATTTCTGGAGGCCAGTTGTGGCTAGAAGTGCTGTTGCAATCGTCCAACGTCCTAGAACAAAGAGAATGCTCCACAGTAAATCCATCAGAGAGGTGTGTGTGTGTGTGTGTGTCTGTGTACAGCCCTTTCCCACCCCCTTCCCCCAACAGAGTCCCCTGACTGAAGGTGAGACTCGGATGGATAGACCCTGCAGTCTTTGAGGAGCCACGTTAGAGAACAACCGGAGGGCCCTTTTAGAACAGCCACCATCTGCCACCCCCCACTGCATTATACCTTTATAGCTCAGTCAAGCTGAAATGCTGGCGCCCTTGCAAACACACAACACACTTACACATGCACACATTGATCCCATGGCACGCGCACACAGAGCCTCGCACACACACACGCAAACTGCCTGCTCTTAACCACTCCCCACTTACACACACTCGCACAAACTCATACTGCTGCTGCTGTACATCGCATCAAGCCATCCCCCTCATGTATACACAATGGCTCATCAGGCAGCCAAATCAAAAGAGCGCCTCTCCCCAGACTCTGCGAGCAAGTCAACTGTTATCGCAGCGCGGCCCCTTAATGATGAGCATCTGCTCCCCCTCGCTGCTAGCGTTAGCTGCACCGTTCACCCTCTGCTCTGTTCTGCCGTCATAAGTTTCACCACAGTAACGCTGAAAAGCCCCCTTCAAAAGCTCTCCTCACACCCCTGCCCCGGTGCACGGAGAACATCGCTGACTGCGCTGAAAACCTGATTTAAAGCAGTGCTTGTTTGGTGAAAAGAGATACGCTATGCTTTTGCTAGGCTTTTTTTTTCTTTCCTCAGAGTAAGCAAACAGTTTCTTATGTGGGCCACAGTAAGGGGTGGATATTTGGTTCAACCGCTATAGCACAGCATTTAGTATCGGTTTCAGTTACAAAGACTATTCATATTCGACTCTTACCACAATTTATATTAGCATTTCACTGTAGGCATTGGACCTGACACCCTCATCCGGGGCGACACCCACAAAAGCAAATCCTGTGAAGATTTCAGTGCTTATCTTGAGGGTTATCCACACAGAATACAGGCAGGAATGTCGACAAAAAGGGTCTTGTCATATCTTTTGAAGTCTTTACCTGTGCAATCTTCATTAGCATTCACGCTAAGTAGTCTGGCGGAATCGGTTAGTTCTACCCAGATGGTCTTACAATCCCTGCAGGGACAGCTGTCAGTTTGAAGACGATGTACACCTTTTACTTTCAAATCTCCTTACTCCAGCCCTCTTCCTGTTTTAAGTCAAAGCCCGCTGGAGTGAAAAAGAGGCCGATTCCATGGGGAAATTAGAAAGCGTCTGAAGCTGACCAAAGTGTTTGGGCCCCGTAATTATGTCGCGTTAATAAATCATGATGTCTCTTTTTTACATTATATCTCTCTCTGTGATGCTTAATTGCCATGTTTGCCACATTTCAAAGACGTGTTTTCTTCAAGATATGTCATTTCTGCCTTTCTCCACCCTGATCCGAACAAGAGCAGTTTCTTTTTCATGTAGCAAAAAAGACAAGTCCGGGTTTTTGGCTGATTAGACATGAGCAGCGACGTCAGTTAAATGACAAAACTGTTAAGTAATATAGGGGTTCATGAAGACACAGGGACACATTGCACAGGCATTGATGCAAACAAATTTCCTTGACAGCACTTTGGGATTTTTGCAACTAGGCCTGCTGTTAGGAAGCAAGCCCTGTCAGAATGAGCAACCTAAGCGTGTGTAAGTATGGTCTCCAGGGCCAACTGATTGGCTAGGCTTAAGATCAGTTCCTTGACACTGTGTGTTATTTTTAAACATACTCTGAGATACAGTACTTCCAGTAGCTCGTGTGCATGTCAGCAGTCAGACATGTTTGGATGTGACAAGGTCATGTTGCAGGTCAGCTGGGCCTGACGTGGAACATATCAGCAGATATTTTGGCTTGCCTACTCTACTTTAGAGGTGTTAGTCAATTCGTCTTTTGTAATGGCCGGCTCCACACCACCACTGCAAAACCCTGCCATCTCAGGCTGTGTTGCTCCTTGCTGTCACTTTTAAGTAGCACTCGCTGCACTTGGTTTTATGACTTGAGGTGAATTGTATTTCACCGTAGTGTTAGTGAGTTGCCGGGTCCTTATCTCCGATAAAGTCACATATTTATAGTCAGCAGGATGGTTTTTAGTGCTGTGAACTGGCCACTGTGGCAAATTACTCATTTGTTAAGAGAACTTGCTCTTGGTCAACAATGGAGTTTATGTGGTGGAATAGGAAACCTATTGTAGCCCTATCACCCACCCAGCTGTGAGGCTTTGTGTCTCACTTTGTGACCCGTATGGCTTGACTGTCCAATGAATCCACCCATTTGTCTGACACCTGTGGCTTATTGTGTGGGTGGGTCTTTGGTGGTTGAGCCATGCAACGCGAGAACCCTCATTCCAAGAATCATTTGGAGACAGAAACAATCCTGAGATTTGCATCTGAAGTTCATTCAGTTCAACAAATCGGTTTCCGTCGCTTTCAAGGAAGGGTGTGACAGTACCCAACAGTCTGCACAGACGTTAGTGTTCTTCTAATGCTGTTGCTAAGTCTTGTTGTCACCTTATCAAAAGTGTCATATTTAGGTGACCGAGCGACTGTCATTCATCAGTACTGGACTCCAGTCTGCCTTGCCCGGTCCTAACCAGGTCATCTCTCATGTCCATCTCAGAACACAGACCCAGTCCACGATCTTCTGCTGGACGTCATCACCTGGGTGGGCATCCTGCTGTCCCTGGTCTGCCTGCTCATCAGCCTCTTCACCTTCTGCTTCTTCCGGGGCCTCCAGAGCGACCGCAACACGATCCACAAGAACCTCTGCATCAGCCTCTTCATCGCCGAGTCCCTCTTCCTGGTGGGCATCAACCGCTCCGACCAGCCGGTAGGTTTACATCTGTTTGTTATTGTTTTGTGTGTAATATTTTAGATTAATAAAATATTGAAAATGCTTATTATTGTTATTATATTACAGAATGTATTATTTGATGATGTGAGAGGTGTGTCTGGGTCACGAAGCTGGAGATATGACAGGAAGGAGGCACATAATATCCTTTAAACAGCTGGATAACATATCTATTGTTCCAGTCATGTCTGGGCCAAAGTACAAGGACAAGCTTGTGGGGTGGCTTCTGGGTCTTGTATTAGAGGTAAGGGTTTGTGTGTCTATAGCGAGGTAGCCTTTAAATAAGGTACACAACTACCCTCAGGAGTGCCCAGTGCAACACTATCAATACAAAGAAGAAGCCAGTATGTTAGGATCTGTAGGCGTGAATCCCCACGTGAGAAGAAGATGCACAACTGATCTTTAGAGGTGGGGACGAACGACAAACCGATGGCATTTACAAAACGTAGGAGTTTTTAACTTGGCACTTCAACCCCCGGGTTCCAGCGTGTAGAGCCTGCAGGAAGTGCATGTTCCCGCCGTCCCCCTAAAGAAGGGAGCCGGCGTTGGCGCTGGAAAAACAAAAGGACGTTGAAGTTCTCCCCTCGGTGTTTAGCTCTGCAGGGACGTGCGAGATTTGGATTTTCTGTAGTTGCTCGCTGTGAATTGACATGACTATGAACTTAGTCCTGCTATAAGAGTGTATAAAAAATACAATCAAGTTTAGCCTGAAGTTGAAGCTGCTGCAATAAAAAAAATTAAGAGCTATAGGATTGTGAACTGGCATGATGTCAGGTCTGTTGGTGGACAAGAGATTCAGTTTATTCTCTGCTCATTTCATCTTTCAAAGACAAACGCACCCAGAGCGAGCGTCAACCACCAAAGGAAGCCTGAGCTTCGCATTTTGCTCAATCTTTTTAATCAAATCCTCCGTATTTTGACCACATTCCTGTCACCTCTTGTCCTCCGTATCCTCCTGCCGCTCTATAATCTTATCAGTTAAATAGTTTTATTCAACCATGGGTACTTGAAGCGGCTCTGTTGTCTCGCGTCGAGCATTTAGAATTCACCAGACGCCGTTGTGGTCCAGCTCTCATCTCCTGATGGCCAGCAACACTCAAGGAAGTGATTCAGCACTTGGGCGGAGCGGCGCATCTCAAGTGATCTCCTCTTTAGATGACTGCTTGACCATCTGCATCTTTGAATGACAAACCCAACGCACACATCCAGATGCTTCTGAAGGTCACTATACATTTGTAGAGCCTGCCGGAAAAGACCACTCATGTTTGAAAGCTCGGATCGCAGGTTACCGGAGGAACTAGCGTCTGTGTTGCTCAATTCACAAGATTGCCTTACTAACATGTTGCTGCTAACTGGAGTGGACGATGAACGGCAGCTCAAATAGGAGATAGCTCATACATCAGTGGTTCTTGTTACTAGACTGTCAGATCAGCTGAGGTTGGGAGGCCTGTTTGCAGGTCATTGTGACCATGCTGGGAAAGCCTGAAAACCATTAGAAACTGTGAGCTGCTCATGTGGCGCTGTCTCTGCACCCTCCCCTGTTTTTCTTCTTAAATAAATCAACGCTCAGACATGCCCCCCCCCCCCCCCCCCCCCCACACACACACACACACACACACACACACATAGAAACAGAAAACACACTGACAGTCGCAAACGCATCAACTAAACCTTCCTCACACTGAGACCCCTTCACTTTCATCCTAACACACACACAGACAGCAAACTGCCCTTCTTGTCTGCCTCGGCCCGCCTCGACCCCCCGCCAGACCTCCAGCCTGGTGCAGTGTAGTGCACCTGACTGATCTCTAAATACATCAGATAATCTGGATTAGCAAATCAATAAGATCACCCCCTACTTAATGGGCATGGTTTGGGCTGGGTGTGCCACTAAAGAGCTAAGAGACTGTTCCAGGTGAAGTCATGCCCACGGGCTACTCATTACCAACATTTAGTGTGTGTGTGTGTGTGTGTGTGGCTGTGTAAGAGGTGAAAGAAAGAAGTAGAGAGGGAGGGAGGCAAAGAGATTAAAAGGCAAAAAAAGTATGCAGTACTGACCAGAGCCAAAATTGCCTTTATCTTTGCTTATAAGCAAAATTGATCACACACACAAACACACACACACACACACACACATGTACACGCCGCAGCCAAATTCAATAGAAACCCCATTATGCAGATTCATTTGTGCTTAGAGTTTTAGGTTGAGTTGTGCTCTAGCACGATGGCTTTCATTCATTAGGTACTTAATAGATCACCTGTTGTTCATGCCCAACCAACCAACTTACTGGCGATGAATGAAATCAATTTAAATGTAAGTGATTCAGTAAACAAGACAGCAGCTACTGCATGACCAATTGTGCCAATATCGGCATAATATTGTGCCAATTGATCAGTGTCAGTATCAAACATTACAGTATGTGCCTACAAAATATTCACTGTATACAGTGTATAATAAAATACATACAAATATATATATTTATCATCCAATTCTATAAACAACTTTCTACACTGTCAACCTCAATTGTTTATTTTACATGAGGTCCACATGCACCCTGCCTAGTGTGACTGAGAGGGATCGTATGTAATTAAAATGCATATCTGATTGTGTGTGTGTCGTGGCAGCAGCAGTTGCACACAAACATCCTCTGATGTTTGTTCTCTCTCTCTCTCTCTCTCTCTCTCCCCCTACTGTCCTCAAATCCTTTCCGTTCATCGGTTCCTTTTCCCTTTTCCTCCCTCCACCCTCCCCCCCTTCCTCCCTTCATTTGCCCCCCCCCCTCCCCTCCCTCCCCCCAGATCGCCTGTGCAGTGTTCGCTGCCCTGCTCCACTTCTTCTTCCTGGCGGCGTTCACCTGGATGTTCCTGGAGGGCGTGCAGCTCTACATCCTGCTGGTGGAGGTGTTCGAGAGCGAGCACTCGCGTCGCCGCTACTTCTACCTGGTGGGCTACGGTGTGCCTGCCCTGATCGTGGCCGTGTCGGCCGCCGTCGACTACCGGAGCTACGGCACCGACCGAGTGTGAGTGCTGGGGATAACACGCCGCCGAAATGTAATATATATATATATATAGCGATGACTAGATAAATGTCGGTGTACACAAAAATGAGTCCACCACGTTGACTGGGATGCATGTTTGTTTTACAATGCATCCAATATGGAGGTTATCCAGTCAGAGCAGAAAGGCCTGCTGGGAGTGTAGTTTCTGTGCCGTCTGGTCGACACTGTGGCATACTGTTCCGCCATTCTGCTTGTTTACATGGACTCTAAAATAGACAAGTAGTTTACGACTGGGCTTGTTACTATCATGACGACTCAGGGTGAATGATCTACAGTGACCTGCGGCGAGCACATTTCCAGACCATGGACATTCCCCAATACATACATAGTACGCCAGGTTTTTGTAGGTCGTTTTCTTTTCAGCGAAGCGAATTCGGTCGATGGTCAGACACAAGATATTGCATATCTCGTTGAACGCTGATTCTGGCTTGGCAGCAGTTCACGGTGGTTGGCACTCCATCAGCATCTTTGGTGGTGGTCCAATACCTACCGTTCGTGATGACTCTACTCCCAAGCTGTGTTTGTGCAGAACTCACATTGTTCTGACAGTGAACGATGGCAAGTGCAGGGAGGTTCGCTCAGTGTGTGAATGGCAAGACGTTCTGGTTTACACTCCAGCCTCCTGCTCCCAAATGACTGTGAGGAGTTAGAGCAGTGGAGAAAGAGATGAAGAGATTTGTAAGGACAAAGCACAAGTCAGAGAAAGACAGGAAGAGAGGGAAGGAGAGAGAGAGAGAATAAAAAGAGGGAGAAGCAATAAGATGAGAGAAAGCTTTCGAGAGGAGAGAGTGAAGGGAGAAAATGCTGGAGAGATAGAAAAGAGAAAGAAAAGATGCTTAAGAAGGCAGAGAGAGAGAACGAGAGAGAGAGAGAGAGAGAGAGACAGTAATCTTTTTACATTCCTTTGTTTCTCACAGCAGATATTCCAGAGATTGTTCCCATTGCTCCAGCGCCGTCCTCTGAAATATGAACCCAGGCTCTCTCATAATGCCATGCAGCCCTTCCACCCCAACCCCTCCCTCCTCCTCTCCTCCCTGGGTAAATCTGTACCCAATATGGGGATAATGAAAACCAGCATCAGCAGTTTGCTTCTGAGATGTTTATCATACATGTCACATATGCGAGCATTCGCACACAGGCAAATACACACGCGCATGCGAGCGGCACCCACACACACAACTGCACATGCACAAACACAGGAGTGCGCATGTGCCTGCGGCGCGTACACACAGACGAGCGTGCATGTGCACGCACGCACACACACACAACAGAGGGTGTGTTTGGTGATTGCGGGAGTCTTACTTCTTGGTGATGGATGAGAGGATAGTTGCCACTGCCTCAGCCACAGCATCATCTGAATAATTAAAACCCAGTCACCGGTGGAACAATTACACACAGCCGTGAGAGATGGGGGGCGCGACACCGTGTGACACGCTTTGAGACTAGGGGGAGGAACAGGCCTTGCACCGTCACTAGGCTCAGCTCAGACTCGACACAAACGGCTTGATCGATAGCATGCAGTACGATTTCCCCTCCAACGAGAAGAACACTGGTAATGGCCTTATTTTTCGGAGAACAAAATGCCCACCTCAATTCCGCTTAGTCACAGTACAAGTCAACAGAAGGATAAAAGAGGACATTGTGTTGTGTTTGCATGCCCCCATTCCCCTGAAGGAGGCTTTCAACTGGCGCGCCCTTCCATTTTCATCCTTGGAGCAAATTATGTTCCCAGTGAAAAGTATTTACTTGGTGTTTTTACGTCGCATTAATAAACATCTGTTTTCTGAATATGGGGTTATGTACAGGGAGATTCCATGAGTCTTCCACTCACATCAGAATGGACAGGCCTTTGGTCGTTGTCTCATTCTCAGGGTCATGAGTAGATTAACTTATCCATTTGAATCTTTTCATTACAAGTCTGACCTCTTATTGGCCTGTTATTAATCTAAACCTCTAGACCTTGGTCAAGTGCAGTTGAATGCAGTTTGAAAAAAACATTTCTAGCCTTAACACTTGCCATTCCTGGGCCCAGTTGCTCTTGACTTGAGGAATGAAACCGACAAGCTGTTCCCAAATATGCAAACCCTACCCGTGTGACACTCTAGGGATACTAAATCAAACATGAAGGGGATAGAAAGCTTCCCATCCAGTACCTCCACCCCAGGGTTTCCACCAACCTCCCTCTCCAGAGCATGTCACTTACACCTGGGGGGGGGTCCTCCAGCTGAACACAAATAAAAACTTCACTCACGGCTCCCTTCGAAACCTCTCCAGCTCCACACAGCTTCTCCTGTCTCCCAAGCAGCTCTCATGAGCTAAACGAACGTGTCACTTCGACGCACATCAGCTCCAGGACGCGCAGGTACTCGGGGAGAGAGAGAGAGAGACGGGAGGACGACACCCCCCCCCTTCCCCCGAAGAAAAACAGAGAGAAAAAACTGTGGATGAGAAGAGAAGGTGCAGTTGTTTCGATCCTGCGCCGCTCCACCAGAGTGGAAGTGAGCAGGGCTCATGCAAATTCCACTTGTCATAGAAGACGCGCGCGGAAAATAGATCTGCTGAAAGAGCCAAATGCTGACATGACTGCAGAGGGGTGTGCGAAGGGGGAGGGGAAGGGAGAGGGAAGAAGAGAGACAATAGGGTTTTCAGTATAATTTATAACGACTGTTTAAGACGCCTTGGATGAGACCGTAGCGGTTGCATTTCTGTGTGAGTGTATGTCTGTGTATGTGTGCGCATATAGCTTCCTAAACCAGCGAAGGGAGAGGGTGGCAGTGTCAGGTACCTAGTACCACTGAAGGAAGACATACTGTTTGTTGTTGCTTTATATGTGTTCTCGTATAAAAGCAGTGTCCTCTTTTCATGCGGCACTTCCAAAGCAAGAAAGAGTGGCTTGGTTGTAACAGACTTCACCCCCTTGAACCTGTCAGTTGGAGAATGAAACGTAGGTGCAAGGAA
The DNA here is from genome assembly GCA_036571765.1 of Plecoglossus altivelis. Classification (NCBI taxonomy): domain Eukaryota; kingdom Metazoa; phylum Chordata; class Actinopteri; order Osmeriformes; family Plecoglossidae; genus Plecoglossus; species Plecoglossus altivelis. Next base: position 2,210,333 of record BROE01000023.1, on the reverse strand, counting down.
AGAAATAGGAACAATATCCATTTGAAACATCACACAAATTCTATATGGGTCATTTAGAAAGCAATACCCTCAATTGATTGTATCCCTCTCCTCTCTGGAGTCTTGGAAATATAGTATAACAGTATTTGTTCTATCAACACTGGAAAAGACAATTCGCCTCCCAAAAAGTATTGAAATATTAGTGTCACTTTCCTCCGCTGTCCCCAACAATGTGCCCTTAGTCTAGCACACCTCAATCTGTTTTAAAATGCCATTGAATGACTGTTTATTTCCTGCCACTTCTATTTTGTCTTGCTGTCAAGCCTGATGGGGAATAACTGGAATTTTCCTGTGGCAAAGGTGTTCTTGCTCCTGGTGCCCCGGAGATTAAATGATTAATAATTTACGCTTCAGGTCGTGAATCAACGTAATTCTTTTTTGAAAGGCATTCATCCTCGTTTCTCAACCGTAACCACCTCGAGCGGTCGGTGTCAGTTCATCCTGTTCCAATCAACAAAATCGAAGTCGAAAGCATGACTGACCTGTATCGTGTAGGAATAAGGCTAGAATATGCACCCTGATGTTTTGATAGCTATTCTCCCTCTCCAGTTTGCACTTGAATGTGTGTGTCAGGCTTGGGGTCAACTTCCAGTTTATTATTCAACTCCACAAACCACTACAGCTGTATTTGAAAATGGGATAAGTGACCCATTCTCACCTATTGTTTTCTGAGAGGACTTTATGCTTTGGGAGCTTGGCAGTTTGAAATGGAACTGACCCTGATGCCTTCATCAGCCTACAAAAGTCGATTTTTGGACACGGACCATTCCCTTATCTCCAACCTCCAGCTGAACTATTGTAACTACTGAGGGCCATCAGCATTGCTGTCAATGACACTGAATTTCCACCAAATCCCACCTTATAAATTCTCGGGCAAGGCTCATCGTTTTTCCACTGCCTTCCCTCACAGCGTGTATTTTGAAGTGTCCATTTCTCTCTGCCACTCGTCTCCAAGGTGATGTATACCCTGCGAGTTGGACTCTAAAACCTTAACCTCACGCTTTTCAATCTTCCTCTCCCCCTCCCTCCCTCTCCCCCACGCCCTACATCCAAATGCTTTCCCCCCCTCACCTGTCTCTCACCTCCTTGTTGCCCCCCCCCCACCCCCAAACACACTCCCCTGCCCTCTTACCCCCTACCCCCTCCCCCTTGCAGGTGCTGGCTCCGACTGGACACATACTTCATCTGGAGCTTCATAGGACCTGCAACCTTGATAATTATGGTAAAGCACACTTTCCCTATAAACACACACACACACACACACACACATGCTCATTAACCCTGCTTAGCCCCGGGGCCAGTGCTTAAATGGCCCGTGGAGAGCTTTCGGTCCTCCTCTCCCTCTCCTACTGGGTGGAAGTCGGGAGTGTGGGAAGTCATGGCGGACGCGTTTGGAGAGGAAAGTGGACGAGACTGTGAAATACTGCGGTTAGGAGCTTGGCTGCACGAATGACTGAGATGTCTGAGATGACAGGGAGATGACAGTGAGAGAGAGGCAAATAAAGAAAGAGACAGAGAAAGAGAGAGACAAAGAGAGAAAGACACAGAAAGGAAGAGACAGAGAAAGAGAGAGACAGACAGAGAGAGAGAGAGCAATAGAGTGAGAGGAGGTATTAGTATTCCGTCTCCGCGTGATGCACCCAGAGATTATGATTGATTTTGTCCCTTTCCGTCGGACTCCTGTGTAAGCGACACCTTCTCTATCTCTGAGGCACATTTGTGCATCCTGATACAGACGCACGCCCACGTCCCCAGCAGACTCTCTGAGCTCACAGTCATGTCATTAATGCTGAAAGGCACACACACTCACTGACACAGTCCTTTTACACACAGCTCACACATACAAGCACAGAGGCTAGACTTAGATCCTTAAAAAAAAATCCAAACATGCATAATGCACTTTCATGCTCTAGTTTTGAGTAATCTTTAACAATACACTTTCCCCTCCAAGCTCATGACTCACTCTCTCTCCGTCTCACTCTCTCTCTCGCTCCTCTCTCTCCCCTTTCCTCTCTCACTGAAACAACTAAACAAAACTGCGTCCTCTAAAAAAGGTTGCCTGCATTTTGGAACAAAGTCCCTCCCCCAGGAGTCAAAGTGGGATCAAAATGACTTGCTGATTCAAACACCATCTCAATTAACTGGATATCACTTTGCAGTGCTGCATAATTGTGGTTAGCATGCTAATTGGCACCATTTTCTAGGGACCATGACTTCATCTCGACACAGTCCTTAAAACTTACCAGTACGACTGCCTCCCATGTAGCCAACCCATGCAGAACAAGGACATTGCAGTGATCTGCTCTTTGGCTAAAACACTGTTCAGAATTTTCTTTTAAACGATTGCAAGCAGACAGACCTGCTGCATGTACTATCCTGCAGTGCTTTAAGTACAGCTTGACAGGCTTTGAGAGAACATGAATGTGATTTTGCTGTCCGTTTTGCAAAGGGACTGAACCCTTGTCCAGATTCAGTAGGTATTCACTGTAGTTTGTCTAGGTTTGTTAGTAAAATGACTAGGAGGCAAACAACTAACATGTCCTCTATATACCTCCTTCTCTCTTCACCATCTCTACAGCTCAACGTGATCTTCTTGGGAATCGCGCTTTACAAGATGTTCCACCACACCGCCATTTTGAAACCAGACTCTGGTTGTCTGGACAACATCAAGTAAGAACACTAGGGACTTTCAGGAGGACCACTAATTGGATGAAATAACTTGTAGATGCTTAGAAAGAACTTTGTAAAGTTTGCATTAGGTAATGGTTCACACTCTGCAGAGCAGGTGTGAAAGTGCTTTATGAGGTGTTACGACACACTTAGTTGTATTAAGATTCCACTGAGGAAATAAGTCATATTGTTTAACTCCGGGGTAGCCTTTATCACTTGAATCTGGGTTATGGTGTGCATCTTTTTAAAGTGAACCAGTTTCGACTAATAATGGACTTGATTGATCCACCAAAGAGGAAAGCAGAAATTATCAGCCTCTGTGAGAAACAGCTAATTTCGGAGTGCTTCTTAAAATGCATTTTAGCTTGGGACTTTACTGTGTTGGTGGAGGGGTTTGTGGGGTGTGGGTGGGTGGGGGGGGGGGGGGGGGGGGCAGTGGAGGTGTGTGTGTGTGTGACTCTCATCGCCAACAGTTGCATTGGTGGGGTTCAAACAGGATGGCGCTCTGCCTGGCACCTGTCATCGTCTGACGTGCAGGCTTGTCTCAGACAGAAAAGGCCAACAAGCTAATTTGGCAGAGAGAAGTTGTGTCATTGGTTTTGTCAACATGTTTTCGAATATTCATATGGTGTGTATGTGGTGTGTATGTGTGCGCTCGCAGGCATGTGTGTGTTGGGTTGGGAAAGTGCAGCTAACAATATGAAGCCGCGATTTATTGCCAGTGTGGCTCATAAGGCACGATGTTGAAAATAGAAACATCATCCGTATCCATTTACTTTAATTTGTTCAACTAATTTGTGGAAATTAAGTGTTATCCAAATAATAAAGGGATTCATGTACATAATCAAACAAAACTCACTGACAGGCACTGAGTACTTTTTTTGTTAGGTGAAAAAAAATGTAAGAATTCAAAGTACAGTGAAGGTGCATGAAAGGGTTTGTAGCTGTCTCAGTTTGAGGCTTTAGTTCTGACAATGACACCGCATGAGTCTGACCTAGCAATGACATTCCGGCAGGTACTGTAGGTTTATGTCAGAGGAGAGGAGGAGAATCCGGTTTTGCTACCTCAGTCTGCCATCCCCAAGGGTGGAATGGGCTTCTCTGTGTTCCTCATGTCTGCCTTGAAGGCACTGGTTACATGCTGATATTTTATGATAGCAATGCTAGCTGCTCTGAGCTCTCTCTCTTTCTCTCTCTCTGTGTCTCTTTCTTTCTCTCTCTCTCACTCTCTCACTGGCCTAATATATCAACTGGTGCCTGAGTCATGTTGGTTTACCCTAAACGGTTTACAAGTCACCTGCATGGTTCCCTCACACAGTACAGTCACAGACACACTAGCACTGTGCACGCTCCTTCTAGTTTCTAGAATGTGCACTTCAAGCCCGCCCCAGGACCAGCGCTCCACAAGATGCAGGCTCTTTGCACTCCAAGTGACACCCCTCCCTGAGTGGTAATCTACCGCTGAGAGGAAGGCGGTCAGAACGGATGCCAGCCAGGCAGCTTCCTGTCCAAAGGCCTGCTGTCCTATCTGTATTTGCCACGGCCGACGTCATCCCTCTACATCAAGCCTCTGTTGTTGTTTTCAAATCCATGGTCTAAGAAACGTGCAAACTTGGAATCTGTTAAGCTACAGTAGTAATGTGTTATGGGCCCTTGAAATCAATCTTTTTTTTCTTATTTTTTTCCTATTGCCGTACCGAGACGTAGGTTTTACAATGATATTGAAAGCGGATGAATGCTAGTTATTTTTTTGAAGGTTATCATTTTCAAAGGATTATCTAACCTCTTAATAGTCATTGAAGTTATATAGCCTGTCAATGGTTGTTCTATTTTGCATCCTAACCAAGTTCAGTGCCTTTATACAAGGTTTAGTTCCTCCGTTGTTTTTTCTGTAGAAAAGTATCGACTGGTTTTTCGTTCTGTCTATTACATCATTTATCTCACACTCCTCGCATAGTGAATCCAAGTCAAGATCTAAAGATTTCTGGTCACAAAGATCACAACACAGAAGACCTTGAACCCTTGAAGGTCTTGAGGTTCTCTTTATATACAGATGAAAGACATACACCATCTTCTCTGCAATGATCAAGACCTCCACTCTGATTGATACACTAAGATCCTATTTTACATAATGAACTGCACATTCAGTAGACATCTAAATGGGCAACAAGAACTGTGAATAAATTTTAAATGTACATTTCTTTTTCTCAATTCAGAAGCTTGTGGAAAATTATTGGTTTGGGAAGAGGAATGTTTTATTGTCAACAAGCCAAGCTACTTGAGACTTTGAGGGAAACAGTTTTAAACTTTCTCATGATTGGTCATAAATAGGCGTGACTTTTCTTTCTTCATCTGTCTGCTATTTCTGGTTTGTCTTATCGTTTGATGTCATTCTTTATGTTATTATTTCATCATCTCACTTTGTTTTCTCGTGAATGCTACTTGCTGCCTGTTACCATTATTGTTCTTTTTGAGGATTTCTGCATGCAATGCTTTTCTCTTGTGTTTTTGTATAACATCTTCTCCATGCTTTCATCTTTTTTTTTTCCTTCGCACTTTAGCTACCGTTATTATGATGGATGTGTTATTGTGGAGTGGCACTGGTAAGATGTAGCTTACACTCACAAAGTAGAATGTATTTTTGGAGTGTTGTCCCCCCGTCCCTGCCCCCTCAATCCTCCCCATTTAGTGCGTTATGTTTTTTTGTTGACCTTGGTCTTGATAACAACCTGTTGTGTTGACCTTGATCCCTACATCTGTGTTACACTCCCTGTTGCACAACCTTCACACATGTTACTAAATACTAAATATATGTAGAGATATGTGTGCGTGTTTTATATTAAGCGAGTGAAGAATTAATGTGGCGGCAACATTATAAAGGTAAAGATAGAATTTCTGCAATTAAACAGGCATAAATACTTTTCAGTATAGAACTATTGTTTGGGAAATAATTCTTAGAAATTATTATGAATTATTGCAGAAAGTGTGTTTGAAGTATCAAACCAATTGCTCTCCAGCACATGTAGCCCTTAATATTGAATAAATCAGAACACAACAATTTAGCATGAGCGGCAACACTTTCATTGACATTATTTTAAAAACCTTGTAACTACATAGCTACATTTCTTTGCAGTTTAACAGTAGTAATACACAAGTATGATTATGTATGGAAGAGGTTGGGTTTTGTGGACAAGAATGTTGATCTTCTTTTGGGGCAACTGCCTGTTTACAAAATTCACTTATCCCTTAAACCCCTTCTCCATACTGTGTCATCCTATATTTTTGTAGAAAATAAACTAGATTGCTAACTCTTAATACAGTCCAAGTACTTAGTACAAGTACAAGTTGACTATAGGTGTTGCGATCTAGTCAACAAATGCAGTTTTAGAAGCATGGTAGTTAAACAACGTAACATTCTTGTAAAGTGTTGATTTGCTAGCTGGCTGCCACATAATGTCACAAAGTTCTAACAGGTCTTTTTGCAGCACATGCGTCGACAGCACAAAACACGTTGAACTTTTGTAAGGGCAATTAGCATTTCTTTTTAGTTGTTCCTTTAGTTGGGTAATTGACATGCTGCTGAGTTGATCATAGCAGTTTCTCTCTCCTTCAAACACAGTCAATGAGATGTCTTTATATGGTCCTGAAAGGCGCGTCAATTGACCAACTGCAATCAATCAGTCTCTCAAATGGCTCATGTCATTTGAATGCATATCACCTCTACAAATGCAATCTTTTGAAAGGAAATTGCTGGTAATTTAACACTGCAATCTGAATCATTTCCCTTCCCTCAAACACTTTCATTTTTAAACTATTTTTCCACATTGCTATTAGCACAATAAGTACTTCTTGCTTTATTTGGTTTCCGGTGAAAGCGATTAAAGCGGTGAAAGTGCTCTACTTGTAGGGCGTAACCAGGGAGCTGATGTAGCTGGAGTGGTATCGTCGCTGGAGCATTCAGTTTCTCTCCAGGAAACACTTCATCTTACAGGGATGGGGAGCTATTGGGGGTCTGAAACTAGCTCTCAATAAATACGGATTCCAGTTTGTTTACTGATTGTATTGATTCCATTGATCTTCTAAACTTCCCCTACCAGCTGCTACGCAATAGAGACACATGTATTGGGACACCTGATCATCATACCTTTATGAATTTCTTGGACAACGCGCTCCAAAACTACAGGCAATGAGAATGACAGGCAAACTCCTGTAGGTGTTGTGTGTAGGTGTCCCACTATGTTTGTCTATATACAGTAGTGTGTATGGTATCGTCAAAAAAGATTCAGCTCAAGTTCATTATGAAACACCCATTTCCGTCACCTTTTTTTGCACAGTTGTCAGTCAAGGATGTTTGTATGAGGAATGAAGGAGGCCATTTAAACATGGTGCTTGTGTGGCTGGACTGAGCCATTCATCTAAGGGGGTCAAGTGGGACAGAGGCAAGCAGTTATCAACATCTCATACATGCACTCAACACTCACCTTTCATCTGAATTTCTACCCACAGTCAAATATGCTACATTGAGATCCAAACGTATTCATATCCTGTCGTCTCAGAAGCCTTTATTGTGTCCTCAGGCATCTCTCTCCCCCCCCCGAACCCCGTCCCCTCCCCCCTCCCTCTGCAGAAATGTTTCAAGTTTGAGGTCAATATTTTCACTCTCTTTTTGCACGCTGGTTGTGTCTCCCTGACCATTCCGGGGGCAATCAGCTTGATGAAGTACCTCTCCCAACAGGTCATTAAGATAGACCTGGGAAAATTATGTTTAATGGTTGCCCCAGTAATTTCATAAATCATTTATTTTGCCTCACATCTGGCCCATTTATATCCGGCGCTGGCTCAGCCCACCAGTATTTATTGGGGAGCCGAGACTTGGTGTGAGCAGAGATAATTATGTTTAGCACCTGCAACTTGCAAAGGTCTCCCCTGGGCAAGGCAGATTCTGGCAACAAGACAGCTGCATGTGTGTACTGCACAGCACATTGTCTTGCATTGGTTGGTAGTTCTTTTTCAATATTGGAAACCTTTTTGTAGCTTTTTCTTTTGGTGGTATTTCTCCATCCTCTACAATCGTAAAACCATGTTGTGTTGTATCTGCATTGCATGACATTAATTTTGTTGATGTTGTTTAATTTATTGCTTTCGTTGTTAATTTCTCCTTCTTCTTTGTTTATTACGCATGACAGCTATCAGGATTACGAACCTGAGATCAAGTAAGATGAACAAGCAAGGCCCTTTGCCTGTCATGTCATCTTTCATTCATGCCTTCCTTGGAACATTCTAGACCCTAAGCCATCAACCATTCCTCAGTAAATCCATGATGTCTGAAGTAGAGCCCTCATCCTAGACTCTACCGCTTTTGCTACATCTGACATGAATGCCGGCTTGCTAACTTAAGGCTGACACTACCCCGTTTTTCTTAACCGGAAATCTATACAGTTTGAAGTATTCAGCGATAGTGTGCGTGGCGCTTTGAATATTCACACTGTATTCAAATGTTAAGTGTTTTGTTAAATGTCACACACTATGTTTCGAAAGGCGACCCAAATACAGACTTCTTTCATTTTTAAATGCATTCCTGCTAAAAGAAGGATTACCCAGTATTCATCGTGTTCATTTTAGTCAAGGCTTGAAAAAACCCTGTAGCAGTTTTTTTTATACTATGGTACAATGTGTTCATATGCAAATTGCCTGACTGTTCTATAATTAATAACCCATGTCCTGTGTCAGGCTTATTGTGTAATCACTTTCCCATTTGGAGGTTATGTAAGGTTGCCCTTGAAGTTCCATTCATTGGGCAACCACTTTTCAGAAAATTCAAGGCAAAACTGTGGAAGAAAAGCTAAACCTAGTGTAAATTATGCTTTATATTCATCCTGGTCTTTGTACATGTTTTCCCCATTCTAGGGGATTTTTGCTTTTTATCTGCTTGGGGGTTGACACTTTTTTCATCTTTAATGTCTGATTCATTCAATGTCGTAAGAGACAAAGATGTCATCATTGCTAATTCTGAATAGAAACATTCATGATCTGCTAGTGCTCTCTGAATTTGAGGCGGTGTGTTCATTTAGTTGTACAGAACACCCCATTTCTACAGATCTCAATGTGGCAACTGTCAACGTTCAGGATTCAACCAAATGCAATCAGCAGCAAGGCATTCTTCATATCACGGGAGCTAGCAACAGATTGAAATGAGGCTAACCAAAGCGTTGGCTATGCAAAACTGTGCGTCATGGCTACTACCTTCTGGACCATTGTTGATCGCCATTCCGGACTCTCTGACGCTTCCCATGTCCTGCTTTGTTGCAGATCCTGGGTAATCGGGGCCGTGGCCCTGCTCTGTCTGCTGGGGCTGACCTGGGCGTTCGGCCTGATGTATGTCAACGAGAGCACGGTGGTCATGGCCTACTTGTTCACCATCTTCAACTCTCTTCAAGGGATGTTCATCTTCATCTTCCACTGTGTCCTTCAGAAGAAGGCAAGGGCCCCTTTTACTAACTGTGAATAGTGAATGAAGTAGATTTTACTAGCAGTTTCCAGTGCGTACTTCACAGCTGATATATTTCTTTTGTGTTGTGTGTGTGCATATTGTGTGCGTGTGTGTGTTGTGTTCCACAGGTGCGTAAAGAGTATGGGAAGTGCCTGCGTACTCACTGCTGTAGTGGGAAAAGTGTGGAGAGCTCAATTGGCTCAGGGAAGAGCACTGCCTCTCGTGCTCCCGGACGTTACTCCACAGGGTCACAGGTACAGGAGCAGGACCTTACAGCCACACTGAGGGCCCTGTCTGGGTCATCACCCAAAATGGCTCTCACATCGATAAATACTTAATGGACTCATTCAGTAAAGTAGCCTAATGGCGGTTGAACTAAACTGTGTTGGAGTGGCAGAGGTTCTGAAGTTTATGTTGTTGAGTAAAACTGAATAGTTTTACACGCACAAAACTGAACAGTTTTACTCCTAGAAATGTTTACTGTCTCCTTGTGAAGATTGAGTAGACAGAACTGCCTGTTTTGATGCTGCTCGTGTTTCTACCTGTGTGATTTGTCCTCAGAGTCGGATCCGTCGCATGTGGAATGACACAGTGAGGAAACAGTCTGAGTCCTCCTTCATGACTGGTGACATCACCAGCTCAGCGTCGCTCAACAGAGGTAAGCACACCATTAGCATTATCCTGCTCCTGTGCTTCCTGGCCTTGCGCTAGCCTAGCAACTGCAGCGCTTCTTGCTGACATATGTTTTAAGTCAAGTGAGTGTGTACCTTTTTCATAGTGGAAGTGCCAATCCCATAGACTGATGTGCATTGGACGCCATACCCTTATATTACATGATACAGGGTGAAATTAATTAAATTAACTTGTAATAATTATCCTTACAGGTTGAATTAAGATACATACACTGGTTAGTTTATCGTGTTAAAGTACCTAACAGCAATTGGGTACAGCATAACACCTCACATGAAATGCACTTTCTCAAAGCAAAGATTATTTTAGCTTTCTTTCCACTTTATCTTCTGACTAAATCATCATAATACATTCTTAATTTAAAACTACAAAACAGACCAAAAATGTACAATTTATAATTTGAGTTTAAATGGCATCTTTACTTGATAACAGCCACAAATGCAAATGTTATTATTCTCAGTACAATGACTAAACTAAGCAACTATGTTGCTAAAGTCTTGTTTTTAATAAAGTATTTGCAAGCTTTGGAGGTTTCAATAGTTCTAACAAACAATAACAAAAAGTCACACTCTTCCATACAATATCTACAGTATCTATCAATCCAGTATACAGTATTTCTACCACTTCCCCAGGCAGCCAGAACACAACAGGTCTACTGCCATAGGGTACCGAAATGCATCTGATTTTGGAGTTAAATACTGATGTCACCGCCTCCCAGACCATATCTGCGGTCCTGGTAGAAACAGCCCAGTCCTCTTGTCATCCCTCACCCAGGCTCCTCTCTCCCAGTTGGGGGGAGGAGAGGAGTAGGAGTGGGTTTCTTGATGGAGGGTCTGAGCCCTGCACCGCTCAACTCTCTAAATCTGCTCCGGGCTCCCACTCGCGCCGACACTAATGCGTCGTTATGATGACGGATTGATGTTCGACGGCGAGAGGAAGTGTCGAGATCTCGATAATTAGGCACTCAGCTGAGCGCCATCCACAGACGGGCAGCTTTTAGCCGGGGCCGGGGCGGGGGGTGGGACTTTGGGAGGGGGGTGGGACTTTGGGAGGGGGGTTCTGTGTTACAAGGAGAGGAAGACATCATAATTTTTGTAGAAGGGGGTGAATGCACACATTTTTTAGTTAAAGACCTTTTTAGCACGTCAGTTTGAATCATGAACGCGGATGTGGTGGAACGAACGCATCTTCTGCGGCATATTTCCAGTCTTTTCGCAGGATGTGTTGTGGCACATTCACAAGCGTCACAAACAGATGCAAAATAGTCACACTTAACCCTTGACGGCTCCTCATTCGTATTATAAAATTATGAGAAGACATGAGCGTATGTTTCTCCCTGGCTGCCTGTACATTTCAACTTCATACTTACACTGCTACCACATGACAATACAATTACACTCTGCTCCATACTTAGACCCACTTGAGAAAGAGACACGCAATCAACCTGATAGCCTTGCATGTTCAATTTTTCCCAGTGCCCAAGATTACCGTTTCACAATCAGTACCATTTGGAAATTGTCCAATTTATCAAACACAGACACTGTAAGTGGAGAGCAAGCTTGGAGCGGACTGTTTATCATTTCAAAAGAGGCTGGTATTTTTGGAAGCCTCTCTAATTAGCAGACTGAAAGCAACGGCTGCAAGAAAGAGTACCCTGATAATATCAAACAAAAACAATAACCCAATGAATACATACCTCCCATATTAAAATCAACATCAAACACATGTGAAAAAGGAAATGCTTTGATCAGTAAAACTGTTGCTGTCTGTCAGTATAAAATTTGGAAGCAATCACACTTGAAATGTGTTTAATAAATGTAAACTTGCATTATAAACAGCCACATTTCATAGAGCAAACTTTATGGAGTTACTGGAACAACATTTTTGGCAATAAACTAAATGAGACACTTGTATAACATCTCATCTTCTCCTCACCCTTCCAAACCAGTTGCATGAAGTGACATAAAACATATCGATATCAGTTTCAACATAGCAAAATGAGTCACGCACACGTCATTCCTGTTGCAGCTAAACATGAAGCGCAGTGTTGAATTAGCCTTGCTACCCCTCCGTGGCTTGTTGTCCTGATGCAGTCTAGACACAGTCTTCGTGGCGGTTTGTCAAAGGCGAGAGTCGCAGGTCATTAGAGAAGTGCCTTATCTCTTTCAGATTCTTGTTCCCCCTCTCTCCCTCTTCCCCAGTCTGACAGATTCAGAGCACTGCAAAGGGAACAGTGCACTGCAGCCGTGGAACTAATTGGCGTATATTTCCGCTTCAGATGAAAGATGTTTTCCAAAGATATTTACCCACTCTGTCTTGTGCACAGAGTGCACGCTCTAGACTCACATCAAAGATGTTGACATGTGATGCAGCACATGTAATGCTGAAATGTGCTCCGAATCAAGCGTGCTCAGTAACATATAAACACGAAATGATCCCTAACATTTCCATTACCAGTTAATCTAAGAAACGATGCTTTATTGTGTAAATTATGTAAACGCGCCCCCAAAAAGCAGCTTTGGTTATCATCAGCAAAGATGCAACCAGCATTCAAATTACCCTGCCCACCTATGATTGATCACGTTATTAAAGATTTGCACTCCAAAGGTTGTTTTGGAAATTGCACACAACACATGAGGCATCTCAGCCAGGTCTCATCACACACCACGGTTTCCACTGTGACATCACCATAGAAATGAAGCGCTGCCAGGGCCACTGATTTCACAAACGGCTGTAATTGGAGAAATCCCGTCCAAAAAAGCAAGGCTAATCAGTTCTATTGGAAGCCAAAGCTAACAGCTGTCTTTCCTGAAGGAGAAGGTTTCATCTGAGGCCTTTGTCTGTGTTCTGCCTGTACGAAGGCCAAGCAATTCCTCCTACATGACCACAGCGCTTAAGGACAATTGAAAGAAATCATCTATTAGACAAAAAAAACAAAAACAATCCCAATGAATTTGCAATCAGACTCTGTCTTGAGTTACATGGTTACGTCCTGTTAAGTCTATTCTAGCAGCGTTATATGTGTTATGCTCTATGTCAGTGCTAGTTTTGTTGCACACTCACTCTGCTATTATCCACAACCTGTCTGAATGTGCAGCGCACCAGAGCTAACATCGACGTCTGGTTACCAGTTGGAATAAAGTGACTCTAAAGTGAACTTGATGGTCAACCATAGTCACGCCAGTCTAAAACTCATAATATCTTTAGTAGCAAACCGTCTCTCACTGGTAATCATATGATCATGTGAATGTTGATGGCTGTCAGTGCTCAGCAGCGTCTGCCTGACTGATCTATGTTCTCTCCCTCTTTCTGCTTGTTTCATTTCTCTCTCTCCCTCCCTCTCGTCCTTTCCTCTCTCCCTCACTTCTCCCGCTCCCCCCCCCCTTCTTATTTATCCTTTTCCTCTTCCGTATCGTTTTCATAACTGTCTCCCTCCCCCTCACTCTGCCTACGCCTGTCTCTCTGTCTCTTTCTGGCTGCTCCAGGGGCTATGGCTAACCATCTTATAACTAATGCACTCCTGCGTCCTCATGGCACTAACAATCCCTATAACACATTGCTTGGGGAATCGGCCGTCTATAACAACCCAACTGTGGGCATGTACAACACGCAAGGTGTGCTAGCATCCTTTCATTATTTATTGATGGAGCAGGAGCAGTGTTTTTGAATGCGTGTTTCTTGGGGTCCTGGGAAAAGCAACCCCCCCATCTTTTCACATCCAATTATTTGTTGATTTGCCGAGCAGCCGAGGTGGTCGCTGCGTAGAATATAGTCATATATGGTAAACGTATGTCAATATGGTAAATTGGTGTAATTGGTGTCAGGTTTGCCAAGAAAGAGACTTGAAGAACACTGCTCTCGCTATCTGTTTGCCAAAGCGAAGGCTTTATCTCAAAGAACCCACAGTATCTATTTCTGTGGGTTTGTTGTTTTTTGGGGGTGTACGGTGGCTTCCGATTGGGCATGCAATTCTGTCACCATCATTTGTCATGCTCTGAACTCATTCATTTTTGCTTGCCATGCATGCATAATGCAATGCGAGGAAATTGTTGGACAGATACTCAAACATTTGAACCGTGAAATAGCCAGAGAACTCTCACAGCAATCTGGAGCCAGATACACCACCAGTCATTGTTGATTCTCTGCTGCACTGTTGTCTGCAAATTTTGTGTTCCATCTTGTCTTTTTTTTGTTCATATAGTGTTCATTGCTGCAGGTGGATATGAACATTATAATCATGCCACCCTTACCAGTGATCACTTTCTAAAGTAGATATGTTTGACGAGGATTTAAAATAACATCGTCGATCTTAATTATAAAAATAAGCTTTCACTAAAGCATGCTCTCCCCCTTTAAAAAAATCTCCAAACTGCTTCTGTGACTAAGTTCTCAAGTACGAGTACAAAACTCAAGCAGAGCCAATAGCAATTGGATACATTAATTCCTGTAGCGCATATCTTGGATCAGAACATACCTTGAATAGGAAAAACAAGTCGCCCAGACTACCTCAACATAGCAATTGATGAACAGACTCCCCTCAGATGTTTGTGAGACTGTGGATTTACATTGTCTTGCTTTTTCCCAAATAATTGAACTAGAGCTAAGTGTGCATGACGATAAACGTGGTTTGGCTGCCTGCAGGAGTCCAGTTAGTGTCACACCATGCACACCATCCTCTCTACTTGTCACTGTAATGCTTACTTGTGTTTTTCTGTTTTCTTCCCTCTCCCTCACGCGGCCCCTAAAAGAGCCCTACAGAGAGACAAGTATGGGAGTCAAACTAAACATTGCTTACCAAATGTAATTGACCTTGGCTTTCCTTTCCTCTTCACTCTTTGCTGGTTAATGAGACACCTATCCAGCCATTTCAGTTGTATACGGAAAAAAAGAAAGACAAATCTGCTGAAATTCAGACATAGACATCGATTAAATGTACATTGTTCGCAGAACAGTCCGAATTCCAACACAAAATGAGTTTATTTGTAGCTGACCAGTCAGTTGTTCCACGCACATACATTCAGATTCATAAACAGAGGTCAGACTTTGTTTCAGCATTTTCAAAATAAGTTTCAATAGTCTTGAGAAAGGAAACACCTTTTCTCCTCATGCAAAGATATGCACATTCAATTCCATGGCCTTTACTGCCACACATTCTCTGCATGACAGAGACATAGCAGGACCCTTGTCCACAGCAAAAAATACCATCACATACATAGTTTGATAACAACCAACACCAAAATGTCTGGAGTCTAGATAAACATATGTTCTGCATAGACGGGTTCTACAAGGGCTATCTGCCTCACTGTTATAGCTGAACGCATGGCTTTGTGCTGTCTCTGTTGTGTGTGTGTGTGTGTGTGTGTGTGTTTGTGTGTATGCTCTACTGTCCATGTTGTTCATTGTTAGACATGTATTAGTGTTGCCATCTTTTACTATGATCTACTTCAATACCACACACATACTCCCTCTGAAAGATAGAACTGTATGCAAATTGTAAATACGCACTGCTTTGAAAATATATTTAGAACCTGAGGGAGTAGGTAAGGTAAGTATTGACACTTAACGTTCTATTTTTAGACTCATCAACCAGTGTTTTTGATGTTCAGTTGGTATGTGTGAATTTAAGCCTATGCAATGGTTAAAACAGAACACTGACTTAATTATATCATGGAAGGTTCCAAATAGGTGTCTGTGTTTTTTTAGCCAATCAGTGCCTGACATTAAACCCTTCGTAATTAGCTCTCATCCCTCCTCACTCACACAAACCCTCTCTCCCCTGTTTATCATTCCAGAGGGAATCCTGAACAATGCCAGGGATACAAGTGTCATGGATACTCTACCACTGAATGGTAACCATGGCAACAGCTACAGCATCGCCAGCGCCGAGTACATGAGCGACTGTGTCCAGATCATCGACAGGGGTTACAACCACAAGGAGACGACGCTGGAGAAGAAGATCCTGAAAGAGCTCACGTCCAACTACATCCCCTCCTACCTGAACAACCACGAACGCTCAGCCGAGCAAAACCGCAACCTCATGAACAAGCTGGTCAACAACGTGAGCAACGGCGGCAAGGACAGTGCGTACGGTATGGGCATGGGCATGGGAATGGGGATGAATGTGAGTCTGGGCCTGGAAGACCACTCCTCTTTCCCCTGCCACCACGACGAGGGCCTGGGCTTGGAGCTCATCCGCGAGGAGTCCAACGCTCCCCTCCTGCCCCAGCGCCCGCCTCCGCCCCTCCAGGCAGTGGACAACCTCCACAACCACCTACACCAGTCGACGGCCCCTCCCCTGCCGCTCCCCCACCACCCCTTCTCCTCCTCCACCAACACCACTTCGTCCTCCAGGAGGAGGATCCCGCAGGAGAACAGCGAGAGCTTCTTCCCCCTGCTGACTAATGAGCACACCCAGGACCAGGCCTCGTCGCCTGGACACAACCACCACCGGGACTCCCTCTACACCAGCATGCCCATGCTGGCCGGCCTGCCCGACGCCTCAGGCAATGGCGACAGCGCCAAGGATGTCGGCGGAGAGGCCCACCCAGCGGGCAAGAGCCCTGAAGCCAGCTCAGACGACGTATATTACAAGAGCATGCCCAACCTGGGTTCGCGTAACCACCTTCACCAGCTGCACTCGTACTACCACCTGGGGCGCGGCAGCAGCGACGGGTTCATTGTCCCCCCCAACAAGGAGGATCCATCCCCTGAAGAAGCCCCCCCGGAGCCCTCTCACCTGGTAACCAGCCTATAGACCCTTGCAGACTGCCATCTCACCCCCCCACGCTCTCCTCTCTCCTGCCGTGATCCTCCACTCCCCTCCCCCCTCCCCAGCCCCCCTTGTGCTGATCAGTTGTTCGGCAGTGGTAGCCTTTTTTTATTCTGTGTACAATACTGACGACTGAGATTGAGAACTACACCAGAACATCGCTAGTGCTGACCACAATTGGAATACAGAGATACTTTGTTGAGTGGCTAATGTGACTAGACTCGTGCTGGAACCATGGATGTGCGTTTCTTGTTTGTGTGCATCTCAAATCCTGGATTGACGCTTATGGATTGACGCTTTTTGTCTCAGCGTGATAAGAGACTAGTACTCTGGTGGGACTTTTGGGCAGGGAAATTCATTTTGACAGTCCAAAGGAACTACACTTGGCCCAAAGCTTCACAACGACTAGTTCATGAGCAGAGTAAACCAGAACAAAGATGGGGATGAAAAAAAAACAAAACTATTTTATTATACTTCTGTATCCATTCTGGCTTTTTGAAAGATTTTCTTCCTCTTGTGAATTGCAGCACTTTTTTCCTCTGAAGTGTAACTGCAAGTCAAACAAAAACTGATTTTGAACGACTCTCATGAAGGACACCTTTATCATATATACTGTATGCTTTAGAGCATATCTTTTCTGTTCCCTTTCCTTTTGCTGTAATAATAACAATTGTTAAAAAAGAGGGAGAAAAAAATAACTAATAACAGAGAATTATGAGATATTTCTATGTAACTGTACAGATACTAGCATTGCACATAATAGTATGCTTTTTGTTCCCACTCAAACCTTTGTCTCTGTAAATGTAGTGGATAGGAGCATTTCATTTTTGTTGTGCTGGTCTTGTTGGGATTCTGAAACCAGTGTGAACATAGTTTTTTCTTAATCCTGTCATTCTTTCCAAATACAACAAACAAAACAGCAAAACAAAATAACAACAAAAAAATCACAAAACAAAGCACTTGCCGTACTTTTTTCTAGCAGTGTATTCACCAATGTTTTCGGAACCATTTCGTTTTACAGCTTGAGTTTCTTCACTGTGTAGATAGATGGAGATTTATGGTTCAAGTACCACATAATGGACAAAATGCTAAGTGTCTGAAAAGTAAGCCAAGATACTGTTCAATGTCCTGCAAAGAGGTGAGCAGTGCAGCCTGGATTTGTCTGTCAGTCAGATGAGGCGCTAGTGCTTTTCAGAAAGAGAACAAATGGAATATTGATGAGCACTAGGCACTTGTTAAGAGAAAGATGGCTGTTTTACTTATTAAAGAAAAAACCTTCGAAGTGAAAAATCTACTGGAGAAGTGTTTTTCTTTTTTTTCCCTCATGGGGAAAAATATTTATTTATTTGTTAAAAAAAACAACAATAATCTGAAAAATGGAGGTGAAGAATTTAGCAGCACAGTTATGAGAATGATTATGCCATTTTATTTATTCATTTTTGTATTGGTTTCCAAGTTGAATGACCTCATAACTAATATTTGTTGTAACAGTGAAACTTGTTTGCCAACAAATAAATTACTGATTAAGATTCATCACCTAGTTTTAATTAAGGTTTGTCTATTGGGTTTGCACCTAACATTTTACTATCATCAGGTAGGTTCAGCTGCACATGCTGAGTAAGAGGCTAACTGTTCCATACACTGCAAGCAGTGGAATATGGAGTGCTACTTAAATAAATAACCTAAAGGCGCGTTTAACTGGCGTAAACTGCGATAAATTGCAAAATGCTACTCCATGTAGTAAGGTATCGTGTTGTTTTTGGCGAAATGTATTTTTTGCATTGTGGGTCTTAAGATCTCTGGAATGCTACTTAAGATTATTTGACCCAAAAGACTGCAAGGTATTCTAATTAGGCACCTGTCGACTAGCCGCCATTCCATTCCATACCTTTCCGATAAGGCGCCATACATAAAGAACATACATGTTTGAACTGCTTAATATTAGACTCATTGCCAAACCTGATAAATTGTGTTTTCTATGGCGGCAACATCGCAGTATATATATTACGGCGATAGTACAACGAACATCAAATTGCCAATATTGGTCCAATACAGCAAAGACGACGTAAACTATTGAGAACGTCTAAACTACTAATACAATATACATAACAAGAAATTGCAGAGTGGTAGCCTACATTCAAACTCAACAACAAATACATTCTTGGTAGGTAAAGGTTAAGCCTATGTTGGGTTGAAGGTAATCCACTGAACCTCGCAGTATGTTCACGAAAGCTAAGAAAGGTACAAAAGTGGAGTTCAAGTTCAACACGGCATCAAAGAATCTGCACCTCTTTTCAAAGGTAAGCTCAAACGTGATGGAACTGGCTCAAACGCCTGCATTATTATTATTCTCAACGTTTTTGTTTTCCATTTCATCTATATCCATGTCTACTTAGAATACAGTTTTTATAAGCCATATTTGTCCTGTTTCTAAAATTACAGCTGTAGGCCAACGTGGCAGTAGGCCAATTTCAGAAAAGCCTATATTTATATGAAAAATCTCTCAGAAATTCAAAGAAACATTTTAAGAGGAGGACAACAACATTATTAATATGGTTTGCAATACATCTTCGACCCATATCATTTAAACAGCCCCCCTAGTTATGTAAAGCTTTCAGCTTGCATCTGTATTCGTACATTGGTTTTAATAAATGGCAAGGTGGTGTGTATTGAACGCAAAGTACACATTGTATGGGCTTAGGACACCAGTAGAATGAGCGTGATCCCACATGGCACAATTAATATCTACTGAAAAGAATTAGCGATATGTACGTTAGCTTTCCTGTTGTTCAACATAATAAAAATAAAACGGCACAAAGTTGGAATGCGACAGTCGAGTGTGTCTCTTCGATTTCGCAAATTAGTTATGTTATGATATATACGTATTTCAAATTGTCCCCCAAATTTGTTCATGTTCTTAATCATTCATATTATGCTTGCAAAAAAGTGACGGGCCTCGAGCCCAGATAAATTGAGCCCAGCCTGCTGTGATTGATGGCTGAGTCATAGTGAAAAATTACAAAGGATGTGAGACTCGCCGCATGCATAAAGAGGGTTTGTGTGTGTGTGTGTGTGTGTGTGTGTCGGGTTGGGGGTATGGTTGCGGTTTCCACCCCCATGGATATGCATGAGGCTGAATTTCCACTTAGATCTTCAAGAACAGGCCTGAGCTATGGCTCTCCCCTGGCGTGTCACTTTGATTGGCATCTCACAAAGCGAGGGTAGTTAATGAAATGTGCTGAAAAAGTGACTCTTGCCTCCATCCACTTTATTAATGAGTCATTACGCCAGCTCATGAGCTGTCCCCTGGTCCTCCGTCCAGCGCAGCCTCTGTGTCCATGCTTGCGCTGCACTAAACGCTGACGTGAGTAAACACTGGTCTGGGGTCTCTGCGAATGCTCGACCGCTGTGGGACCCTGGCTGTCTCGTTGCGTTAACGCTGATGTATGCAGATCTGCTGGGCCCGGTGGGGATGGTTACAGTATCGTCCTCCTCAGCCAGCAGATCAATCGGGCTTATTGGAAGGGTGACGGACTGTCAGATAAGTCTGGAAATAGCTGCTGGTTGAAGGAGGAGGGAGGGGGGGTGTGGGGAGGGAGGTGTCAGCGCTGGTATGAATTTTGTTGATGCGCAAGACCCACCCAAAGCTGGCAGGATTTAGGATCTTGTAAAATCGTTTTGAATTACAACAGATTTGTTATGTCAATAGGCAGTGAGCGTTAACAGGGTAAATTAATTCATCATTCTATGCTCATCCCTCCTTCAAATACTGTGTAGCATAGGGCTTAAAAAGGTAGTGATTCTGTACTGAAAAGTCAATACGTGCACATGGCTACATTTTGGATAATGTCTGTTTTCAATTAGAAAGTGATGTTTTATCTGTTTTATTTCCATCTCCGCCCACAACCTCATTTTAAAACAAACAAGTTGATTGTTTGATCATGAATCATTATTGATTATTCGCATGAGCGAAGTAAAGGGTAACAAGTTTGATTTTGTGTTTTCCAAATACTCATGTTCATATTCATAACTTCATCTGAACTTGGGCATTGTTGTTCTCGTTAGGATTATCTTAATGCGGATATGCGTTTTATTTCTTCGGAGCGACAGGTCAGAGCTTTGACTAAACTCACTTGGGTTGTGCTTGTTGTTTACTTTCTGAGCTACTGTGATGTAACCTTGCAAGGCAGCTGGATGTACAGGATCACAAACACGCAAAATCCATCTTGCCAAGATGGCCAGTTTATTCATGAGGCCAATCCATGGTGTTTTGAACCAATCAGCATGCTATAAGGACCTGCTGACAGCTAAGTGTGCGGTTGCGATACTGTGATAGATGATAGACAGAAGGGTCATCCAATCACCTGCTATTAATAGATGTAGAATAAACCATGTGGTAACTGTGATGACCTTGTGCTCCCTGGGATTGATCACATCAGAACTGATAACAACACTACTTATGCATTGGTTTCCTTCTCCCAATACAAACCTGCCATGTAGCCTTTCTCATGGCCCCAAAATGTTTGTCTGTCACAGTATTTACCTTAACCTTGCATATCAAGTTATTACTTACACCACGCTTGACTATTTGAGGAAAAGTGTAGCATCACAAATAGATTTTCCTCCCTGACATTCTAGTACATAACTGCACATATGTGTGAAATCCTTCATATCCGACTTTCAAATCCCCCTCAGTAAATGCTTCACGCTAACGCGTTCCCCCGACGCTGCACGTGACTGGAGATATCCTTGTCACTGACAGGGAAGGACAATGTCCGTCCACAGCTCCCTCCCCTCTCTGCCTCCATCGCCCATCCGCTGTGTTCCTCCATCCCAAAGGAACGGCACTTTTCCCTGTGCATCTAAAAAGCTCATTTGGTTTGCCGCATGTCTCCACCGTTCTGCTTCAAATACTTTTAACACCTTCGTTGTGTGCTTTTTTGGGTTTTGTTTGACACTTCCGTAGAACAATGTGTTGAGAGGGATTGTGAAATAAGGATAGTATTGTTCAAGTGCTGGCCATTTAATTGGCCTGGTTGTCAAATTTATGAAGGAACCGGTGGATTTACATTGTGACATTTTCCCCCAAAACAACACTGTCAGTTTGTGTTAAAATTGGGTTACTTTGATTGGGTTTCAAATGTTTTGAGGTCCATTTCCAGAAGACTATTAAAAGGACTAGACAAGGAGATGGCTATTTGGTTCTTTCAGGGGAAAGAAATATTGTTTGAACATGACTAGGATTACATTGTGTAACTGTCAACTATACTAAACTGATACACATTGCACCCACATTTGTCAATACATGAAGTTTGTTCCATCATGCCCATGTCAATTTAGTCAAATCACTATGCAGTGCAGCCTGACAACTCTTTAACGATGCCAAACTACCTTGTTAGTTATTTCATCTTGTTCCATCGCCCTGCTCAAATCATTACATAACGCTTCATGGAAAATGTTGTCCAGATTCTTAGAATATAAGGCTGATAATATCTTCAATTTTTGTTTTCCCTTCAAGGTCAGTTTACTGCTTGGGAAGTTTGTAAATGCTGTACAGTCAATGTGGTCTTGCGTTGGTTGTACAATTGAACCTGACTTGAAGGAGAAAACCTTCGGGGGCTTGTTGGAGGTGTTGATAAGGTGAAGCAGCAGCCATGGCTGGCTTGTCCAGCTGACAGCATTCTATTGGAAAAGTGTCACACAAGTATAGGTTACCGGTTGGAAAATGTGCTTTTCTGCATGAGTGTGTGTGTGCATATGCTGTGTGTCCGTGCATTAAGAACATATGCACATCATATACTGCATGTATCTATATATATTATATATACACACACATACTGTAACTGTGAGCAAGACAACTGAGTGGCACTTTCATATCTCGGCCCTTCTGAGGAAAAAAATATGAAAAAATCAATGGGCAAATGCCCTCCAGAATTCCAAACCAAAGGTGAATCAATGTCATCTCTAGCTCTGTGTATTGGGACAACATGACAGTCCTGGCAAATAAAAGAAGCCGCCTCCCTACCCTTTTTGTTGAGATAACATTGATTTAAGATAGAAGGGGATTTGCTCAATGTTTTCTACTTTCTGGTCTACAGTGTACCTGACGGGACCAAAGCCATGGTTTAACTTGAACAAAACTTAGTGGATCCACAAAAAGCCGTGCAGTCATAGGAGTCACATGGTTTATTAACACTGTGAAAACTGCTTTACACCATTTTCACTGGCTATGCTAACTATTGACTCATTATTCAAGTACACTATTAGCTGTTAGCTTGTAGTTTGGTGTGTAAGTATGCAAGGCTGAGTTTGTAATACAATACACTATACTGTCAGAGTATTATGTTTAAGGGAAATGACAGTAACTTGCTGTATATGCTTAATCTTATTCGATGTATAGTAAGAAAAATAAATGTTTCCATAAAGTAGGCCCTATATCTAAGAAATGGCACATCTTGCCCATGAATATCCATTCATCAACACCGTGTAGGTCCCTGCTCACATGAAACGCCCAGCCTCCTCTGCCTTTACTGTACTCTGAGGCAAGACATGCCCATCTCACCCATAAACATGCCTCCCTCTGCTGTTATTACAGTCAGTCTTTTTGCCCCTTAAAATGCCTTCCCATAGAACATCTCCTCTTCACCTGGGACCAGCTTCTTACGCCACACACAGACAGGCTGGCTGACATTCACACAAAGCCACAGCGAGGACATTTGTAAGATGATGGTAACTGTGGCCTGGGCCACCAGAGCTGAGCTGACCGGGGGCAGAGCCACACTAATGGCAGCCTTGGGACCTGCATGTCACAGGAAATCCAGCATGCTCCATGATCCCGCATGGCCACACTGACACTTGTTACATGACTAGCCAAAGTCAAAACATGCCATCAAGCCATCATTCCAATTGTGGGGTTTTCTTTTGCACAGCATAGCCTTACGTTGGAAGACATGTCACAAGATTTTCAAAGACTGTTGTATTAAATTCTGGATTGTGTGTCAGTACTTAGCTGTGAAGTTAATACCCATTTTGTTCTAGAATGTTCTGACGATCGATAGCCTTTTCCAGGCTTTCCGACGATCTTACTGTGCTTGTGGAAGAAGTTGCATCAAGGTTGCAATGCTCACAATGTGCAGTACATGTGTTGAATGTTGTGGCTAAGAGTTTCTTAGCGATTGGAAGAGAGTGATATTGCAAAAGGAAACGATTTGATGTTTGGCTGTTTGTCAGCGTGGCCTGCGGGCGAGCCTGTGTCACCCAAAAAAAAAAGTGTCTTGGTTTTTCTGCTGTGCTGAAACAGCTCAGCTTCTTTCCCCCTATCACACCTCACTCCATTTCAAGTGCCAATCAACACAGATAATCTTTGAATTAGAGGGGGAAGAAGGGAGAGCGCTCACACAAAAGATAAGTCCCCTTTGTCAGCGGGGGCAATGGTATTTTAATTAAATATATGAACACATGGCTATGCCCTGCCTGCCCAAGTCTAAACAAAGATAGCATCATCTAATCAAAGAGAGGCCTGCAGTGTTTCAAGGGCAGCATTATTTTCTATTAGGGCCTTCTCCCCAGGGATTTGGCCAATTTTCTTTTTTATTATGATAGAATCAGCATATTGTAGATTGAAGCAGGCGATAGCGGCGCAGCGGGGAAGGTGTGACGGCCCCAGACATCCCGCCAGCATCCCTGAAACCTTGAAACCTGGTCGGCGCTCTCTCGCTCCGCGTCCTTCTGAAGTCCTGAATAGAGGCCGGGCCACCAAGCGCACACCCCTCGTCTGACAATCACTCTGATGTT
Organism: Plecoglossus altivelis; assembly: GCA_036571765.1. Lineage (NCBI taxonomy): Eukaryota > Metazoa > Chordata > Actinopteri > Osmeriformes > Plecoglossidae > Plecoglossus > Plecoglossus altivelis. The sequence goes on along the minus strand of BROE01000023.1, from coordinate 2,185,881 downwards.
TCCCTGAAAGGTTACGAAGAAAGATGTGGATCAAAATTTACTAAAGTAAGCAGGGTAGCAAGCCAGACATGTCGTCTCCTGGCCTTGGTTGATTAACATCAGTGTGCCTGTGAACTAAACGATTGAGGAATACAGATTGCAGATAGATTTCCCCTGTAATAGAGAAAATATGCCCATTTGCAAGAGCCGAATGACAATTCAGGCAGAGGAATTGATGAACACCGACATGAATTTAAAACACTTTGTTCTAAGAAGTAAATCCATCCTTTCTCTTTCATTGAAAATCCTAAACAAATGATCCACATACTCTTTTGAAGAATTCTCCCTCAGAGACACCTGGGACATATTCCTAACTGCTTCGATCCTGTGATTGTAATGAGATATCATTACAGTACTGAATCTACTTCACTAATGTGTATCATCAATCTGCTTCAATCACCAGGGCGGATAGAGTTAGCAGAATGCTAACTCTAAAATAGAACCCTCAACAGTTGGCAGAGGAAGATGAAGTCATCATCTGCCTTGTCTTCTAATTGGATCACTCAGCATCCTGGTAAGATCCAGATTTAATTGTATCGTCTCTGAAATGAGGGAAGCTGCACTCTGGGAAATTTGAGGCACAAGTTGCATAATGTGTCTAGAGACGGCAACCTTGTATTTCCTGCTGTCGAAGCTGTTGACGTCTCCACTGCATAACCTCAAATGACCTGGAGGGCACTAAGTCGTTTGTAATGGTATCTACTTCTAGAGCCAGGATATTTTGTGCAGATTAATTGGACATGCTTAGTTTAATAGAAATAGTATCAGAGAGTGACTGTTCAGTACATCTAATCTGTATTGTTCTAGATTCCTTATTAAGACGATAACAATCAGTGTTTCATATTAGAAGTTGTTAATACAATGTGATAATGGGATATTCTGCATAGCAGCCTTTAAATATTTGTCCTAAATGGGACCTATGGAACTTGTCCTATTGAACCTCTGGGATTCAGATGGAAGATGCTTGGATCGGCTGCCGCTTTCGTGCACCTCAAGATAGTTAATCGTCTTGTTCAGGTTTTTGGAATAAATAATAAACTCTACTAATATCTTATAAGAATGTTGAGGCACCGTAGAGCTGAGAAAACAGCCCTTCCCTTCTGTCTCCCTTTTCCGGAGGTCACCTTTGGGGTAATTACATTCCTATGAGGTGACATAGGCTAGTGGAATAGTATTGGTTTAAAGCAAGTTCAATTATTGAGATTCTCATGTATCCAAGACAATTGATACAGTAGTCCATCTATCCTCGTTTGTCAAACATCATTGACTTGCAGGGGCACAGTATTAACCAGGAAGCCAGCTACCTCTAGGTGCATAACAGGACACAAGTTGCCGCACATTAATTCTGAATATCACACTGCCCTTCATACCTAGAGGGAATGCTTCAGAGAAACAGAATCAATGTGCCCTTGAATTACTGCTGATGTTATGAAAGTAGGTCTTCTGGTTTTGGAGGGCGGCTTATCCAATCCGATGTGTGAACGACATGGCTACTGTGCCATGATCTTTTTATTTGGATTTCTTTGTGTTTGTTTAAAAATTTAGATTTGGTCACACAAGACTTTTTGTCAATTAACACTTACTTCAAGATCAAATTAGTGCTGAGTCTTCATTTTTGATTTGTTTCTTGGATTTGATTGTTTCGACTTGTGAAAATGCCCTGGCGTAAAAGATTCAAGTCTATAGGAAGTCATGTGTACGAATGTCTTTTGATGCATTTGTATTTCTATAACATTAGCGATTACAACTTCACCTTGACCGCCAAACTGGAAGGAAAGTCAAATTGAGCACTAAAAGACAAGTGGCCTCTTTTGCGTTCTCGTCCCTGAAAACCCTGCTGTCCTGTGCTTCCACAAGCGCGGCACAAAGAGCCACACTTCCTTTGCCTCATCAGTAACCACCTCGCACTGCCTGGGAGCTGGTGCACAGAAGAAGGGATTTGGCCCTCCCTGACAACTGGGATCTGTTCAATAACACAAGAAGGCTGTGTGCGGATGAGGCTGGCCCATGTGTCCGTAGAGTAAGACACCATTATTCTCCTCAACTCTGGCCAAAGTGGAACTAGGACTGAAAACATAGACAGGGACATTAACGGACTGTTGTGCCACTGACCAACTCCAAAGACATCTTTGTGATATTGCATGGTTCCAGTCTTAAAGATGGACTTTCTTTAGTCTGTGTGATACCGAAATTGCCTGTAAACTAACAAATTGTCTTATCATATTAATTACAAACATAGAACGAATCAAACAATTTTAGTCGGTTAATCAATGAACAATTTCCTGTATTTGATTGAATGTCAGTTAATCAGACACCAGCTAAAGCAAACATGCTAAAGTTATTGTCAGTGATCCAAGGTCCTAATATGGATTTCAACAAAGTACATATTGATGAAGCGTATTGATCTAGTCGACAGTGCGCTGCTGTAATTACATTTATAAATAAGGCTCCATAAAGGGGAAAGAGCTCTTTGAGCTAGGCATGCACTACAAGGGACAAGGACGACAAACACATAATCTGTTTATGTTGACTCTCCAGCTCTCTGCTTGTGCATCAAAATGTCATCCAGGTAGGCAGTTAATTCAAGTTGAATGACTCAGACAGAAGTCAGTTTACCTGCATGAAACAACAGTTGATTCAGGTTGTCAGATTGACATTATGACAAAGTGTGTGATCAATGTTGAGCAATGCTTTTGCTTCAGGTCTGGAACTAGACGGTAGATAAACATTCCTGTTTGTCTGTGTGTGGCTGTTCCAGACCCATTTAATGCTGCTTCCTCATTGGCTAAGGGAGCCACACGCGTATGTATAAACGCATCTATGCAGATGGTGTCGCATCTCAGCGGTAATGAATATCTTTATTAAGGCGGTTATGTTTCAGAGAAGCTCTTCAAAATGGCTTTCAAAGTCCACTTATCCAGCCAGTAACACAAGGCCGCTGACAGAATAACAACGCATATTCAACAAATGGTCAAATCCTGAAACATTACAAAACTCTTCCGTTGGCCTTGTTTAAATGGGTGGAATGTCAGCAGTATAGAAATCTACTTGTGGCTGTTAAGTGGTTGTGTATTTGACCATCCTGGCGGCAGTCTATAGAAAGCTACTCAATAGCTCTTAATAACAGAGATAATGTTGACCCCCGGAAAGTATAGCCAGTCTGCTCTAAGTGGACACAGGCATTACAAACTATATATATATATATATATATATATATTTATTTATTATGTAGGGTAAAGTAAGAAATTACATAGCAGATGAATATCAGCTGGTTGGCTTTTTCATCTGTTAACTGGCGTGACCTTGTAAGATCCAAATGCTAGATATCTAGAGTATTCTCCAAATTAAGGCTTTGCTCAGGAAATTGGACTGTCAAATGGATGGAGAGCGGATGAAAGGCCAGTTTGTAATGTGGTTGCTTTATGCACGGTGTCAACTTGAGGAGAACGTCAGTCGAAACAGCAATGATTGCGGTACAAAATATGAGATAGTTGTCTTGATGTCCTTAATCAGAGTAGTTCTGATCATTTTCTTCAAGAACATCTTGATTATGTGCCTCTTTGTGTGATTGAGAATTAAAATTACCAACCTGATTAACTTAATTCAAAGTGAGTGTTGAACTCTAATGCCTGCTACTGGGCACTTAATATGTAAATGCACCCTCACTGAAAAGCAATACTGAACTGTTTACAATCAAGAAATATCACTTCCAGCCATGGAAAATAGTGTTGTATTGTGTTCTAATGCTCAATTTTGCCATGTTGTTTCAGTGCAGTGCATCCATAGGTTTCTGCATATTGCCGGGCCAGATGAAGGATGGGTTTGACATTCTGGGAACCCTTTGTGTGAATGTGATTTAAAAGGACCCAAGGGTTTTCTCTTATAGCATCTATAGAGCATTCCACCCCATCTAGACTCTCCATCACGATACAACCATGAGTCTTCCTCCCCTTCTTAAGATGGCACCTTCCCTGCCTCTGACATCTCAGTGTTCACCTGAGATATGACTCCCGGTCCAACCTCCCCTTTTCTCCTCTAACTTGAACTAATGGCACCACAACTGTTCTTTTCTCCCCTCTCTTTGCCAGGCATTTGTTTACAATCTATTTCTTTGCTGGATGTGCTATTGTCCTCCTAGACAATACTAACCATGACAAGTCTTCAGGCCTTTGACAGTATTCCATTCTTTAGAGTTCATACATGACTGAGCCAAAATATCCTGTCAGGGTGCTAATCTAAGGCAACAAATCGTCAAACAGACAGAAAATCAACTTTCCTCTGAAGGGTAGCCTCTCAAACACAGAGCCCAGGACCCTAAGTGAATCATTTGACTAGGTGTGAATGTTTTGAACCGATGCATCATTTAGATCATATTTGGATGCTGTGTCTTTATATAAAGTCCTAATGTCTACAGAGGATGAAATGCAATTCAATGTTGTCAGCCTGCTGAAACACTTCACCAGCCAATTCTAGCTAGTCTTAATATGGAAGGATTAGTTTAGCTAAACATGCAGTGAGATTGACTGTACTAGCTCAGAATCCCATAGGAGACATGATATGTCACTGCATTAACTCAACTGGCTCCTCTGATTCAACACCATCATCTAGAGCATCTGTGTCTAGCTGTCTATAATTAGGCCTGTCCCACTAAGTTTGTTTTAATGGCAATTTATGCCCCCCACTTATTTAGTATTCACAGTCTACTATGTACAATTAAATGTCTCTCCCAGTGGGCCACGTTGAAGGTAATTAAATTATTGTGGATTTGCTTTAATGTGGAAGGTTTCTCCTAAATCATGAACTGCCAACAGAAAACCTAATGTAGTTTGTTGCTTGGACATTATCTGTTGCGAGGTGATGTATTAGGTTCAGTCAGCATACTGAGGGGGGTGGAAAAGATGTCTGACGGCAGTGTCAGCGTCTCAGTATTGCATGAAGATGCTCTCTCTCCTGTCACAAACCACCTAAATGTCTTCCAAACTTGAGTAATAAACTCTCATACGGTAGGGCTACGCCACTGCAGATGTTTCTAACTCTTGTTTCTACTGGTAAGTTCATTTGGAACCAGGGTCAGTACTTGGCACAATGGGTATGGCTATATCAAAATGGTGTGATGAAACAACATTTAAAATCCTCCTAATTCACGTGCACAGACCAATGAGGGCATCTTTACCATCAATGTGTTTCCAATGATTCCTAAACAAGCTGCTGGGTCAATAGTTAACAAGTTCAGATCCCTTCTTCTGATTGAAGCTAATGGCAGAGGCTCACTCAGTGTGTTCGAAGAGAATGCATAAAACCTTCATTAGGCTGTCATCTCGGAATAGGGGCTCACTTTAAGGGGCTTTTTAACATCTTCCGACGTAGCAATTTATTATTCCTGTTGAGCGAAACACCTTTGCTCATCTTTGTTTCCCTGAACACGCCAGAAACACTAATCCTCAATCATGTAACCAGCAGATCCTCATTTCCATCAAACACCTACACTTGCACCATTCACCATTGAGCATTAGACACAGAAACATGCATTTGAAGACACCCGTCACGCGCACGGCACACACACCCACACACGTGCACACCCATGTGCTTGCACACACGCGCACTTTTCTTCAGGTGCTGACCAGTCGTTTGTTGTGTGCGGTAGAGCTGATATAAGAAGGATTGCAGTGTTCTGCATGGCTGCCTCGGCCTGACAACAGCTCCGGTCATTCAGGGGACTTCAGGCTTCAAGGACCATTTGTGGCATCTGCAGGGAAGCAAGATTTATTTGATGACTGTTTGTCTATTGCAGCTGAGGATGTAAGGCTAAGTCTATTAAGGCAGCACTTGGCATTTAGGTTCAAATAACCATCTGATCTGTGTCATCTTAATTTTGAAAACCAACACATAATACAAATCTAGGTATTGCTATGTAATGAAATGGCATTGTGATTGCAGTATACGTTGTTACAAAAGTGTAGGAAGGCCCACTAGCGAAAGGAGGGTTTTGCGGGTACCTGGTTGATGTAAAGGTGCAGTCGAAGGTTGTGTTACTAAACAAGATCGATGTTTATATCCACTTATCCCTGGAAAGCCCAACAGGGCCCTACCATCTTCCGGTTAGCTCCATCAATATGGAATACAATCCATTCAGCATTCTTCCATCTGCAACCACAGTTCTTCCATTCCCAAAGCTACATCCTGAACCGGGCACTTCTACCTTTAGCAGGTGCTCCCTCTGTGCGTACACACACTGTTGCAGGCAGGATGCATAAAACACTACTTGTTTTGGCCAACTATTTGTTCTGTACTGGTGCCTGAAGCTGGCATAGCCTCCTTCATATCGGCCCGCTACTGCATCGACGTCTCCTCTGTTGACGGTTTCTCAGAAAAGAGTGCTGGTTTGTATTATGAAATGTTACTAGATGAATTAGGCTATTGTGACTTTTTTGTCCTGTTGTATGCAGCAAGCATATTAAATATGGAACTAATCTCTGAAATACTGTGGTTAGTATGAGCACAGAGGCAGGCAGTTGGAAGTGCAACTGGGAGTCTGTTGTTGAGCTGTGTTATATTTGTTTGGACTGGTCTGGCCCGTCGAGTGTGAGAAGGGGCATGGAAGACATCTTAACGAGCACAAGGCATGGCAGATCTGGGAGGTTTCGACGCTCTGCAAGGCCGAGGGCACACAAAAAGAGGATTTTGTTTTTGAAGCACAAATGGATGGTTTGAAAAGAAAATGTAGAAAAGGTAAAAGGTTTTCCTCAAGGCCTCTCAATCTTTACAAGGACTCGTTGAAACCTGTTTTTACTCAATGTGCTTCCAAGGATGTTTTTTTTGTGTGTAGTTTGGTTTTGCTTGTTAGGGATTTGCCCCAACCCTCATTGCCACTATTACCCATAGCTACACTAGCATAAACAAATCTATTGCTGTTTCAAGTTTACAGTCAAATGTATCATTCCTAATTTACTTCATATTCTTTCAATATGTTTTTATTGCATGTAACGCATGTAGGGGTTAACAGTTATTGCTCAACACCATGGCAGTCAGGCAGGGACACTTGGCTGAGCTGTGTGCCTTTTAAAGCTGTGACAGATCCATTGTTTTCATTTCTCTGCATGATAGAGTCTCAATCCTGAGCTACCTGTCATATTGGATCTAACAATAATTAATTTAGTGCTGCTGTGTTCAGGGTAATTTGTCAGTGAGGTTTGGTACCACACCGACAGTGAAATGCATGCATCCAACCATTAAAAAGTGAAGCTGTATTGAACTCTAATTTGTAATTTCTCCGCAAAATGTGACCATTAGAAGGAATAGATAGCTATTTAATTGTCTTGCCTCGGCCATACTTCACCAAGCTGGCTGACAGTGCTGTCAGCCTCCGCTCAAGTCCTGTTGGATCGCCTCTTTCAGGTTATTTTGGTTTGACACCATATTTAATTCCTCAGGTTTTTCTGAGAAAGGCTGTTGGCTCTCTCTGTCTCTCTCCCAGTTTCTTGCTCCATCTCTCTTTTGCACTCTCTCTCTCTCTCTCTTTTCTCTCTCTCTGGCCCTTTCTTGTGTCTCTTATTTCCCAAGGATTAGGATTTTATTTGTAAAGCTATAAATCAGTGTTGTGTCTTTGGTGTAGGAATGCTCTATAATTCGTCACTCCTTCAAGGATATACACCTGTCCTGTCTTCTGGGGTCCTTGTCAATCCAGGTGTTGGGGCTGCGGTGTTGGTGACTGTGTGGTGTAGGTTGTGGTGTGTCGGTGGTTAAAGGAGCGGTTCTGTGTTCATGTTCTTTCTGGGAGATTATTGTATAAAAATTGATTTTTTAATTTCAATGTATTGTGTTGTTTTTCATGGTTGGGTTCTTGGCGATCATCTGGTTCTTGGTGGATATGGTGGTAGGGTGGGTGCACTTGTTTATAAGATCCGCACGGGCAGTAGTGACAAGGGTAATTTAGATTGTATGTGGTTGGTGGGTGTTTGTCGTCGCTCCGTGAAGGTTGTTGGTTGGTGTGTTGTGTGTGCGTGTGTGTTGTGTTGTGTTGAGTTTGTGAGAATGTGTGAGGGTGGTTGTGTGTTTGTGTGTTTGTTGTGTGTGTGGGTGTGTAGTGATGTGTGTGTTGTGTGTTGTGTGTGTGTGTGGTGGCTGGTATTTTAAATACATTACAAAAAAAAAGAAAAGTCTTGGTTTAGTTAAGTCATTACATGAACTGTGTCAAGTATATAACATACTGTTCACCAGATCATTGTACATGTAGTTGTCATTATTTAAAGGGTGACACATTAATTGCTGATTTGACTGCCGGTTTAAGTAAAGGTGTGAATGATGATGACCTTTTGAATCGGGGTCTATCAAGTTTATAACTTTGGGTTTTCTGCCAATATGTCATTATTGTGTGTGAAATTTCCCATAATACTTAATTTACATGCAAAATCATGAAGGTCCCATGTCTATGAAAAGCCATATAGGCCATCACGGCAAACCAGCAGGATCTTAATTATTAAAACCTCATATTTCTTTATTAGCGTAATAATTCAGCCTTTTCTGAGTTCTCCAACACATGGAACCAATGAGGAGTTCATCGAGTGGCAGGATCTGGACAAGGAAATGGCGTTTGCGGAGGTGATTAATGGGGTCGGTATGCCGCTCACAGGGATGGGCTGAGGTGGGGGGGGGGTGTGTAGGGGTACTAAAACATGTCAATTTAATCATGGCAACCGCTTGTGGGGGAAATAATTTCATTAGAATTCCAACAATCCTCTGTCGCCTTGTGTAAAACACCTCGAGCCCGTACGCTACATGGGCCTTCCAGAACTGACATGGTTGGGACAATGACTGAAGGGAGGAGGGCATGTTGGGAAATGAAGTTCCGATGGAACACCGAAACTCATTTTATAGATCTGCTCTGTGACATACTGGAGGGTGAGATGCTTGGAATAGTATTATGCTGAAATGAGGTTCATCGTTAGCAGCCTGTGAACTTCATTGTTTATTGGGTTCAGAGCAACGTTGTGTGAGGTGTGTGGGTGTACATGTGTGGTTGCGTAGGATAGCATGTGCATAGGGTGTTGATTAGCCAAGGTCATGGATAATATAATCCCATAGTAAAAATGTTATTGTTCTCAGTCCGCATGGCAAAAAATTGCAACCTGTCCATGCACCATTGTATTTGTCACAAGTAATCAATTCCTGTCCCCTAAAACTCCTTCTCACCACCATGTGTACGGGGTGTTCATTTACAGGCGTTCTGTGTCTTACGGGCTAACAACCAGAACCTCCAATTGCTGAAAGCACAATTATGCACTTGAATGAAACGGTTACCTTCAAGATAGCTTCACTGCTGAAGGAGCTGCCTGGGCGGGCAAGGATTGTGGGGGCGGTGAGGTGCGGTAAGCGGGTGAGGTGGGGGTGAAGGGTGAAGTTGAGGCAGGGGTGAGGTTTGTTGGGTGGTAAGTGAGGTGGAGGTGATTGTTGTGAGAGTTGTGGTGAGGTGTGGGCGGATGGATGTGGGGGTGGAGGGTGAGGAGGCTTGGGAAATAGTTTTGGCTGCCATGTCTTAAATCTCTAAAAGCTTTTGCAGTACTTACCCTCCCCTGCCCAGCACTCACATCGGTAGGCAGGTTGGAACGCCCTTCTATTTTGCCAACGTCCCCCTCCCTCCCCCACCCAGCTTGCATTCATTCTCCCCTGGCCTTGACTTCCTTTCAGCATCTCTACTTTTCAGAGCTCACACCTCTCCACCGATTATTTCAGACTTTTCTCTTCTTGGGGATTTTATTTTGCTTTTTTCATAGTTTATTTCAAATGGACATTTCATGGAGTATAATCTCCAGGGGAACAACAGTGCATGCCATCAGATAGATATGAAAAGCCACAGCTCCTGTGAATGGAAGCCAGTGGCAGAATGAAATAAAAAAATGAATACATCTTGAGTGACCCAGAATACTGATGACCGAAGCTCTGTGGTAGACACAACACTCTCTCCTCCCATATTTCTGTCATTCCTCGTTCCATCCTTCAACCTACATCCCCTCTCTTTCCCCATTACCTGACACCTCTCTCACCCAAAGCATTCCTTTATTTCTCTGACTCTCCTTCCTACTTCCTTCTTTTTTTTCTACCCCCTCTGGACTCAGTAATTGTCAGTCAGAGCACCTCTCACCCCTTTACTTCCACTGCAGGAAGACCATAGCTCCGAGCAGCATTCACAAAGTGGATGGAGCTCTTTATAGGGGAGAAAGAGGGCCTCTGGATGATTGACAGGTGTGCGTGCAGTGGCCCGCGAACAGCCTCGCCACCTCCCGGTGAGCGCTGCGCGTCTCGCCGCTTTGAAATGCATCTCAATGCAGCGACTTGTCTGCGAGGGAGGCATCAAGGCTTTTTCCTCTCACCGGCAATTAGTCACACAAAAGGACTTGAACTCCCCGGTCGTTGCTGTCGTGCGTCAGCTTGGCGTATCCTCTGGGGGGGGGGGGGGGGACTCATCTTGGGTCATGTCTGGAGGCTTGTGAGAAGGGCAGGCAAGCCAGCACTCTGCAATGTAGGTTTTCCCGGCAGCCTTTGGCGTTCGTGTGGGTATGTGTTTAGCTATTAGCATAAACGTTAGCACCCGGTTGTTTACTGACAAGGTTTTATCAGGATTTATCTTTAACTGCCAGTCTACGACAGGTCTTGTTTTGATTGCTTCACATTTAGAAACCCCCCCATTCTTGTCCCCTTGTGTAAACAACTGCACCAACTAAAGTGTTTTTTTTCTGTTTGAAATCTGTATAGCAGTTCTGTATTTCTTTACTTTTTTGGTAGGGGAAATGTTAAATATGACACAGTTTAGGTTGGGTAAAGTTGGAGTGTTAATTATTACTTTTTTTGTAGTGGCAACATTCACTTGATTCTGTTCTTGAGATCCCTGAATGTATTGTTGGTTTGAATTTGACTTGATCCTGATTATTTCAGCCAACCTGTTCTCGGTTTTCAACCACAGCTTTTTCACTTATTTGTCTTTCGCTTGTTTTGTCTAAATAAATACATCAGACTGAGCTAAATGCACAGTTTGGAACAGACCAAACCAGTTGGAGTGTTTCAAGTCCTGCAGCATGGTTCAAGCCCCTCTTTTATCCAGATGCTGAGACTTATTTGTTGATGTCAACGCCTAGTCTTCCTGACTTGGATGAGAATTTCTGCTTTGTTAAATAATTGATGCTTCAGGCATCTATATCCCTCTTGCTGGCCTGTGGGGACACCTGTAGGTGTAATTGTCATTATTCTTTACGAGCATCAACCTAGTCATAAATTGCATACCGTTGCTCTGTGACCTTTGTGTGTCACACAGTGAGAATGGATTCACCAGGCATATGTCTGTTTCTTCCAGTGTGGACTTGGAGAATGACAGTTGAAGGAAGATTAACCTTTGTGTAGGTCACCTTTTCTCAGTAGATGTCCGTGTTGGAAATGCTATAATACTCTTGTGACTGTAATTGTGCTTAATGGCTAGTTTCAGACTGAAAAGCCTTGCGTTAACCCTCAAGATGCTGTATTAGTCTTCTTGAGGGCCGCCAGCTCAGGCTTGGCCAGACTGTAGCCATTCATCTTCTCTTATCATTCAGGAATGCCCCCCCCACCCCAGGGAAAGAACAGAACGAGATTCATTTTGGAAACTTCCAGAAAGGCACCATTATCAGAGGCTGTAATGGATTACCTGTATGGCTAACCTGTCACTGTCAGTGTTTTCTCTGACATTTCATGTGAAGTTCGACTCCCTTGGCAAGCTGTCGTATGCCGACGCGGTGCGGGGGTGGCTGTTTTCCGGCGGGGTGTTTTGCCAAAGTGGTTGTCACTGTGGTACCACGTGGCTCTCCGCCCACCTGGCACCAGGCTCCGGCCCTCCTGCTTGCCTGCATTTGCCAGGTTGGCGGTCACGATATTCAGTCTGCTACACGGCTAATGCTAATATGCTAACAGTACACTTTTGGCATAAAGGTAAATTAGGTAGTGCTTTCTTTAAACACATCTGACAGGCAGGGGTGAGTTATTGAATATCCCTTCCGCAGACAATCAAAACATGTACGTAGTGGACAGGAAGGCGATTCACAGAGTTAGTCGCAGAGATGCATGCCCTTCGTTAATCTGAAAAAAGAAAAAAGAATAGAGAAGTGATGAGCGTGAAGTCGGACCATGCACAGATCATCAGTATTCCTCTATGGTATCCTCCTCCCGTTCGGCATTATCTCCTGAAAAGCCATTGTGTGGCTCTCTGTACTGAAAATAACCACGGGCAGAATGAGTTTGACATTGGCCCACAGCACAGGCAATGGAGGGTGACATATCCAATATCGGGAGAGTGGCAGGGCTAAATATTTTTGTCAGGCCAGCGGCTTTACTGTGAAGCGAGGTGGTTGAAGGGTTCATTTGGGCCTGGATTTGAACACAGCAATCTCAAAGCACGACTCAAAGGTAAAATGGTAGTTTAGTTGAAATGGTAGTCATTTTTTTCTTCTCGTGCTTGGTATGGTTAAAGTATGACTCGTGCAGGGACAAACTAAGGGATTGGGGCTCAACACCGAACAACAGATGGACACCAAATGGATGTGAAATAACTGCTGCTTTGTTGACTTCTGTTTTCAGTTTTGAATCCGAAGGACCACATCCAGAGTCTCACCACGCTCTCATAGACAGAATTATTCAGCAACTAAACTGATGAATGAAGATTAATTCTGTTTCTCAGACTCTCTGAACCCCCCCCCCCCCCTCAAAAAATGATTTCATTGCATGGTTCACCGCAATACCTCACAGATTCCTAGCTTTTGGAGGGCTCTGATATGTAATTTGTTCGACAGCCCTCAACAGAAGCCAGTGGGCCTGTAAGGTGATCCAGCTACGGTATTCATGAGCCTGTCTCATGCATACGTAACCTTCCCTCCATCTCTTGGCGTGATTCGCAAAAGAGCACGGCAATGCTCAGACTGTAACCTGCGGCTTAGTGGTTCAGGGCTGTCTGCTCTGTGGTAGATGTGAGTGCCATGGAAGGGTGTCAGAATTCATCGTGTGAACTTCCCTGCGCATATCACAGGCCAAATAGAGATGCTCTTAATCAGTTCCAAGCACTCTTAAAAAAGGGACAGATATGCTAGTCTCCAGTTGTTTTAGTTACTGGCGACATTTAGTTATTCCTGGACACACAGAATAACTCCTGTGGCACACTCTTTGCTATGATGTGTCTGTGTGAGTGTTCATGTGCGTACGTGTTCTGATTTGTGGATTTGCGCCTTAAACATTGATATGAAGAGAGGTCAGACAGTTATGGGATCTAGCTGTCGGTTTACTGCCTGCTGAGACTTGGGAAAACCAGTGTGTTTATTATCCAAGAGGAAATAGCTCGGCCTAATCAATAGACTTGTTTGGAAATGTCAATCACACTTGCAACTGGGGATAATTTGCTGTTTGTCTCTGCAGATGTCTGAATCCAAGGTTGAAACCTTAGCAAATTATTACTCTACAGCCTTTTGGCCCAACAATTGTTAAATAGTTAATTTAGAAACTATTTAACGGTTTCCAAATGTGTACTGTAGGACTACACTAGGAGCAGCACTGGCACATGGAATTTGGGATTCATTGTTGAAGTATTCAACGTGTTCCCGTGTTGTACTCAAGGCCTGTGCCGGTCTGTCTTCCTGCAGCCCTGTCTGCCTTCCTGTAACCCCATCTGTCTTCCTGACCTGCCTGTCTGACTTGTCTGTCTGCCAGTTTACCTGCTGCATGCTATTATTTTACTAACTAGATCTTCACTGCAGTCTGCCTGTGTGTGCCTTGCTGGATCTGAGTGTGTGTTGGCTGGGTCCTGTGGAAAGACAGCCACGGCCTCTCGGATGGTTGCACCAGTAGAGCTGCGCCTGTGACCTGGACGTCGCCATGGTGACGATAATGAGGACAAGCGAGCAAGCCTTCGGCGTTCCCTGTGTCGCGCACAGGAAATGACTGACACCAGGAGAGGAAGTCGCCCCCAGGGCAGTGTCCAAACAGAAGAAGGAGAGGGCCCATAACACAGTTGGTCTGTGGTTACTTCGATGATAAGTGGAAGATCATGGTTGAAGCATAAATGTTTGATATCAAAGACAGACCATGCATCTGTGCGTACTTTACTATGCGCCTGTGTGTACTATACCATGCGTGTATGTGTACTTTACCACTTCAGTCAGCGTCATTGCCATGCCAAGTCATCAAACTGACACCACATTCTAGGTCCTAATGAAATCCCCACGTAAGGCAAAAGGAACCTCCAAGATCTGCTTGTGACACACCATGACTCCTCAGTGTGCGTAGCTCTTAGTATGTTGAAATGGAACAGCTCGCTCCCTGCCGCAGTGCTGCATGTTTGCTTGGAGGGGATCTGTCATCCTGTCTGAGCCAGACAGCCAAATCGGTGTAAGCTGGTGAGACACACCAATTGGTTTTTCCTTAATTGGTCACTGCTTTCATTCCGTAAGGCCTGATTCACAGTGGAGCTAAAACTATAGTAATTGCAAGTTATTGCTAACAATGTATTGTGTTTTGTCGGAGACAACAGCAAGTCATTGAATTTAACAGAATCACTGAAAGGCCAAACAATTTAATGAATCGAGGGCAAAATCTAATATTGGCTCTGGCATCGCCCCTAAGAAGCGTGAAGATGCGGGTAAACGATTGATTCGTCGATTATTCTAATTGACATTAATACATGTCCATTTGTGTCTGAGACCTTGAAGTGCTTACCACGAAAAACATGGCCTACAGTTAACACCCTGCCGTTTCCTTTGACGTGGAACCATAAACAAAGGACACAGTACAGTACTCACCAAATTAAACCGCTAATTCAACTTGAAAGCTTTACTGTATGATAAAGTAGTTGTATCGCAGGATGCATACACTACACAAGGCAAAACTCTGGTTTCGATTTTCCAGTTGAAACTCATTCAGATAGCAACAGCAACACCGTGGTTTTAGTGACGTGTGCAATGCCGGTAGTTTTACCCCAATAGAAATAAATTAAAAGTTGTGCCTGTTCCCTCACTGGAAGTTAATGACCAACATAGAATTGAGTCCACCACTCCATTGATCAGTTCAGGTGAGATGATTACAGATGGAGCCATGGCGTTCAGACGAAAAAGAGGGGAAAATAACGATACAAATCTGACAAAGACACAAGCTAAACGATTCGATTTGTGGTTGCTCCCTTACCAGCAGAAGAGTGAGATCCCATTATCTGATTTTGTCCTGCTAATGTGCTCGCCAGATATGGATTTGCAGTTTTAGCTGCATCTTTTTCATTTTCCTGCAATTCGCCCATCACTTCTTTTCACCTGTATTGACCTACAATAATGTGTCTAACAGTAGTGTATTTCTTCTTGAACGTGTGGGGTTTATTTGGCCAAAAGCACTCGTCAACCAGTTTGAAATGTCTGGTGCTCTCAAGTTTCTAAGGCAGGAATACAAGGGGCCAGATGGAACTATAGTCAGACAAGACTGATATCACGTTGTAAAGTTGGCAATATTGGCATCAAGGTTTATAGCTGTCTATGTTTGGCTGCATGCTGGCAAGATATCAGTAATCAGAACAGCTTTGGTCTTTCACCAGTGAAACTGGTCTTGTCAAGTTTGCTTAGTCAGAGTACTCCTTTGGTGATGAATGGGTTTGGAATGATTTCAGTGTGCTTTTGTTGTTTCTATGGTTGTGTGCAAGTGTGTCCTACAAGCCTGTTGCCACTGTTTATTTTGCACCTTTTCCGTTGACGTTGCTAGAATGCAAAAACCAAGGAGAATTGTGCTTGTAAACGGATGAAAACATCTATTCTTGTAGCAACGAGCCGTAGCACCGAGTTGAGACAGGTGAAGAACAGTCATGCACATGCGTCTTTATGCTGTTTTGGACTGTGCTGGCTGCTGTAAAGTGTGGGCAGCGCTGGACAAGTACACAGACACTCGGGCAATTAAGAAACCACCATTTCAATTTGCCAGGGCTTCCTGACAAGCCATTCTGTGGAATGAGGCAGTGCGGACAGAGTTGTCAGGGTGATTGTTTAATGTGTGTCCCAATGTTCATAGCATTGTCTCTTGTGTGGAACCAGGAGCTCTTGTCTTTTAGACTGACTGTGCTAGGAAGGGACAGTCCCCACACAGGGAGACAGTAGATGATTGGACCAAAGATATCCAAACCACTGCCATTGCCATGCACATCTGCAAAGTAATACTTTTCTGTATTTGAGAATGTCTGTTCTTACTACTTTTAAATTGTGTAACTTGCTGTTGTTAACACATTGATTTAAAGCCTATAAACCTTATTTTGGATCATGCAAAGATTTGCATGAGGCAATGTGCAACACAAGCATACGCAGACATTTTTAAATTCTGCTTGTATGTTTTATTTCTTGAATTGAGGGGGAAAAAGGCCGGGCCTTTAATTAGTGGAACCACTTATGTTCACAAATGCTTCCATATGCTGGGTTCATATTGCATCCATCATAATAGCGGGAACATGGGCGGAAAACCAGTAAGACTCATGATAACATACAGAACATTTGTTGAGAGCTCCCCAATACCCAAGAGGCATTACCTTTTCAAACACGCCTCCTCTCAGATCAAGAGTGGCTTTTCATCCGATGGTCCGAACTCTTGCAGTTTGGCCACCATTCACAGATGTCACCAGTCCGAACTTTGGACCCTATTAATTTCATGGACGTGGGTGAAGATGACTCCTCCCTTACTAGTGGAGTTCCCCTGCAGGTCCATTTGTGGCTTTCTGACTCTGGCTCTGGCTCAAGTGGAAACGTGTCTATGTTTGCAATAGTCTTTCTGTGTTTCTGTTACTTTTGTGTAACTGCCAGTTCATGAATGCATCTGTGTTCCTGCAAAGTTTACGATTCTATTGTCAGTACAACATGTGTTGAGTGGTACTTCAGTGAATAATGGATCAAGACTCGCATGAAGAGGTTTCTATATAAGAAAGGATGAAAGAAGAGGATTTTAGCTTTTGTGACGCATTCACCCTTCTCTCTCCTGGAGTATTGACTTTCAGTTTAAGTATCAGTAATACATCACACGGTGTGGGAAGTACAACACAACAACACCTACATGAGTCAGCGAAACACTGCTACTTTCAAATTCAACAGCCTAGAGAAACTCCACAACTGTTCAAAAACCTCATTTTCCATTCCTTTGACCTCCCTTCTTTGTGGGTACGGACGGCTTGAGAGAAAGACAATACAGGATGTGGGAAATCAGCGAGTGAGGCGAGCTCTAACTTCTACCCTGTCTGGTGTCTGTCGATGGCACCCCTTCTCCCGACAGATGGACCTGGCTAACAAGCACCTGTGCGAGAAGCTCTTCACTTTATCAACACTGAGGGAGGGAGATTGGAGAAATGGAGTGAGGAAAAGACAGCGAGCAGGAAGCGATGAAGTCAGGCCAGACCGTTTCTTGCCAGCTTTGAATCTTCAGGGCCAGGTCCCTCAGGGTTTCCCCCACACTTCCTCTTAACTGGATCAGAGATACAGTCTGACATTTTGATGTTCCTGCAGCTGAGCGTGCGGGATCGGGCTGGTTCATTTGAGTTGATTCTCTGTCATCACAGTGAGGTTGTGAGTTATATTAGGATTGGACAGGGAAGTGAGGTAAGATCTGTGAGGGTTCCACCTGGAAAAACAAGGAGTGAGAATGTGAGAATCTCTTTTGGTGCCAAAGAAACCCATTATTGTCTAGTTTCATGGTGTGTATTTGCTAAGGCTAGACCAATCCAATGACCTATGGAAGCAACTTGGCAGCCATAGAATGGTAGCATCGGTCAAGACCGGAAGCATACCATTAGTGTATAAGAGTCTTTGCTCCTAGCTCCTGAGTGCTCTCAAGTAGATTGTGATTTTTTCCAAACCTCACTTTCACAGCATCAGAAAATAGGTATGCTTACCATATGGTCATTATTTTGGAACCCTGGTGTGTAGCAAAGAATGGCAATGGGTGAGTTGTGTTAATATGTAATTAAGTGTAGAAAAGTCTCCAGCTGCTTTGAGATTGGCCTCTCAGCACCTAGTCATTTCTATGACTTCAAAAACTAATATTAACTATCGCACACCATCCTGGAGATCTTGTATTACTAATTTAGCAGAGTTTCCGGGGGACAGAAAATGAGCTAAAAATGTAACAATACATCCCAGTTCTCCAATTAATTTAGTGTCCAACAGCTTGGAAAAGTAGAGATAGTCAAGACCATATTTCTCTATGCAGGTGGGTTTTGCACTTGTTAGTACTGATGCATACTCTCGTATGTTTTGAGGGATCAGAAAAATTGAGCCAGTCATCCCACTGTGGTATGTTGAAGGACATAAATAATGTAGCCATGCCAAACCAGCAATACAGAGCAAAGTATTGGATGTACCAGTCTGGTTATTCATTTATACATTTGTGACCCCATATGATAGCATTGTTTGAGACAGGAGTATAGTTGCTGGCTTTCTTTTTATCAAAAGCATTTCAAGTAAAAAAAAAATATATATATATATATGATGACCTTGGTTCAGAAGCAGTCTTATCTTTATCCACTTCTACCCTGGCTTTCAAATGCCTGAATACTCCAAGGACACAGTCAGTGTGATTAATACAAACTATGCCAGTGTTGGAGATGGATGTGGAATCACTGCATTTGGTATTCAAAAACCAGCCCAGCAGACATGTGCTCTGCTCTTCTTGTTGCCTTGAGTTGTAACACTTCATTAGTCCAACCTATTACTGTGGGCATTGGAGGCTTCACCTTGGTGCCATTCATGCAGGGCATTTCTAACAGAGAGTATGGACCTATGGCAGACACACTGAGGCACATAGACTGTGACCCCTGAGCTGGCACAAGCGAAAATGTGATGGCACATTCGAGGAGAGTAGGCTTTAGTCATAACTTAGGCAATAATTTTTGTCTCTCTGAGACAGTGTCGCTTTTGTGCCCAAATTTGCTTTTGCTAAAGCCTATTTTCCAAATGACTGTTGGCTATCAATTCAGACTTAGTGACGAGAATGTGATTATTAACTTGCTTCAAAGTTACTTCTTAATAAATAAGGAGGACTCTCAAGTGGTAAGAGTGATGTGTTTCCTGTTTGTTCCGGTCTGCCTACACAATAACCACCAAGCTAATTTGCATAATGATTCCCTCCCTGTGCACCTGTGGTATTATACTTTATCACTGAGAACAATAAACCCTTGGTCCCGTTGTTACCAAATTATACAGTCACCATAAAACTCAACAGCAAATGCACTTAATGGCTTTCCCCAAGTGAAGCATCCACTAGTTGATCCTCAGCAGTATCATCAACATTTTCAACCTGGCTGTCTCATAACTATGCTCTTCTTGAGCCTCTTTGGCCCCCTGAGGTGAATATTTTAGTAATTAAAAAATACTAAGTTCATGCCTGAAATACTTGTGAATTATTAATGCTTTGGTGAAGACTGTCAATGTGAATGTGTGATTGAACAGCGATTGTTTTCTCTCTAACCCAGATGACTAGACAGTTTTTTGAAAGTTTTTTTTTTTCCAAGTCCATGTTGTATAACACCAACATCAATAAAAGGAACTCATGCAGATTTATATCCATCATTGTCATCCCAACATACAATGGAAACACATTAATAATTATAAACAGTCAACTGCTTCTTGTTATTTATTTCTGAATCACTTTGTTTCTAAACTAATGTGGGATACCTGAATGTGATCATCCTGCCCTCCTGTTTACATCAGGTCAAGTAGTCTAGATAACAGGGTAAGGAAGCCAGACACGTGCCTGCTGTATACGCCTGGGTTGAACTGAAGGAAACCTGTTGTGTAACACCACCTGAACCCTACCTGGATTTACTACCCTAGGCACAGCGTCTCCATGGCAGTCATTTGCATAGCCAGTTGCTCTGGATAAAAAGGGACGCACACCAAGCGAGAAACGAGAGAAGAACGTTACAGAGCGGAGGAAAGAGGCAGCAGGAAGAAGGCTGATTTGGAGTTGGGCCTCGGAGGGTGCTGACTTGTTTGGAAGTTATTACTGGTTTATTTATTCCGTGAGCCCTCAAAATGTGCTGAATGCGATAATTATTTTGAAATGCCCAAAGGTAGGTCATTTATTATAATGTTTCTTTCTTATTTTGATAGAAGGCATTTTGCTTCCCAGCAAGGCCTCAGACACTGCTTTTGGTCTGATGCTGGCGGGACTGCAAAGCCACTGCTGTAGTCTCTAACGATACTTACCTGCAGTCCTGACTGCCAGCCAGCCTGCCTGTCACTCAACCTTCCTTGAGGCTTGGTGTCATGTTATCTAGGACTGCTAAAGTATTGTACATAATGCAGCAGCCAGTGTGTCCGCTTGGAATGCAAGTGAAGCCATGTTGAATCCCATGTTGATCGCAGGTCTCTGTATTTCCATCAGCCAAGAACATGAAAATGTTCTTGTCACAACAGCAGGATTTACGATCAATAACTTGACGTGCGGCGTAAACATTTTTGCATGATCTATGAATATTTTACCTTCCTGATTTATTAGTCACGGTAGCAGACAGCTGAAAGTCGTTTTGAAGTAATATATACCTCTAAGTAATATACCTCTGAATGGTGTATCATTGACCATACAAACACTTTATCTTTGGCTTCCTTTTGTTTTGAACAGATGTATTACTGTCAATGTTTTCATTCTCTGACCGTAACAAACGCACGGCATCCAGATATATTTCCAATCATGTTATGCACCACCAATACGGAAAGCAGCCAGCTTTTCCTTGAGATTAAGCGGAAAAGACTACCGCGACAGGGATGGACTTCAGACTTGACTGACACAAGGCTTAACAAAATGATTTACCCAAACGCTGCTTGTGAGGGTAGCCTTAGATTGTAACATGTACGTCACCACTGATAAGCACACGTGTAAATGGTTGCATGTATTCATGTGCATATCCTAACTTCGAATATGGAGAGCTCATGAGTGAGTATTCTGATGGTCCTACTTTAAGAACAAAATAACCAGCTGTAGTGGTGTCACATGACATGTTTGCTTTTCCATATTGACACAAGACATGTTGTGAATAGGAAGCTTCTTCTGCTCTGTGGTACATCCTACTGTGTGTTATGTTCATGTAAATGAGGTACAACACATCATTTCCTTGAAAAAAATGTCTTTTTAGTTTCGCATTCAGTAGCACACACGTTTAAACAGTGACATTCCAAAATTGCAGTTAATGTAGGAAATAATCAAGGTAGTCAGTTTTATGGAATAAGAATGAATTCTTATTCAAACGTGGAGTGCACAATTCCACATTTGCATTTTAAAGCAGAATTTCAGTCTATAGCAATATTATTCAGTGTATGTGGACACAGTATGCACCGAACAGAAGTAGTAAAAAGGGATATTATTTATTTCTTATCGTTATTTGTCAGTGTAATTCCTCCTTTTTTTGAACCATTTCATCTAGCTCTACATTTGTATATCCATTGTCAAGTATTTTCAAGATAAAAATGTGGTGCTGGTGGATTTGTGTCAATTCCCATGGTCAAAATAACGCCTAAGTAAACGCCTTCAAAAACAACATTCATCTGAGGCAAATTGCTGCTCGTCTTGACCTAATTGCTTCGATGCAAGGACAAACCCCTCAAGACCACCCGTTTATGGTCCATCTTAAGATGGGTTTTTTCTCTAAATGGTAAAATTACGCCTTTGAATTTTTTATAATGGTGCTTTTTAGGTTCAAACTCTTTTTTTTTTTTTTTTTTTTTTTACAATTCCCTTCACGATGAGGTTTTCTAGGTAGTCATGATTAAATATTAATATCAAGGCAATACAACTGTTTTGACAGTGTATACAGAGGCTCTAGAAGCCTGACATGTGGTAGATATCCAAGACAAATCTCGTAACAAATTCCACATTGTCTTGTATTTTACAGTTAGTATTATAAAGGACGTTTTAGTCACAAACCCTAGGCTGCTTCAAGGCTGGGTTCATGTTGAGGTTAACAACTTCATGACAGGTCATGCCCTTGAAATGCACATGACTCAATATTTGCCACACGCAGGCATACATATTGTGTGTTCTCACAAGCATCAGACAGACAATGGAGTTGAAGTGGCTGGTTATTTGTTGTGTAAATGAAGTCTACCTGTGTCTTGATGGCACCTGTATTGTAGAATTCTCACCAGATGTTCAGAAGGAAACTGCTTCTGAGATTAGCAAATTCACAAAGTCTCACTCCTTTTTTTGCCACCTGCACAGATGTTCCACAAAATGTTATTCACAGGTCCTTAAGAATCCTGGGGCTGTGAGAATGGCAGGCTGAACAGACGGGCCTCAATGCCTTTTGTTGTTGAGTGTTTTTGATATGGATCCCCAAACTAACCATCATCTACATCCAAAATACCAAATCCTTGAAGCACAGCCTCCATTTAAATGGGTTTTAGGCACCTCAACTTTTAATGGTGATTGTTTGTTCAAGTTATCAGGTTGCAATGCTGGTGTAATGTGGTTTGGTTCTGTAGTGCTCTATTGCTTTTATATATTATGTAAATACATTGAGCAGGGGCAAATATTTACAGCCATCTTCCTAGTCACATGCACAGCACACCTGGCTGCTCGGATAATATAGTCTGCAGCACTTAGCTTTTATTTGGTGAAAACAACACAGTTTTCTTCATCAAAGGAGTCCTTTAAGATTGATTCCTGATGGGGCAAGAGCGAAAACAAAGAAATCCGAACAGATCTGTTCACAACAAAACCGCATGGACAAGTTTCACAAGCTAATAAACAACCTCTGCCGAGTTCTCTAGAAATGTACTTTCTTGGTAGAGCGGATCCCAATGTTTGTGCGTGACCCGCGGTCTCACCTCTCCCCGTAGTACTAATTAGAACAAACTACATTGTAGCCACCCCCTTCAACTTGCCCTCAGAGACAGATTCAGCCCTCTTGTGCAGAGAGGGAAAGATTTTGATGGAGGGAAGAGAGAAGTATGAAGAGAGATGAGAGGTTGAGCAAAAGGGAGAGGAAGAAGGATTAAGCGCGGGAACAGAGAGAACATTTGCTCTTTTGGGGGTGTACGGAAGAGCCCTTTGTAATGGATGCTCGCATCATTCCCCCTTCCATTCCAATGACAAATATCTGTTTACTCGTTTCATCATGGTAGCGCCTGAAATAATGCACTCTGATGTAGCAAGTCCCCAAATGCCAAGCATGCATCAGCACTTTTGTACCCTGGATGATTTCTCTTCTTTTTCACCCCACCCCCCCTCCCTTTTCTCGTCAGCGCATTGAGAGATGTTCCTAGTCCCTTCCATGAACAAACGGCACCGTTGAGGCAGCTTGCGAGTGCAAAATGTGCCATGACAACATATTTCAATTATTCAGAGGCGTCACTCAGACCCTTCCCAAAAAAAAAAGAAAACCCTAAAGCAAATGTAGCGTCCATGCTGACCTTGCAGAGGTATTGTTCTCACCAGAGGGCCCTTTGTTGTGCTTGTGTAACTGCCAGAAAGCGATGCCACTCTCAATATTCCTCCCCTCATTTCCTGTTGTCTGAATTGCTCTTTTGATGCGTACCTCCCAGATAGAGGCAGGACCCCAGGATCCTATCTGGCAACATATGGGCTCCGTCTTCTCCCTAAAATAACCGTTGTTTACCTTTCACGGCTGACAGGAGTGTTGCATGGACCCCCTTTCGAGCAGTCCTTTTCTTGGCACTCATTTCAAAAGGCAGGGCTTGAAAGCTGTGCAAGCTAATGTGGTAAAAGTGGTTCTATGCAAGGCAGCTGTATATGGACAGTGGGTCCGACAATGTCATCCTTGCAGATGCAGTTTGTCATTTTGATTCAATGCTGTGGACATTGAGAATACACTAACTTACTAAACCAAGGCCTAAGGAAACAAAAGTACATTTAAAAAGACTTGGTACACAGAATAACGTCCCATCATTTGGCCACTAGCTGAACAGCAGACAAGGTTGTTGATGCGCTTCCGGTCCTGGTGTTCCGGCCCTAAATTCCCTAACCCATTAGTCCCTTTCTGTCTATTTAAAAGTACAGTTCTTGGTCACCTTTAACCAAGACAGTTAATAAAACCTCCTATGAGGTTGTGGTAAATAATGTAAACATGGGGGAGGGGGGGGAGTGGTACCTGGACAGGAAGAGGAAATGGAGCGTTAAAAGTAGCACATTTGTCAGGACTCCCCTCAGGCGAAAAAATGCATCTCTCCCCTCTTAAACACAAACACGCACACACCCCTCACCCATCCACCTTGCACTCCTCAAGTGACTTTGCACCCCTCAATGCTAGCCATCCAACTGACAGCTTGCTATCGAGTAATTATATCCGTTTACAGCGGCCTTCCTCGGCGTGTTTGGGTGCTATAATTGAGAAACATTGGCCGATAAAAGTGTGCTGATATTCCTGATTAAGTTGATAAATTGCATTGTTAAATAAAGTGTTTGTCTTGGAAAGCACTCAGGTCTAATGCACGCTTAATAGAATGCAGGGAAAAGGCCATACCAATGATGGGACCATAATCTAATGAGGCTCTCTGTTGTGCAATTATTGAGTTTTTAATAAAGGTCACAGCGCGAGTGTAAAATGCCACAGCAGATCAATCTGTGTTTATTATCTGTTTAATCAGAGTGCCAGGACCTGTAAAATCTGTAGATTTATTTTTGTGGTCTGTAATCAACTAAACAAGCAATGGTCACCCATGGCATGGTCACCAATGACTTGCCCAAAGTAGTTTTGTTTTGGTTACTTATGCATTAATGGCCAGGATGTTACTTGTAATGACAAATATGAAGAACAAAAAAAAAAGAAAAAAAAATATTGACTAAAACTCAAAGGTGCCACTTATTTGTAATAGGATAGATAAATACCATTTATTGTCATGAAGTTAAATTGACTATATATTATACACCATTGTAAACAATGCTGTTGTCTGCAGAAAAATGAAGATAATGAAGTGTTCTTGCTATCTGCTTGAATTATAGACCTTTGCAAAACTGGACAACAGAGTTTTGCAAGGGTGAGGGGCTGGTCAAGATGTGTTGCACTCTCGCATGTTCCTTCTAACCTTCACCAGCCATTCTGAAAGACGATTCACATTAAAACCATACCGTACTCGACCTTGATTTTACAGTGTTCCAAGCAATGCAGGACTAAGTGTGTACATTTGACATTGCTCTGCGAAGGCTTCATTAAATGCTGAAAAGAGTCTATTTCAAGAGGGATATAATGGATACGCATGCACTACAAAACCCTATACATCATCAACGAGCGGTGACAATAATTCACAGAACAGGTGCCTCACCACAAAACCAGTGGCCAGGGGAAGTGAGTGATTAGTGACGCTACCCCCATGATGCATGGTTCACTGTAAAAAACAAAACAAAAAAACTAACTCCTGCCTTTTATTCCCTCCAGGGTTTATTAAGCGAAGCCGGTTGCCATAGTGACGCGTTGGCAGGATATTGCCGGGGATAAGGCATAATGGGTCTCCTGACACAGCTGGGCCTGCTACTCTGGAAGAACTTCATTCTCCGGAAGAGACAAAAGGTACCTGCACCCCCCACCCCCCTTCCCCCCACCGCTCCTTCCCCCTCCCCCCCCGTCGCCGCTCCCCCGTCCCCCACAGATCAACCTCCACGCGTCTGCGAAAGGTGTCCCCACAGAGGGGGTAAAACAAGGCTGTTGTCCCGTCACTGCAGCTTTTAGTGCAGGGGGCAACAGGAGTGTTTGTCGAGAGAAGGAAGACTAGTCAGGGATTTTGCTTTGATGCTTGTCTCTTGGCAGTGGGAGCTGCATTGAGTCCCTCCCGGCAGTACAGGATCTCTCCTGCCTGTTATGCCACAACCTTCGACTGTATATTGCATTGTGACATGTTGCTTATGTATAAAGTCAGGGTTTGAGGTCAAAGGTTTTTCTCACAGTCGAGCCACCTGTCACCCAGCAGAGCTTGAGAACATTCACCACATTATGACACAGTCTGACCTGGGTGTCACGTGGTCAAAGAATCTCTCATTGTCTCATAACCCAGGCAGTTATAGGCCATTTACAGTGTTATAAAAACACAACATCTCATCAAAAACGTTTTGATGATTGTGTCCTTGGTTGTACTGGGTTCAAGGCCACTTATGAAACCTGTTATATGCTGGTGGCCATGATAACGTTATTCAAGTGATATGATCTAGCAGTTTTTTGGAGATTATAAAAATATAATGGTTCTTAATCCAGTTTCATTCATTTGTCATATTTATTATACATGTATTATTATTAAACATGACTGGTAAAGGGCTATGGCCTGTTATCTGAATATATGTATTTGAGGTTTCAACTTTGCCCCAAAAAATCTCACGTTAGTAATGGCTCCTAGCTGGGGTCAAATCACCTGGGGGCACCAGAATGTCAGACTGTTAAATAGTTGTGTCCAGACTACAACACACATACACACCTTCATGACTCATTGTCTAAGGTGACCGCCTTGGACAGTAGCTGCAAGGTTCAGTGACCATTATGTTTTTGCCCCGGCCGATTCCCTCGACCCTAGTCATTAGCTCCCTAACTCTCTCTCATTACACACACACACACCCTTCTCCCTCACGCATGAGCCTAATGTACCAGCTAATGATGCACTCTGGGCATAACCGACCGTGACGTCACTAGCCCTCCATAGGCTGGCAGCCCCATAGCAAGGCCAAAACCTGAACTTCCTGCTAGACAAAAACCCTGGTTGCTGTCATTGTCATGTGAGCTGTTAAATGGTTGATGTAGATGCTTAAGGGGTATGTCATAAGAGTTTCAGAGAAAGGCTGCACATCAGGCCATTTAGAGCTGTAAACATTGACTTAATAATGTGTTGTGCTAGGGAAACGCAAAGGATGTGGCCCCACTTTACATATAGGTTCCACTAATTATCATGTAACTATGCATATCAATAACAAGAGTAAATACATTAGAGGCTATCATAAGAGTAGAAGGCGGCACAGTATGGGTGAGCAGTGTAAAGGAGAAGTTGATGCTTTGAAGGGGCGTTTGAAAGTTACCGTCCACTTGCCTTCCTGAAAGCCCAACTTCCCCTCCCTTATCAAGCTTCACTCCTACACTTGTGATGTAACTACAACATGTTTACACTGGTTATAGATGAGACCCAGTGCCAAATATCTGTTAGTTTATTTTCAAAGTTGGGTGATAAACAGAGGACAGATTCCTTTAGACTGCTGCTTTGTTTGTCCGGTTTTGGCCGGACTGCATTCTCATGTTCATTTAGTTGACCGCCGCATGACAGATGTGATGTCACAACCACCGTTCCTATGATTCTGGAGTGACCTTTGCCCAGGGAATTTTTTTTACAACAGATACAACAAACAAAGCACAGAGATTCAGTCTTTGTCGCTAAAACATGGGGAATGGGTATTGGCAAGTCTGACGACAGTTAACAAAGGACAGTAGGACGTCTGCAAGGCTACTGGAGGTTAATGACCAATTATATGAATGTCTCACCAAGCATTTTAGGATTTTATAACGCGGGCATGAAACTGATTTTATGGTTCAGTATTTCACATAATTTCATAGGGAGAGATTATCTGGTCACAAAAGGCAGTAGTGTCCAATGGCAAATGCCTAGAGAGCCTTGTATTCAGAAAACTCGTCTCCCATCCTCGCCTCTACTCCTCGCACATTGTCTCTCCTCTCGTGCCATTTTTTAAAATTCTATCTCTTCCACTTTCTCTCACTCTTCCTCTCTCCCTCTCCCCCCCATTCCCTCTCTACTTTTTCCATGTCTTTTCTCTGGAATATATGATAATTGAAATGACATGAATTTCACACAGCTCTCACTTGGAGTCATATCCCCTCTGACACAAGAAGGACTTTGTGGGGGGGGGGGGGGTAGGCGGGGGAGGAGACTGAGGAGACACTGACTGTGAAATGACGCAGGATGTCTTAGAGAAACAGACGTGACTTCACAATGGTAGTTAGCTCCGTTTTTATTCATCTAGCTGCTAGGCGCTGCGAACGACCACCCCATGTGGGACATTAGCTTCTCACAGCACATTACAGGACCTTCTCATCTGTGCTTCTGGCTGTACATACCACTGCAATATTCAGGAAATGCTTTGACTGCTGATTGGATTTGACTGCTGATTGGATGCTCTGTTGCTGCATTGAACAGTAACGGTCGAAATGTTCGCTGACCACGGCAACCATTTCCTGCGTCTTTCGATGCACCAGACCTTTGACCCAGCATTGCCACCGCGCTGAGCATCCAGCTTGTACGAGAAGCTCATTCCAGATTGCTGCAAAGCGGGTCGCTCTGCTGAGTCGGGTGAAGGATGGACACATGCTGCAGAAGATGATGAGGGGGGGAGAGAGAGGGGGCGGCTAGGGAGTGAGCAAGAAAGTGAGCGAGAGATGGAGGGAGAGAAAGAGGGAGACAGAGAATGTTGGAGGGAGCCTGCCTGTTCCTAGGATGCGTGAAAGCCTCAATAAGAGAGTGAGGTGAAGAGTTGAGACCCTGTGTAGCATTGTAAAAACATCTCCCGCACAGCATTTCCTGGAACCATGTAGATATTTAATGCATTGGACCACCCTTTATAGAATTGCTGAGGCGCTCCAGCGCTGGGATAAGAATAGTGGCACAAAGCATTCCGACCTTACCGTTCTTTCAAATAGAATCACGCAGAGCTCACAATAAAGCTGAGCTGTATGCTGTCGGCCGCTAGTTTAAGGACATAGGTTGAAGGCATGGAAATGAAAAACACAAGAGACAACTTCACTTCCAGGTAACAAAACTGCCAGTTCTCAGAAGGGGAAATGACGTCAATTAACACTCTGACCACGCACACACACACTAGCCATTCCGTGCTTTGTTTGTGCCTCGTTTCTCTCTCTCTCTCTCTTCCCTGGGGTTGTTTGCCATAAAAGCGCTGGCATGGCTTAGAGGAGGGTAGGTGGTGAAGTGGCCACATTAAAGCGCAGGAAACAGCCAGGGACTCTTGTTTAGGTTCCAATTTAAAGTGCAATGGACACAGAATACACAGATGACAGGGGGAGGGAGAGAGAGAGAGGGGGAGAGGGCCGGGGGGGAGGGGAGGAGGGGGGCGTGGTTCGGGGTAGACTGAGTAGTCAGCAGAGCTTGCAGTCTCATCCCCGGCAAACGCTCGAAGCTACAGTGGTGCAGCCGAACCCGACTGCGACAGACACTTTGAGGCTTGCGCACATACAGACAGAAGCCCATGCTTGGGTGCACACTCCCTCGCTCAGCTGAGCCGTACCCACTGATCTGAGAACAACATTTGCTCAGAACTGGTGTGGGGGGGGGGGGTTTGTAGCCATACTGCAGTCTTTAAAGAAAGCTCTGTCAGTTGCATGGTTCAGAACTGCGTTGTTACTGATTCACTGTATTATTCATCATGTAGCGTTTCATGTAGTTTGTATTCGTTCATTTTCACTATTTATTCAGTGGATCATATTAAGACAGGCATGCTTTTCAGTACCATTTCAATCCAGCAAGTTCTGTATTGTGGCGCAACTTTTTTTGTTGTTGGTTCCAGTGATGAGGTGACCTTGTATCTCTTAGATTTACACCAATGGATGAGGCAGTGGTGCAGAAATGACAGCAACACACGGGTCAGCGACAGTGCAGCCTAACTTGACCATAATTGCCTGGTTTTCTGTGCAGGTCCGACTGGTGATCGAGCTGCTATGGCCACTTTTCCTGTTTTTCATCCTGGTCGCGGTTCGCTCCACCAACAAGCCGATCCACAAAAGCCAGTGTAAGTACAAACAAACCAAGGCAATGAAGTTGTATCCCTCGAAACATCGTTGAGAACGTAAGCATGACCCAGTTGATTATGTGCTCTTACAAGTCTTCTAGCAGGTGTGCTTGCCAAAAGCATTGAGGTGATCCCAGTTACTTCTCATCTACGTCTGCCACACAATTTTGTCAACTACTCTGTGCTGTCAAAAAGTCAAGATGACCTTCCAAACAGTGCCTTGTTGTATTCCTCTATTGAAGTCTTGCAGGGATGTGACAATGGAGAGCCATTACAGCAACAGAGGCTCCCCAAAAACTTTGAATTGGACACCAAAATGAAATAGAAAGATGCCGTTTTTTAATTACTTTTATTTATTTTTCTCTCTTTCTCTCACTCTCTTTCTCTCTCACTCTCTTTCTCTCTTGCTGTCTCTCACACACGCTCTCTCTCACACACACTCTCTTTCTCTCTCTCTCTCACACCCCTATCCTAGGTCATTACCCTAACAAAGCCATGCCTTCCGCTGGCGTGCTGCCGTGGTTGCAAGGGATGGTGTGCAACATTAACAATCCCTGTGTGAGCCATCCAACAGTCGGAGAGACACCGGGTCTGGTCAACAACTTCAACAGCTCCATGTAGGTCCTTCTGAACTGCTCTTTTTTTAACTTGTGACGGTTTGCATGGATGTTTTGGGGGTCAAGGATTAGGTCCCCTGTTTCAAGAACGCTTCATATGAAGTGTTTAAGGGTTTATTCTGTGGAGACTGTTGTAGGATTGTCACTCCAACGTCAAACAAGTCAACATAAATGCTGCGCTGCGACTCATTCGGTTAACCTTTTCCCACTTACTGTGAATGGTTCAGTTCAGGCCTAACCTTTGCTTTGGTCGAATGAGAACGCATCTGACCCGTTATCCGTCATGTTCCACCAGAATTGCAGGGCTCCTGATCGAGCTTCAGACCCTTGTGGTCGAACGATCCATCCTGACCAAGGCCCAACGTCTCTCTGAGGATCTGGACCAATGGGCTTTGATCTTGGAGAAGTCAAATCCATCCGATGGTGAGAGTCCAGTTCTCATGCTCTTGCCAAAGTGTTCTGATGACCTGATCCTGCACACAATCTTATGTGTAGATTAGTAATTGGCAAGTGTGTTTGTGGTCATGTTTCTCAAAGATATAAGGTTCCGGCAGATCATTAACAACCCTAGTAACCACGCTCCCAGCCAAACAGAGAATGATGAAGCTGTTATCGTTACCGAGTAATGGTTCTGCAGTAATTGAAACTGTATGTACTCAACAACGCTGACAATCACTTTGACGGTGGCCTTTTATCAACAGAAGTAGCCCCTTCACGTCGATGACAACCCCAGAGGATTTGTGATCCTCCCAGATCCCTCAAAAACAAAGTTGGCCCGTTATTTACGATGCAATTTGCCATGCCAACTGGCAGATCGTTTATCTTTATAAGTTGCCTTTATGCATTGGGCTCATTTGGTCTGATGATATTCAGAAATTCATAAGGAACCTAATTTGCAAATAGGCAAATGGCAGTCAGAACCGGGCATTGTCCAAGCCTCAACAAATGGCTTGAGAGTCATTTGCATTTTGGGGTCACAGGCTTGTAATATACAAGATTAAATCCATCAGAGATCTAAGCCGCCGCATAATTAATGGTCTGTGCAGTCTGAGGCGAAAGCCTGGAAAGGTCATTAGGGAGAAGGAGAGGCAGAGGGATATCAAAGGATAGTGATGGCAAAGGTGATCATGTGGTGGGGTTTTCTTTTGGGGGGTGAGGGGGGGTTGGGCTGAGATGATTAAAAGATGGAGGTGAAGACTCCAATCTGGAGAGAAACAAAGTTCAGAGGAAGGCCAGAGCGTGTTTTGGTTTCGACCCTCGTCCTGTCGTTTGTCCGCCCTCGTCGATGGTGTAGAGATAATAGAGTACGTAATAAAAGGTACTTCTGGGAAGTGGTAATCGTTTGAGTAATGCGCTGACTGAATCAATCATTAATTATAGTTTAATTAATTAATTAAATTCAAATATTGATGCTGACTTTCTCCAATGCGCCAAAGGTGGCTTGGCTGTGGCATATTGCCCTTGCCTTTTTTTTCGATTTGGTCCCATATATTTCCACGTAGCCTGATCTTAACTCCTCCAAGTCCTCCAAGTGCTGCAAATAGACAGCATTTTCCATTTTAGCCTCTGAAGAGCGTAGAATTGCAGTGTAAAACGGTGCAGTCTTCGACAGGCAAGCTTGTTTCAGCCTTGAGCGCTGTCAAAAGGGGAGGACGACATTCAACAGTCGATTGATTTTGATGCCCGTCTTTTAAACCGGGATCATCAGTGGAACTAATCATGAGTGGAACTAATCAGGACAAAATGGCTGCTTAACAAGCTGATGCATGTTTAGCCATCAGGTGCCAGCTCCCCCTCAACAAATGCATTAAACCTCCTCCTAGCTCTTATCAACGTTTTAATTGCAACATTCGCCTGGAGAACATTCTTTCAAATCAATACTTTAGGACCAAAGGCCCCCAAAAGCGTCGTGTTTAACCAAATGGGGGAAAAACCTGGTTAAAAACAAACCATTGTGGAAATTATGTTTCTGAAAGTATGGATATGAGACTGACCAAGATAGTAGTTTAGTATCCTGGTTTTGATATCTGGTTAGCACATGGCATCTTTACCTTTGTAAGACTGTTCTAACTGCCATTTTCCTTTTGGCTTGAAATCCATTCTTTTCCTCTTCTCCTGCTGAAGGTCAGCCCATCGCCCTGAGGAGTATTCTGAGTGACAACGAAAAGTTCACCGCATATCTGAGAGGGAACTTGTCCGTGCCAGCGTCTGTCGTAGATGGGCTTATGTCTTCAAAGCTCCACATGAACCAGGTATGTACTGTTCCACAGTGGGTCAAAACATTTCATCGGGTGGTCGTTAGGACCGCTGAATGCTATACTGCACAAACAATATATGTTAGGTACCTAGATAACCTTTCTGGCTTTTGTTTTTACTGACACACCTGTTGGAGATTCAGGGTTACTGGGAGTAGGTCATTGGCATCAAAGCTGAACACAAGTGCAATTGTATTCTGTCAAGGTCACCCAGTGGTAGTGTTTATGTGTTGGTATCTCATACTTAGCCCTACGAAGTGTTATGCAAACAAGAGTAGTTTTATTGAGCGATTCTGCATCAACTGTATTGAACTGCATTGCTAGAGCACGATTTCCCGCCATTTTCAATCAGTCGAAGCAGAAAGGCAGTCTTTGAGTGGCATGCAAGGAGTATCCACCTAAAAAAGAAAGAAATGGATTTGCGTCCACATTTGTGGCTCGGTGGAGTGCAGCTGTCACCAAGATAAGTGTGTGCGTGTGCGTGTGCGTGTGTGTGTGTGTTTGTCAGACATTCTCCATTGACATCCCGTCATGCTCTGAGAGATATCAGATGAGTTGGAGGAAGGGAATTATGTTTGCTTCTCATCGACAAGGGTGCTTAGATAGAATGCACAATGATTATGAGATCTCCCATCTCCTGTCTCTGCCGAGTGCGGGTGTGTGCGTGCGTATGGGTCGGTCTATGCAAATGTGTTTCAGGATCAGAGATCTCCCATTTGTATGTGCAATAAAAACTCCTTGCATGCTGAAGGAATTATGTTGCTGATTTGCCTTGCTCACTTTTCCATGATACACAAGTAGAAGAAGAACTCTCTGAACTCAAGCCTCCCCCCAAAAGTTGGAAATACAACTGTCAAGTAAAACACTTGGCATGTTTTTTAACAGTATTATTCTCTGTCTGCCCCCTGCTGATCTTTCCCTGCTCTACACCTTTGTTTTGCAGGCCATGGGCATGGGCAGTCTGAGCCCAGCCAACCTGAAGACAGCGCTGTGCGATGACACCAGTCTGGACAGATATATGCTCTTCTCCAGCACTGCTGACAAGCAGGCCTTTCAGAGCGCCAGCTGCTCCCTCACCCCTCAGCAGCTGACAGGAGCCAGGCGTGCTTTCCTGGACAACATGGACTCCAGGAAAGTCCTCTCTGCTGTAAGTCTTGTATCCACTTGGACCAAGATACCTTTTGTTGTGGTTTGTCAGGTCATTGAATAATTTATATATCAGTTATTTTGTAATAAAAAAATGTTTATGTTTACCTAGACTTGTAAAAATACTGCATTGTTTTTTTAGGAATCAATTGTGTATCTGGTGAATGTACCATTTCTCAACAACTACTCCAGACTAAATTCTACTGATTGAGTCCTGTGGTTGTTCCTTGCGCACAGCATTCCAGTGCATTCTAAGGTCAAAGCTGTCAACCTGCTCCAACGACAGACAGGGACTGTCAAAGTTGGCTCGTTTAGAGAACAGCTCAGGTAGTCTAGCGAATGTTCATTTTAAAATGAAAAAACCCTGATATACTGTGTGTGTGTGTGTGTGTATATACACACACTTACCCACAGAAACAGCATGCTTTTAAATATTTCCCTTGTATTTGGACTAAGTGCATCTAGGCAGACCTGTTTGTGTCTCAGCCTTGATATTTACCGGATGCTACCGGACTCCTGCTCCCCTTTGCTACGATGAAAGAGAGCACTCTGCTTCCAGAGTTTATCTTTGAGAGAGGGAACGTGTGGGACAGCAAACTCCATGAATAAGTGATAAGGCAGAAGTTCACAGGATGAAGAAAAAGCCATTTGAACAACTTACGCCCAGAGGCCTCTTCAGTCATTGAAGAGGAAGCCTGAACAAGATATGACGAGAGGGGGTGGGGGCGAACCTCACTGGCCCCTGGAGTAAAATGGAGGCAGGAGAGGAAAAAAAGTCCTTCACAATCTGAGCCATGAGATTCTAAATAGTGGTGATAACCAAAACATAAAGAGAAGGACTGACAGGGAAGGTAAATGGGTGCTGTTTATCGCTGCTGTGTTGCGTGGAAGTGAAGGGAATCAGACATCTGTAAGAGGTGAGCCTGTGTTAAGCGTTTATTGCATGTGGGCTGTAACCCACCAGATCGAGAGGGCAGAGCGGCGGGGGTGGGAAAGTCAAGGGCCAGAATGTAGATGGTGTTCAGATCATCCGAGAGTCTCTCTGCATACATTGCTGCTGTCTAACTTCCAGAAACAGCTCCTACTTCAATTTAAAATGAATAAAGAACCATCAATTTGACCCTTCCTTTATGCTGGTCTTTTATGGAGTATGGTAAGTGTTTCTGAAGCCCTCGCTGACCCAGAGCTGATCCAGTACAGTGGCGGAAGGTGTCTTCCGGAACATTGCTTGCTTAAAGGTTTTCTGTCACAACACTCACGCCTTGGCTATTTCAGTGTGCGCAAGGTGTGGTGGATAATTGCATTTCTCAAATCTGACTGCATTTAGCTTCAATTAGGCGTTTCAGCTGAAGGCCATGTTTGAAGGTTTTGTTGCGAGAAGCTTGTTCTGAGCTTATCCGTAGACCCAGCTCTGTGGTGGGTAAGAAACACATGGTGCGCAAGAATACGCCAGTCAAACCTGGTTTGCTGCGATGATACCTGAAATGACATCCATGTTTGGAGTCTTGTTTGTTGCAGAAATCCTACACTTGATTCTGCTTATCCATGATGGAGTGGATCATTCCAAACCTCCCATTCCATTTATTTTGGCCGAACATATTGTCTGTAGTGCAGCAATATCCTCGCACCAGCCACACTGTCAACAATGCAATTACCGGTTTGTGTTCCACACAAAAAGAGGAGGATGGGGAACATTTTGCATTCCGTACATGGGCTGTCAGACAGGGCTGTGCCACAGGTCTCTATCCATCAAACAAATATGATATTGCCTCAAGTTATCTGAGCCCATTGACTACTTGGATGTGATTTCAAGCAGTTTTGCTCCAAATTGCCAGAGAGATATCTAATCAACTGGTCTTATAGCTTCTGTATTGCTGCTGAGGATGAAATTGAGGCAAAATTAATGTACTCAGAACTCAATAAGGGAGCCAGAATTTGCCAGGCTAAGCTGCAATTCATGTGACAGTTGAATGTATAATATCTGTGCCTTTTTAAAAAGAAGACCGCAAAGAATCAGGGGTTTGATCTTTATTTCACATAAACATCCTCTGGATCTCCCCCTCCCTCGCTCTCTTCTTTATCTCTCTCTTTGTCTCACTCTCCTCTCCCCCTCACTCTCCCTGCATGGATTTGAAACTGCATTGTTTGGCTCTGTGAAGGTCAACAGGGACTCATGTTAGCATACTCTTGACACATGAAAATGATAGGGTTTTAAAGGGCATGAGTTCCTGCCTAAAGCTATTGTGATGTCTTCCCAGTACAGGCATGTTATTCAGTGTATCATTTCCCCTGGAAAAATCATTTAGCAAACAATACAATTAGGGATTGTTTGGTTTTAAGAATAACCTATTAAAGTTGTAATGTTCCAAGCACACTATGTGTTACAAATTTCAACTGAGTCTTTTAACTGCATAATTCCAGTAATGGAAAGAAATGCTTAATATTGATATAATTTTCATATATTTTCCATGTCATCATGGCAGACGTGTACTATGAGGCTGACAACATGCAACAGGTCCCATATTTAACAGGCAAAGTGTAATCTTGCGGAGGCAATTGTTGCCAAACACAATCAATAGTTCAAGGCTTTTCACAACCTTCTTGGACTCTGGCTGTGAATAATGACCACCCACTTCAATGAGTCAGACATGCCCATGTGATAGGCTCTCGAGAATTTCATCTCTCCCCTCATGAGTTTGTGCAATGAGACATTCAGTTGCAATGCACAGAAAGTTTTCCAAAGTGGAGACAAATTTACGTTCCAAAAGTGCCTGAGGATTTGAGGACATCCAGATGAATTGTTATTGTCTGCTGAAGTACTGGCTTGTGCTGCTGGCTTTGACCCTAGCTTTAGACACCAGAGTTTTGAGACTTGCTGCAAACCTCAACCATAATATTGTAAATGCATCTTAAACGTTCTAATAGACAAATACACCAACACTACCTACTGATGCAAAGAACTGTCAAATCTAACTGCCTTCTGAATGATATACCAGTATTTAATTCCTATTCTAACCTTTCAGATACCACAGACCTTGGCTTTGGATCCAAGAGAGACATTTAACCTGCTGTCCAAAACATCCACGAATGCAATACCAGTGATTACAGAGGTAATTGTGTCCCTTAACGTGGATGGCAAAATTGTGCTGTTCTGATCTTTGACTCTTAATGATTCGCTAACTTCAGAATCAAACTGGATTTTTTTCTCCTCCTTTTGTGAAATCCTCAACTGATCGATAGTCTTAAAGAACTAAACTTTCTCTCGTTTGCGACCCCTTGTAACCTGCTTGTCTTTGCAGATAGCCGCACTGCAGACCTCGAAAGTTCTAAAGGCTGCGTCCGAGCTGAATTTCCAAGAAGACATGTTTGGCAGCATCAATACGCTGCTATGTAGTCAGCAACCCGACGGCAACTCCACCAAAGCAGCCAGCACTTTCACAGGGTTCGGAAAGAGGGAAAACAACACGACCGGCAACGGCACAATAGCTGGCGCTGGAAACCGAAATTCAAGTAAGAGCTCTTTGTTCAAATAAATGCATAGTACGATAATCAAATTCATAAAATCATATAGCAACAGTATTCACAGCAGGGTAAGACTTCGACGCGGGATTTAAAGTACAATTATTGAGAAGCCTTATTGATTATTTGCTTTTCATTTTTGGGTGGTCTTTTGAAGCAAATGTTATGCCTGTACTGTATGTATGAACAGTATGATTGCTAAGACGACTTAATAATGGCCATTTAGCTCCTTTTTGCCATCCTCTGCCCTGCAGCAGCAGTAATAGTTTGTGAAAGCGCCAAAACATGGCACTTCACCATGTAGGGAAAAGCGACATTCATAAATGCTTCAAAGGTCAAGCTTGTTGTACCCCCCCCCCCAAAAAAAGCATGATTCTTATGATCACCAGTGTATTGCTCTGTGAAATTGATTTTCCTGTCGTTGGAAGCAGAGCGCTGCTCTGGCAGTACGGTGCCTATCTGGGCTGCCATGACACTGCAGTGCAAGCCTCAGCATCCACTGGCCTCTCTGGTTGTTGACAAGTAGGCTAGGGGGAGACACAGGAAATAAGACCATAAGAAGCACATTAAAGAAACATCCTGGGTGTCTTTTGGACTGCCAAGATCTGATAAGCAACTTATCATAACGTGATCTTATTATATCATGCAATATAATGTGTAATATCCTTAGAGAGCAGAACAGCCATGCTTATCTGGTTCCTGGTCAGTTGGAGAAGGCTGTATATTCTCTTTAAACATAATGAACAGATTTCACCATTGCTGGTCTTCGTTACTCATTGACATTGAAGCCAGGGCTTACTCTGCCATACCAGGTTCCAACTGGGAACACACAGTCGATAAACACACACAACCCCATGAACTCTCTTCATAAACAGCTAGCAAATACCACTGAGAAGCTCAGAATTTGATGATGTGGTGGGCAATGGGTTTAAGCAATTATTTAGCTTGGAATAAGATATTGCTGTCGTTATGTGCTGCATAACTCATATTAAGGTCAACAGGGAGGCTGAGTAGTCTAGGTGAGATGTGTGATTCCCTCAAACCAGAGAAGAGAACTCCACTGTTTATATCCTTGTCGCTGATTCTAACAGAATGTGTATGTCCCCAGGCTTGCCTCCCAGCACTGGCTCCAGCGGCACTTCTCAGGGACCCTACTAATTGGGGGTGGGGGGGCGGCGGGTGGCGGGGCTGCTCCCTATACACTAATTGCGTGTTCTTTCAGGAATCCACAAGAAATGCCCGTTTTTAATAAGAGCCGTCAGAATGAAACCACACGACCCTGAAGTGGATTTGTGTTCGTGCCGTTACAAATTAGTGAACCCAAATGCCGTTCGTTTGAAATGAGAGCTCACACTGCTCAAACACATTTTCCAGTTTGGCTAGAGCCTTTGTTGTCATCTACATTACGTGGACAGTTACAGTGTTGTTTGTAGCCATACATGTCTCATTTGAGGGGCTCCAAGCATACTTTATGGGGCACAGAAATAGCATTAGCAATAGGGACGTCTTGGTGAACGTTCAGTTCAGTTCCCTACCCTATTCATTTATTGGGGCGGGCATTAAGGCACAACCAAGTGTATCATTAAACGAAATAGAAGTGGACAGCTACTGCTGCCTGTGGCAGCTAACAGCAATGACTGTTTTTCCCCTCTGGAAGATGTACGAAGCCTGACCAAAACTAGGAAGTATCCGCCCCACCTTCTCCTCCACCAGTTATGGCATGGCTTTTTACACACTAGCTAGTTTGTGATCCACAGAACGGCTATGTCTCTGACACAACGAATACAAAACGTCGGTCAAAATGGGTGCGGGAATTGACTTTTTCTTCCTTGCGGTGACATGTTGGGTGGAAACGCACCAAGGAAGAGCTGCTTGAAGGATCTGAGTGAAGCACATGACTAACCACACGGAGCACCGTGCAATGCAGATGTCATTTCGAAAACCTCAACAGGCCTCCACTGCTTCAACACCTGAGGCACTGGTAATAATTACCTCCTGCAAGAGACAGTACTTGTGATCCCGAGGGCTTGGATATGAAAGTCTGCTCATTTAAAAGGCACGGTTTTGTACTGTTCACTCCCAAGTCAATGATGTTGCTCACATCGCTGAAGACTGTGGCAAGAGGGGAGGGGTCTGTGTTGGAACAGCGGTCTCACCAGAAGCTAAAGATTAAAAGCCGAGCAAAGAGATGTAGTGGCGCGCTCACCCACTGCACTTGTGTTTTTGTTCGTGTTTTCGCCCAGATTGCGTCTGATTCCGTGCCACCTGCACGCACCTGCTAGCCGCTGCTGTGTGTTGCTTCTTGTGCTGGCTCGATGTTTTTCTGTGTGTATGTTGGTAGGAGAGGTAGTGGGAGGGGTTGAGGCCCCAGGGGGTTGTCCACGCAGGTGTGTGTGTCGATCTGTGTGTGTGTGTGTGTGTGTTTGTGTTTCCGCAGCTTTCATTTGCTTGACTTGATCCTCTCTCCAGGGTGCGACTCAAATTGATTAAATTCGCCAGGTAAGACGAGAGGCTGAACGGAGCCTCCGAGCAATTACCTGGCAGCACGCCTCACGTCAAATATGGCTCCTATTCCTTCCTGCCGCCGCAGTGTGAGAGAACACACACCTTTTTTTGGGGGGGGGGTGTGGAATATAAACTCCATCATGGTTCAGGCTCTGCTTTTGAACGGCTCATCCACATTCATCTAAACATCAATATTTATCGACACGCTAGCCTTGGAGCCAACAGAACACTTCCTGTTTCTGGGGAGCTAAGCGTTACGATTATAGGAAGTGACATCTGTGTGGTCAGGGGAAACAGCTGTCTGGTGTAAGGGCTGCTGTTATCTCTCCGTTGGGCCTCTCTGGAGCACCTGAGCGCCGTGGCCTTGAAGCGAAAAGGCAAATGTTTATGCAACATCCTGCATTCAAAATGGGGTCGTTAAAATGGCCAACTTGGGGCATTATGAGCAGTTATGATGAGTGCTTTTTCCCTTTTTCTCTGCTTAGTGTTGATAATGGTGGATGTGTTGTTCAAGCTAGCTCTGAGACTTTCCAGTCTTGCCTGCTGACATACAACAGCTGTTTTCCCTGAGAGGCGCTGCATTGTTGTGGTATTATTGTAGCTGACATACGGGTAGTTTGTGATGTGGCTAGTCAATGCTGACTCTTCCATAACTGTACTTTCTATATCCAGAATTTGTATCAGGCTTTGGATTATATGAAGCTTTAATGTTCTGTGCATGTACTACTATTGGGTGGCAGTCTCTCATACTGTGTGTCTCTGTTTGTGGCTTGTCTGAGAGCATAATAGACTTTTACCATTGTTTCCTCTTACGGAGTCGAAGGCTCCCTTGTAGACGTCCCGAAGAA
Organism: Plecoglossus altivelis; assembly: GCA_036571765.1. NCBI lineage: Eukaryota > Metazoa > Chordata > Actinopteri > Osmeriformes > Plecoglossidae > Plecoglossus > Plecoglossus altivelis. The sequence goes on along the minus strand of BROE01000023.1, from coordinate 2,145,198 downwards.
AGTTGATCCCGAGGCAGACAGAACCAAACATTTGAAACCTTGTACACATCAAGAGCTCGCACAAGCTAGCCCAGCTGCATCACTCCAAGCCCAGGGCTGATCTCCTCCATGCAGGGTCCTCATGCAGCCCACCGATCCTGGCAGCATCCACATTGGCAGATTGGTTAAATTAATAATGATCCTGCAGCAGCTGAGCATATTGACTTGTTTTTCTTCCTCGCGTCTCCCAGACCTGGCTTCCCAACCCTCTATTTACACAGCTGGGTTCGATTCAGTACCGTCCTCTGCACAAGCGCAGGGCCTCCGCTCCTTCCGCAGTTCACTCCTCCTTGCGTGCAAGTGACACTGCTGTATTAGCTACGAGCTAATGGAGTCATTCTTCGAGGAAATAATTGAGTCTTTTGAAGTGTCCTAATTGCGTTCAAATCCTTCTCACAGTGAGATGTGTAACCCTAGCCTGTGTCGGTGTCACCGCACCGCGCTGCTTCCAGTGAACATGTGGAGTGCCAGAGTTTATTGTCTTGGCGGTGGGTGGCGGGATTGTTTTGATTTGCAAAGGCGCCGTGCAACTTATCAATTAGGTTCCCATTGTTTCCTCTCTGCCTCTTCCTCTACCCTTCATCGGAGCGTGGCGACTTTGACCTCGGCGGACACCATCTCAATTTCTCAACTCTGAAATCTGCCATTCCCAAGTCTTTAATTGTCTCACAATAAGTCAACGGTCCTGTTCATGCTATGGCGAGACTCGCCGATTCATAGACGTCAAGCTGGTTGTGTTTATTTCTTGTAAAGGGCTGTCCCTTGAATTCTGCTAGAAAAGTCCTTATTTTGTGTTTTCCAGGTGAGTTCTGCCAGAACCTGGTGGAGACCCTGGAAGGCACCCCTGCTCTCCGGGTGGTCTGGAGCACCTTCAAGCCTCTTCTGCAGGGCAAGGTCCTCTACACTCCAGACACACCTGTAACACGACTAATGGTGAAAGAGGTGAAGTATCCTGCAAGCCCCCCCCCCCCCCCACACGCACACACACATACACACACACACACACACACACATGAACTGTGTGTGAATGCAATTTTGACTGGAGTTACCAAACCTGTGAACTGCTTGGATCCCTCTGAGGAATCATTGAGCAAAGCGATTGGGATTCTTACTAATTGGATATGTCAACTCCTCAACCTCCGTCTATCCCAAATGAGTGAGGAGGCGTCCGCATTAACAGGAACTAACATGAACCGCAATGTCACACACCATGTACTCCTCCAGAATCCCCCCTCCCCTCCTGCCTTTCCCCACCAAACACCAAATCACTATCCAGCAAGAGATGAGCTCAGGGAGAAACAAGGATGTCATGTCATTTCCATGCTGTTTCTCCTGATATTTAACTTTATTTTTTTGTAAACCACGTCAGCCAAATAAACACATGGGCATGGCTGGATATGTTTCGCTGGGAAAATTGAGTGGGAGGTATGGAGTAGGAGTGCTATCCACAGACTTCATATGTACATCGCTCTGGTTCTGACATAGGATCCCCTCTACCCCCCCCCCGGCCTCTTCACACCCCGGCAGTGCTGGATTGTTTACAACCCAGCGTTCGGGGGTAAATAACCCTATTTACATTTGTCTCTGTGGGAGGTAGAATCTGATGAGGCTCTCCAGGGAATAGGTGAAACGCACAGAAGCTGCACGCTCTCAAGGTCGCTCCGGCGCCAAAAAGAAAATGAGTTGACTCAGTGGTTAGGCTCCCCTCAGTGGGACGAGGGAAGGGGGAGGTGTGGTTTGTTTTCATAATCACCATTCTGTATTTCACCTTTTTTTCCTTTTTTTTTTTTTTTTTTCTGTCCTTCTCCCAAGGCAAATAATACATTCAACTCCTTGGCCATGTTGAAGGAGCTGGCGGAGGCCTGGGATGTTCTGGGACCACGGCTTTGGAACTTCCTTCAAGATGGCCGCCAAGTCAATGCACTGCGGGTAAGTTGAGCTGATATTTGAGTGACACTGCAAGTATTTGAAAAACGCTTCTTCAATTTTGCTCAATTTACTGTGGAAGACCAGATTTTTTTGAGAGTCTAACCAGTCAGTCTGTCAGTTGTGTGTCATGGATATCAAATTCCAACAGCCCAATCAGTGTGATTTGAAGGTCAATCAAATGTTTCAAATCCCCTTTTTGATCCATTACTTGGTGTACCTTTTCCAGTTGCACGCATTTCAGATGTATAGAATGGGTAACCTACTTTGCTGTATTTCCTGCTATGGTGGAAACGGAGAGGGAGGTGTAATAATGGATAAGTGCAGGATAATTTTCACCCTACTGGTCAGGTGGAAGGGATTAGCTGCATACACCTTCCCATGATCTCTCTCCTCCCTCTCTCTCTCTCCCTCCCTCTCTCTTTGTCTCTCTCTCTTTGTCTCTCTCAATCTCTCTCTCAATCTCAATCTCTCTCTCAATCTCTCTCTCTTTCTCTCTCTCTCTCTCTCTCTCTCTCTCTCTCTCTCTCTCTCTCTCTCTCTCTCTCTCTCCTTCTCTCTCCCTCGCCCTCCCTCCGTCACTGGGAGCTGACATTACTCCTGTGTCACTTCAAATGAGCTTATAGGCAGCTCGGGAGTGGGCGCAAGCGCTCCATATAGCCAGGGTATTCATTACCCTCGCCCTAACCTTTACACAAATGGGCCAGCAATTCTCCTTTGTCTTCATTTCCCTCCTCCGAGTGAAGCTGACTCCCTGCCAGCCCCTAGCCCCTGCAGTACAGGTGATGTGTCATCTGCGGAGGTCTCTCAAGGTTTCGGAGGCTTTTCCACACTGATGGAGCAATTACCGCCACCTGTTTGAGTTGCAGCTGGGTGGCTTATCGGCGAAGGGAGATGGGAGGAGAAACGCCCGTGTCGGTCTCGTCTTGGAGCAGCACAGTAAGCGGGCGGTGAAAGACGCGGGACGCATTTCAATGGCAATTGTCGATTCGAGGGACTTTCCAGCACCATTCTTCCGTTTCTATCATTCCATACCATAGTCCTGCCTTGGATGATGGCGTGGGCCGAATGATTCGAATAAAAATGTTCTTGATACAGTGACAGACTCAATTCAAAACCTGCTAAGTGCTCAGAGCATTGTACAACACAGACCTGGCTGCTGTGATTTGGGTTACGAGTATTCACTGTGTTGAATTGGACACAAACTCAACAGTTGCATTTCAGCAATTTCATTCTCAGATTAAGCAATTCATATGTGCTCTGTTTTTAATAAGGAACGTGCTTCTGATCATTATTGATGATAAACCATGATATCCCTCAAGGAAGTTCTGGCATATTCATGAATGTAACCGTATGTTGAAAAAGGCTTAAAAATAGTTTTGCATTCCCTGCTGGAGGGATCTGACAGTTTTGCCTTAGTCAAAGGCCGTGGATAAACATGTCTGTTATTTGTTTTCCACTTGAAGACCTTCTCTTGTTAGCTAATATAATCTGACACATGGTCAACAAGGTTAAAAAGCATATCTGCAACTATCCACTCCAAATGCCACTGAACATTACGAACAGAAGGACATGCTTAGCCTTCTCATACTTGTTTGTAGCGTAAAAAGACGTTTGCCCACAATTGAGTTCATCAATTCCATTTTTTTCCAATGTCGCCACTGTGAAGACTGAAAAGAAACATTACAGTCAGGTGTTATGGTCGCATACACCGTACTGCACTTCTGATAGAGATCTTAAAATGAAAAGCTTTGCAGCCACTAGCATGAGGCTCTAAGATATGGTAAAGATGATTTTCCGAAAGGTCACAAGCAGCATAGAGATGACCTCATTTGACTCTTTGACCCCAGATTAAACAGAATATCCTCAGAAGTGTTGACACTGAAATGCCAGCTCACACCAGCCCAAACATATTCCTACCTCTGCTAATGTACTAGGCTGCCCAGAATTTAAATAGGTGTATCTGATCGATTGCTGCAAAAAAAATAGAAATCAAAGAACAAAGGGGAGATCATTGTGGTGTCTGGGATATACACGTTCATGATATAGAATAAATGATGCACATGCAACTCTTCCTGAGGTTCAGCATTAGTATTTGGTAGTATGATTATCGATCGTGGCTATCCCGGTTGTCATTAGTCACAGGGGTGCTGTCTAGTAAACTTAAACAGACGGTGCTCAAACCAAACCTGCCGTGAGGAAAATGACTGACCAGACGCAGGTTATGTAACACGTCACTGCTTGACAGGGTCCAGCAAACAGCAACCCGCTGCCGGAGCCTATTTGCATCAAGATTTGCATATCTCTTCATTAACCTATCCCGCGCTGAGCGGACTCACGCGGGCAACGGCTTGAGCTTGTCAGAAGGAATGGGAAAGGGGAGGAGGCAGGGACCGGGAGGGGTGTTCACATAACTGTACATACAGTATAGACAGGTGCACACACATCCATATATGTGTGCATATATTGTACTTCTATCCCCGTGTGTACATGTGTCTTTTCCATGTGGATAGAAGTGTGTATTTGTCTTTGTTTTTGTCTCTCTGTGTGCGTTCGTATGTCTGAAGCCTGTCAGAGGGTGAGCGTGTGTGAAGCACATCTGTGCTCTGTGTATCTGACTGGGAAGATGCATGTTTCTGTTGAGGTTCTCCCTGCTGCGCGGTCATGACAGAAAGCCCAGTGTAAATCATAGAGCTGGAAGTACAACAGTGCCATCTAGCTTAAGTGTCTTTAATTATGTCTGCTTGAATGACACGAGCAGACCCAACAGCCAGGGCACAAAAACCACCTGCAGTGTCTGAGGTCAGTGCACGTCTTCAGTCATCTGAAGTGGAGATGGATTTGCATAGCCTTACAAGCAGTGTCAGAGGGCGTCATTGTTGCCCACAGATCAGTACCGCTAAACCGTCAGACCTGTCAGAGAAGACAAGGACAAACTCCATCCAGCTTCTTCCGCTCTCAATTGGCTTCCTCCGTGCTCATCTGGAATCGCACCGATTGTTATGTAATCTAGACGAGTGTAAATGACCAGACCCTAAGCCCTCCTTCTGATTTCCAAATCAGACCCTGTTGGCTAATCCGCTGTTTGCCACTGGCCTCAACCAGCAAGTGACCGGCTCAAGATGGTCAACCCAGCAGCTCGCCAACTTCCTGTACAACGGGCCCCCGGAGCAGCGGCCCGCGGGCATGCCGCCCACCGATTGGCGCAACGTGTTCAACGCCACCAGCCAAGTCCTGGAGCTCCTCAAACAGTTCATTGGGGTAAGTCTGTTTGTACTCGTTTATCTATATCAGGGGTCTCTGACCTTGTTCCTGGAGAGCTACCTGCCGTTCGGTTTTCGCTCTGTCACGAATGGAGCACACCTGCTTCTAATAATTTGCTGGTTGATCAGGTAGCTCGTGTCGAGTCAGGCCATATAAGCATGGTTGGAGCTCAAACCAGGAACAAGGTTGCAGACCCCTTATCAATGTAGATTTGATTTCCCTCCAAATCCCTACGTGTTTAACGTTCTTTTTAATCAATCTGTATAGTTCAGCAACTTTCCCATAGAGTCTTGGAATAATATTTGGTTGTACAAATTGACTGCTTTGATGTGTGAGAACTTCACCCGAATGCTAGGCATGCTGTCCTGTGTTTGCTGTCTGGAATGATTGAAAAGTTGTTGAAAAGAGTTGTTTTATCTGAATCCTTTACACATGAAACATACAGTATTTTCTCCACACAGAAACACACAGGCGGGTAGCAAGAGTTCGATATATTGATCTCTGAGGTTGTATGCAGTCATACTTCAGGTTCGATTTATCTTATTAGTTTCGTTTCAAATTGCTTTTAATGTGTCTACCCAGGAGGACTGAATGGGAGATGGCAATGACCAGCTCTGGGGCTTAGCCACACATGACAAATGCATTTCAGGCTGAGACGATCGATTTTCTGTCCCTAACCCTCATCAAATGTACAGATCTAAAAATAGATGGTGGGTTGGAGAAAGGTTCTGGCTAATCGTGGAGTTGTTTGGTTGATGTACAGCTTACGCTGTTTGTTGACTGGGAGAATGGTGGTAATGGAATGCGTGTGCTATTGTACATGTTCCCATCATCTGTTTACGCATTCCAAAGTCAACTGATGTTATATTCTATCTAGCTTTTACGCTCTCTCGCGCTTGTGCTCTCTCGCGCTTGTGCTCTCTCTCGCTCTCCAGCTCTCTCTCTTTCTGTCAACGATGTGGCTATATAGTGTGTATATAAATATAATATTATGGAAAACATGAATGTTGTACACTCTTATCACCTAAAAAGCACACCATAGCAGAAAATGTGCTCAGGAATGAAGCCATATGACATGATACGTGTCATAGATCCTTGCTAATCTCATCAGGCTGGATGTCAGTCAGTCCAGCCCTTGCGGAGCCATCGTGTCACGGCAGCGCGTCCGTCCAACTCCTCACAGCAACAGGAAGTGGTTGCCAATGAGCCCGGGGGGATTTGAATGAGGAGCCGCCCGCGTCTGTCAGGCGGAACTTTCTGGGGGGTGGGAGTCGAACTCCTCTGATCTCTGACTTGCGAGGGTGAAGTCGACATGTGAGGTATTTCGGTGGGGGAAATGGCTGATGCTCTATCTAGCACATTTCCCTTTGCAGCCAATGAGATTCCTGGGCCGGATGGCGTAGGGAGGCATAGCTAACTGGATGTTTACGCTGTCATGTCTGGTGGCTGAAAACATCCGTATGAACTCTGCCTTAACCATCTCTAATGTAGTCAACCCAGCTGTATGGTATTATAACTTTTTCCTATGTAAACTGTTCAATCAGTAGATCATTTAGACACTGTAGTGACAATTTACTACTGATTATGATGATTAGGGAGTCTAAAATTGTCAGTCGAGCGAGTACATCATTAATAGTATAATGCAGGGGAAGAGAGATGTGCCAAAGCTTTTGTGAAAGCTTTTAGAAAGCTTATATATGGAAGAGAGAGATGACAAAGACTGTAGATGGGGAAAAGGTATCATAACAAGCTGCAGGAATGGTGTGACATGTGTGGACAGCTGTCAGGTTAGAGCGCCCTGCCTTCTTGGATGACTGGATCATTACAGTCTACAGGAGACCTGCTCCAGCCCTGTGGTGCATCGCTCGCCTGAAGCCCGGAAAAGCACAGCCGCTCAACGACATCCTTAAGCCGGCCTTTTTCTGGTCCCTTCTCCGGTCCCTCGCCGTCTCTCTAACTGCCCACCTTCCTCCTCACGATGATGCGGATGTTCCAAAGTTACAGTCTTATCCTCAGCCCTGCAGGAGGATGATCGCAGCGTGTTCTTTTTCATCGCAGTCGTTGTTGCAGATCGCGTTCGTTTAATGAGATTTCAGGCACACACACAAAAAAAGACGACATGTTAAAGAAATGAGAAATTGAATGTCACATAGTACAACACAAATAAAACGAGCAGGTTTGATTCATGATCTTCCAGTTGAAAAATACTAAATGTGCTTCTCATCCTTGTCTCAGTAAAGACTTTCCCGGTTCTTGTTCTTCAGTGCCTGGACCTGAATAAGTTTGAGGCTGTCCCCAGTGAGAGGCAACTGGTGACCAAAGCCCAGGAGCTTCTGAAGGAAGACAAATACTGGGCCGGCATCGTGTTCTTAGACCTGCTGAACGATACCAGCCTTCCTCCTCCTCACATCAAGTACAAAATCCGCATGGATATCGACGAGGTGGAACGTTCGAATAAGTTAAAAGAAAGGTATGCTGTATCTTTCTCCCAAGCAACAAAGGGAGTGCACTGCTGCATTGCACTGTATTTAAAAGCTTTCATCGTATTCCATAGGAATTCAATATTGGAAATAGATATTTTGCTGTCTTATATCTCCAAGCCTTTTTTTACCCTTTCATGTCAGAAGAGGGACAGCAGAAAGAACAAATGTTGGTTAAACATTTGACTGTTTCCTCCTGCTGTCTCTCCCCTGTGGCTTTTCTCTAAGACTCCAGCTGTGATGTTTGTCATTTTAACTAGGTTATGGTCTCCGGGAGCCAGAGACAATGCCTATAACGACCTGCGCTACATTTGGGGTGGGTTTGCCTACCTCCAGGACATGATGGACCATGGTATCATCCGCACCCAAACAGCCACCGCCCAGCCCCTTGGCGTGTATGTCCAGCAGATGCCGTACCCCTGCTATGTGAACGACGCGTGAGTGCATCAAACCGTCTGTCGGCTCACGATTAGAGCTGGGGGGAGGCATTACTGCAATAAAGACATGCTCACTCCGGGAGTTGATGCTGGGCACTATCACAGACCTGTGTTATGGCCGCCTCAGTCACTTAGGCTCTGCAGATTTCCCAGTGGAAACTGGCAGAAGCTTCCTCTCCAATCCTTTTTCATCCCCCCTCCCCCTTATTTATTAATTTATTTTTGCTGTTGATTTTTGCTAGTAACTGGTTTCATGTGCCATTAGTGGCTTAGAGGGGAAGGGAGAAACAACTTGTGTTCATATTGGAAAGGCAAACATGAAACTTTAATGAGCTTTATGGAGTTTCTGTCATTAATTGTGGCAAAGCAGGAAAAGCCACACACGATCAACGAAGCAGATCAGTGCACTATGAACACTAAACAGTCAAAATGTTACTCTGCCAAACCACAAGTAATGTTTCAATACCATCTCATTCATTGTTTGATTAATTTTTGATTATTCAGTCTTCCATCCTTTAGTCCAACCTTACCATTCAGTTCCATCTCTGCTCCACAAGTAAGATCGCACACACTGAACCACAATTCTCAACCGCAAGTCCTTTGTGTGTGGAGATGGATTGAGGCACTCTATTCTCTGTTACTCAGGTTTTTATCAGTGGTGCTGTGTCTTATCCCATTTAAATACCCATCTCTTACCAAGAGAGAAAAATGAGGTGATATTGCTCTCAATCCTTCGCAGCAACGATCTTCAGTGTCCAGAAAATGACTCCCATCTACACAGCACTATCACCTCCATTAATAAACCCAAAGTCCAATGATGTCATTGGGGAACCGATAATTACAAGGGAGATTTACGTCCAACAACACAATATAATCTTTCAAGGAAGAATACTGATCCCCCATAAATTGGTTTTCACTGTGGCAAAGACCATCGATTTACTTCAAAAAGTTAACTCCATGTATACCAAACCAGATTAATATGAACCCCTATAGATTGACCTCCACATATTCCAAATAGACAAAGTATTGGAAGAACATCTGTAAAAGTGTGAATATGCATGTTCCGTACATCAATTAACATGGATTTGATGTGTTAGGTTGTTTCCAGGACAATTTTTGGATCGTCTTTGAAACAGAGATATTGAAATGATTACATTGTTTCAGGATCCATACAAGAAGGCAAGATCATTTGCAGTTTGATAATTTAGCTATTGGTTTTTCTTCAAATACAAAAAATGCAAAAAGAGATCTTTTATCAGGTTGACAATTGTTTGCAGGTTATAGAGAGTAGCTTTTGAACAGGCAGCACACACATCCTCTATGGACTCCCTGACACACCTGTGTGTTTGTTTGTGTACGTCTTTCCAATGTTTCAAAGCTTTGGCTTTCTGAATCACACATTAGAAACCGTAATCCCTAGTTACTATAGCAGCCGCTAGTGTCTGCGCTCGCTCTGAGGGGTCCACAGCCAACATGCTGTCACATTATGGTGGTCTTCTGTTCTTTGCTGGGCGCTTAAGGGAAGAAATCTGTTTCCTGTTCATCATTTGCAAGTGAGTGTTGTGAAATTAGCTGAAATGAGCCAATCATAGTGAAGCAAAACGCCATTCCGCCGCCTTAGTTTCTTCTCCTTGAAACAAAGGCTTCATAATGACATAAGATAAATAGGAGCCATAAAACAGTGTAATACCCACGGTCCCTCTCCCATTGACTCTTTTGCCTGCCTTGCCGTTTGGGCATTTGCCTAAATTATTAACGCTTGAAGCGGTTATTTCATTCATTAATAATGAGCAAATTGCAAAAATGAAGATGCACTAAGATTCAGGGAGACATGCTCGAAAAAAAAGGACATCTCTGGTCATCATTGGAATCCAGAGCTGTGTTGCATCGGTGACAGAGAAAAAGGAGAGGGGTAGTTGGGCATTCAGATGAACATGGCTGTAATCTTCTGTAACCATTTCTCAGTTTGGAAAAGGCCTAATCTGACTTTAAAATGCAATTCAAGAAAGCAAGAGCGTTTCAGATGTATTTATACCTCTCATTAACAATTGAAAGAATGGCCTGTCACCTCAGGGATATGCAGCAAATAATACATTTGAATTATCACTGTAAATGATGCACTGGGTTGGAACATGAACAGAAATCTCACAGCACACTTTCAAGAGAGACTTACGAAGTAACTTTACACCCCAATTTCAGCCTTACCATGGCCCCAAATTTACATATTCATACGCAATGTTTGTGTGTGTGTGATTCTTTATGTTGAAAACTTGGTGTTGTTGACTTTTCATCTATATGTTTAATTTGGCCTAACCCTAAAACTGGCAATGGTCATACCCAACCTGTCCCAATGTTGACCAGAGTATTGAAAAGGTAGCGATATGTCACAAAATATTCAAAGGTTTTGAATGTCTAGGGACAGTAAGCTATCTAAAAATGACCCCAGACCCAGGTTAATGGCCTGTGCTGTGTGGAGTCAGAAGGGCTTTGGTGTTTGAGTCTTTGAAAATATAGTTAGACACCTGTTCGTCATATTGGATTAAAACGTTGAATATTAGCAATACTAATAGAATGTCAGCAGTAGGACATAGCTATGAAGCCTTATACAGTATAAAGCAAAATACAAATGATGTTATGGAAATACATGAGTGAAATAGCACAAAATAGGCTGACTGAGCTGTATATTGGCTATGTACATGTGCAAACAAATGATTGCAAGTGCACACACTGTTAAATCAATTGATATAAAGTTCATGTTCATGTCCATCTCTCCCTGATGGTGTCCTTCGCTGAAGCTAGTCAGCCTCAGTGATGCATTTGCTGAAAATAAGACAAGAAGACTTTAACATAATTACACAATTCTCTTGGGCTTAGTTCTTCCCCTAAATCATTGGCTTCAGTTGGAATCTAGTCTCCCGACGCACCTAAATTTAGGTCACGACTACCGATGTAACTCGAGCCACGTAACATGCACCCGGCAGGAGTTATATTACTTAAGCACCCTCGATCGATTGAAAATGTATTATTCAAGAGCATCTGGTGGCAAGGTTGACAGTGTCAAACGTGTCGAGGGTGGCTGATCTTCCTGGGTGTCGAGAAGGGGTTAACAGGCCCAGACTGGCATTAAAGAGACGTTACAAAGGAATCTGCTCTCGGTAATAACGGGATTAGTATTCAAGCTGATGCAATCATTACCTGAGGTGCGGGGAGAGAAGAAGCCTTCCCTAGAAGCATCTTGAATCTCTTCAGGAAAACTTGAGAGTGACATTGACAGTTAAATCTTCAAGTTTAAGTGATGCCTGACACTTTGGGAAGGGAAAAAAACCTGTCGGCTCCCTGTTGCGGTTTTCAAGTTTTTTTGGTTAGCTTCTTCTCTTAGGTGTGAAGGATAGCTTAGTTGCTGTTACAAAGCTTCATGTGACAGCAAAGGTTCGTCTGAGAGAGCAGGAAGACTGTGCCATAAGGGCTGCATCTGTGTCCCATATGTGATGTACTCTGCATCTCTGGTTCTCAATTCCAACCCAACCTAGCATCTTGGATTGTTGACTTCAATAAAAAACCTGAGTACAAAGACTGCCCTGATAAGACATCCCTCTCTGTGCTCTGTGAATGGCTTTGGCATCAGATGGAGGAAGGGGAGGTAGCGGCCCTTCTAGCGCTCCTCATCCTGTAAATGGATTTATCATCGCCCTGGGACATTGAGCTCTAATTTGCAGTTAATGTGAGAAGTTCGCCTGTGATCATGTCAGACAATATCTGTGTTTTTTGACCATCGCTAAAGAGCAGATTACCCAGGGTGTCTTGCAACTAATAGCTTTCCCTGATGGAAGGACAAATATTTAGGCCCCCAAGAGAGAACAAAAGGGTTGAACCTCAGGCTCTCCTATTTAAAAAATAAAATAAAAAAAAGACTCTTATTGTTCAGGGGCAAAAGACCAATTAAGAGAAGTAGGCTTTTGCGCTGCTCCTTTTTTTATTGGCATGGGTTCAGTAGGCCCTTTATCGAATCAATCCTCTGAAAGTTAGTGTAGAAATGAGCTCAGTGTAAATGTACTGAAAATGTACTTTGATGATACATTCTCTTATGAGCAATGTCTTGGAAGTGGGATGCTATTCTGCAAAGAAGTGCACATTTCCCCCCCTCCTCCCCCCCGTTCTGTCCACCTAACTGTGAGAAGATGTGCTTTGCTTGCAGTATATGGATTGCATTTTCGGGCTGCAAGCATAATTAATATGTGAAATCCATACTTTGTCAAAAGTTAAGGCCAGTTTATACTCCTTTACTGTTTGATAGAGCAGCGACAGCACTCTGTTATATTGGAGCCTTACAAGATATTGACATGGCATTTTGGTGGCATTATGAAGCTGGGTTTAATATGGTCTTATTGTACTGTTACGACATCAAATCATACATCATTGTGGACATGACGTGGAGCACTAAATGACTAGATGGGGCTGATGTGCCAGCGTTCTGAAGGTTAGCTCACGGCAAAGTCCACCTCATCAGTGTTGGGTCCTTCAATGCACTGGGTTCCTGATTAAAACCCATCAAAGTGTTCACCAAGGTTCATGCATTGCGACGATGACATTTACAGCATCAACATAAACTCGACTTCCTCTTTTGATATTGAAACCAAATGGGGGGGGGGGAATTGTGGGTAGGGTTAAAGTGGATTTGATAATTGATCGTTTAACAGCAGTTTTTTTACTACAATTTAATGATAACCTCTCACTTCGATAGCACGTGTATTAACATCTAAACACTTTGTAGTCCTATACCTTCATTTTCACAAAAAGACACTCAAATTGATTCTATTATTGATGCAACAAGCTTTTAAGACTCATCGCCACACATCCTGTTCAAACACCTTTCGGTATCGACACAAAGGGAAGTCTGCAACAGATAATCAATAAATAATGCATTAAGTCCTATCCTGTTGCATCTCCTCCATATCAAACGCCGGCTGGTCAATACCCCCACACCACCACTGCCGCCCCCCCGGACCCCCCCGATGGTGGCTCTCTGACCTATTCGATCACCTCCCTCTGCTCCCAGCTTCGTCCAGAGCATCGGAAACATCCTCCCCATGTTCCTGGTGCTGTCCTTCATGTACTCCATCTGCATGATCATCAAGGGTCTGGTCCTGGAGAAGGAGCTGCGGCTCAAAGAGGTTCTCCGGGCCGTCGGCGTCCGCAATGGAGCACTGTGGTTCTCCTGGTTCATCGAGAACTTGGTCCTGCTCGCTGTGCCGTGCGTTCTCATGAGTCTCTTGCTCAAGGTCAGTACGGAGGACGGCTGCGCCAGGTGCCCAATTGCAAAGCACATGTCATGGGCCTTTTAATACTTGTTGTGTGAGAAGTGGCAGTTGCTGAGTCGTGACCTGTTGTACCCTAGTGTGACCTGTATCCTCGCTCAGTGTCCCCTGGTCATCGTCACGCTGCAGGCATGTTTGATACTCTTTGTCCCTCACTCAGTTAGGGTTAAAACCTTAAACCTTTCAATTCAGAAGAATTATTTGCTATAGGATCTGAAAGGAAAAAATAAATTAAAAGTTCTGAGTTGTCATCAGGCATATGTTATTTGTTTCTGATAGACGGTCACATTTTAAGACATCCGTCATACAGCAGTTGCCAACCCCTTCAGACAGTTAGTGGTTATGTATAGTCTAGATGTATACCATGACTGTGCTTTGTAGTTAGTCTGCCCTGTTAATCACTCAACAACTGCAGTAATTGAAGAGAAGCGTCGAGAAGAATCAGTCTTGACCTTTCATTTCTCCCATCAAGCCTCCATGCAGATGATTGAGCATGGTGCTACAATTGCAATCTTGCTTAATTGGAAATCAGCTCCATTGTGTGTAATTTCCTCTAATTTCATGTGATTGCATCACTCCCCATTGAACGCGGCACACATTAAGCCGACCCCTACTGATAATCGGTCTTGACAAGATATGGCGCTGCAAAACGTAAGGGGGGACGGACGCTAGCTTTAAGTGTGTCAATAACAAACGTAGGTTGTGTGGAACATCGCATCACATCCTTTTGGAAGGACCCATCAAGGAACACCTGTGATACTCAAAGCCGTAACCTGTGCTAAAATAGTGCAAAGATCTTCTACGAGTAGGACTGAAGCTGTATTACAATATCTTTATTAAGAAGACGTATAGTAGAAGCTTCCATTTAGTGGTCAGTGTCTTACAGTGTTCTGGATAGGAGGCAGTGCCTGTTGCCATTTACTGGGAGAAATAAAAACACGACGAAAAGATGTAGATTCAGCAGTAAAACCTTGGGACCTCAATAGCTCTCTCTGTTGATAATGCTGTTTGATAATGTCTGTGCCCTGAGTCATTGATCCTTTGGCTTGTAAGGAAGTGGCCTGTGCAAATCCTCCCCCATCTATGGAGTGATGTCTTAAGTATACTGAGGTATAGCTATATACATAGCTACATGTCTAGCTATGGGCTGCAGTTGCTGCTCATCATAACCTTGTTGTCTGCTGGTGAAGCCTTCTCCTCTGCCTCTTTATGCATAAGCTAGTCAAATAAAAAAAGAAAGCTTCTTTATTTAGATCAGTTAATCATTTTTTGCGGTTTAATTAGAAAATGTTCCTGGTAAATACAAATGATATTTGAACAGCTGAGGAAAATGTAATTTCCCCTCCCCTTAATGTGCTTGCCAGCCATCAACAATTTGTAAACATTAATAACAATAAATTGAGTTAGGTGGGAGCCTTGAAGGAACGATCGTGCTCGATGTGTATTCAAATCATAGTCCCATTCTAAATGATAATTTCACGGTCATTTTCAGCACATTAATATAACAGGGAATCAGCAGGTAATTATCCAGTGGCTGTGTATGGATTAGGTGAGACCAGTCATCATCAACACCTGAGTCCTTTTCTCTCCCATCAAGTTGCTGCGGTTTGAATGCAAATAGCTTTAAGGGTGTTATCATAATAATTCTTGTCATGGCTAATAAGGTGATCAACTTTGGCCTCAGTTTTGACCTTTTTGTCTTCCCATCAAGGTAACTCTAAGATGTCATAAAAATGTCATAATCAAGAGTTTTTAGTTTGTAATAGAATAATGCCCTAAAAACAAGGATTTTGTTGTCATCATAGTATTCTTGGTGTCCCTCATCTCTTTGTTTGTGGTGGGTACCCTGGTCAACGTCCGAATCATGCATTTATTGTTCACATCAGAGTATATATCATCTAGTATCACCGTTAAGGCAGAATCACGACCTTCAATCTACAACAACCTCCAATCTCAACAGCATGCTGTGATTAGCCAACAGGCTCCTCTTTCCATCCATCCGCCCTTCCCACCCTTCCCACCCCTCCAACCCCTCGATCCGCCTCCGTAGATTCCTGCGCTCTCTGGCGCGCTCCCTGCCGCTCTACCTGACGCTGGCCTGGATCTACTCGGTGGCCATGATAGTGAAGGGCGTCGTCCAGGAGAAGGAGGCCAGGCTGAAGGAGACAGTGAGGATGATGGGGCTGAGGGCCTCCACCTATTGGCTGAGCTGGTTGGTGTCCAGCGGGCTGCCTCTCGCCATTAGCGCCCTCCTCCTCACCCTCACCCTCAAGGTGATTTGTGGCTAATTATGTCGTGATTCAAGGGAGATGCTTGTCTAGCCTTGGAGGGCTTTGTCCATTACATAATTTTCCTATTAAGTCCTATTAGGCCTAGTGATAATCCTATTTCCCTAAGTCCTATTAGTGATATAGTATAGTCATAGTAATCGTTTGAGTATTAGTGTAGATCTCATTAGTTTTAGTGCAGATCTCTTGTTGTGTACTATTGGAAAGCAAGCCTACTTGTTAAAGTTGTCAAATGAAAAGAGATGTCATGAGCATTAAATTGCGTGCAGTTTTACTTTAAAGTTGAAATACACTATAACTTCAGGACACCAACTACGGTATTACTGTGAGGTACTAAAGTTCTTGAAAAGCTTTTATAGCCCTCCTGGATTAGAAAATGGTCTCCCTTAAGTTTGTGGTGAGCAGAGTGAGGTGACCTCTGGGTAGTACATTAAATCACCATTATGCTTAGCCAGAGTGGGGAAAAAAAGAAAAAAAAGAAATGATGGTTAGAATTCAAGCCTTGTAGATTGCCCTTCTTTTGGATTGCAGGATTGTTAACCACCCAGTGATTCACCCCTCTCTCCTCATCGCTTTCAGCATCAACAAGCTATTTCAATCAAGGGCTTCATTTTCAGCCCTGACGCATTCTTCCAGGGAATAATAACACTGGTTGCCATCCTAATTGCTTGCCTTTCTGTCCGAGTAAACCCCGGTCTTGAATGTACAATACAAGACCGGGCCCACGGTGGCGTCATCTTATTTTTTTGTGCACCCTACTTCTCTTTACCGTGTTGTCTCACTCCCCGGGCCCCTCGTCCTCGTCCCCCGGAGCAGTACGGCCAGGTGCTGCAGTACAGCGACCCCTCGGTGGTCTTGGTGTTCCTGCTGGTCTTCTGCCTGTCCTCCATCATGCAGTGCTTCTTCATCAGTGTCTTCTTCTCCAAAGCCAACATGGCGGCCGCCTGCGGAGGCCTCATCTACTTTGTCCTCTACCTGCCTCACGTCCTGTGCTTCGCCTGGCGCGACGTCATGGGCTTCGGCTCCAAGCTCGTCGTGGTGAGTGATTCTCTTCTGTTTTAGAAGCGGAGGGTTCCCTGGATGGACTCCCAAATTAGCCTCTTGTTTTGAGGTTTGTTTTGTTATTTATGTTGTGGCTGGTTCAGCTGGGTCTTTATTCCAGGGTCGTTTACAAATGTTTACCTTGAAGCAGCTCTTGATGAATGTCTGACGTTGTTTTCAGACTGGCACAAGTTCTCACCTCATAACCAAAGGAAGACCGTTTTCCAAAATTTTAGAGGGAAATTATTGCTGACAACTTGAACTTTTAGCTTTACTGTAGTTTTTAAGAACAGACATGCCATTTGATATCTTATGTAGCAAAGTTATTGAGCGTCTAAGGACTTTATAAAACATTAATAATACTTTGCTGACATCCGTGTGTCATTCGTAGTTAATGGATGATCCTTGGTAGGAGAACGAATTAATCTTAGGGAGGGTTTTTCAAGTGGAGAGAAATCCATGCTCGATATTCAATGTAGACTTTCTTAGGGACCAGTTTCAGACCATTTGTCTTAAAGCTCATGCTGACAAACCTGCTTGTAAATTGAAAGTTTTGGGGCTAGATGCATCTTAAACTTGTAAGCCGAAAAAACATGTTCCGTTGTTTATTGCAAGTGTGGCACCTTGCTATAACCTCTGAGCTATCTCGTCCTGACACATCTGACAACTCTCTCTGTGTGTATCTTCATACAACACCCCATCTCTTTGAACCGTGGATTGAGACAGAAGTAATGACATCTTTACAACTCCAATGTTGGGTTTTTTCATTTGTTGAAATGTCTGCAGTGAGGCCTTTACTGTTTTCTTTTTTCATTCTTTCGTCTTTTTTGCCGTTGTTGGTCATATCCATAGTGCGTAGGCAGTAAGAATCCTCCCGTTTAGAAAGTGGTTCCCTTCATGCTCGCGCTTCCATCAAAGTGTCTTTGCGGAGGTCTCCACTTGCCATTTCTTTTTCACAGCCCTCGCTTCTCTGCTAGTTTGCATGAACAATATTCCTCTGACAGACATCCCGTTATTTCTTATAGCTTATTTATTACATATTCCAGGGGGGCTTTTCCCTACAGTTGACATGACCATCAGTGCATACTTCTGCATTAAAGTGTCAGTCACCAAACCACTGTTGTATTCATTGGACTACATTTGGTGACACTACGTCCATGCTTGAAGCCTATCAAACAGCTATTAATAGGGAAAAAGATCTTTTGTTTGTAAGTTAACCATCTTAACGTGACCTGATTAACTATTTACTAACTAACTAATAAATCTAACCTTATGGCTATATCATATTGAACCCTAACTCTTACTAATATTATTATTACTCATTATATATAGTCTCATTAGCACATGAAAATCATCTCAGAAGGGTGATTAATCCTACTAATTCATTCTTATTACTAGCGAGAGCTAAATTGTAACTGTAGATTTCGACATCTTCGACAGTCATTTTGGAAAGATGCGTTTATGTGTTCCCCTCTCAATCACTACTTATTGTTTTCCTTTGTTGCCAGTTGCAAATCTTTTCCAGTTGTTTCTCAAAATGGCACAATAGTTATGTCTGCTTTTCTTTCTCCATCCCCAAACTCCATCCTTGCTCAAAGTCAGACGACTTGTCCTCGCTCCTCTGTCAGGGGGCAAAATAAGGTTACCACCTGCACTGCTATTGTGTGATTGGCTGTCGATTGGGTCAGCTGAAAGTGTCCAAGAGGCTAACCGAAGGCATTGTCAATAGCTGTGAGCATGGAGGACGGGCAGACTAGCAGAGCGGCACTGCAGAGCACAGCTGACCCTAGTTGTCATGAGCAGACAATGGAGCCTTTGAATTTTCTACTGCTGTGGCGGTGAAGTGGATACAGCACTCTACCACAAAGGCTTCTGGTCCTTTTTGGACATTAACGTGTAACTCTCTGAGGCCTCGGTGATGGTTTGTGGCATCTGCCTCCATTTAAATGCGCAGACTCAATGAGGCATGACCAAACAGCTGGCAGGCAGCATGGCAGGATAGAGTGATGGGCCTTCACCAAGGATGTGTCATGGGCGCAGGATCAGAGAAAAGGTTCTGCAGTGCAAATGGTTCAGTCTTTATTTGTAAAACATGATGTGTTTAGTTCTTCCTTTTGTCATTCCTGGTTTGTCTTGTATCCGTAAATGATCAGTGCCCAGATAAGTTTAATAAATGACTTATTTGGTGATTTCTACTCAGTTCAACATTGTTAGCTGTTCATTTTGACACTTATTAGATCCAGGTCCTTGTACAAAGCATTGGTTAATAGGTATTATAACTGCATGTTCATGTTGATAGGTATCTTATAAGGGTCTAATTATGAACACTCATCACATGCCCCTGGATCTGAAGTGTTACCCTGTTCATCATTTATTGATGTTTATCATCTTCCACACAGCAGCTTTCTAATCTACAATGACAACTGATACAAACAGACAAAAAGTGTTACATGGGAAGATAAGTTCATTTTATTCTCACATAACCAATGAATGTCCACGCGTTCCTCTGGCAGAGTCTGCTGTCGTGTGTGGCCTTCGGCTACGGCTGCGAGAACTTCGCTAAGTACGAGGAGCAGGGCATCGGGATCCAGTGGAGCAACATCGGCAAAAGCCCTGAAGACGGAGACCGCTACAGCTTCATCGTGTCCATCTTCATGATGCTGGTCGATTCCCTCCTTTACTGGTTTCTCACTTGGTACATCGAGAATGTGTTTCCAGGTACTCACTACAGTAGCTTCATCCTATGTTGCGTAGGCCTCAGCAATAATTCTACTCACAGCGTTGTGAAAATATGTAGCGTGACGTCATAGCTGACTCTGAACAATGACATACAGGGCAATTATGTATTTCCAGAGCAAGTTTGTATATGCAACTTAATCAAGCCAAGCCATAGTCAATAACCCTTAAGCACAAAAGCCTAGTATTCATTTCTTCGGTTCTATTTGGAATAAGAGGGATGATTTGGATCAGGCTTGCCTATGGAAAGAGCTCCAACCCCCCCATCCTCCACATCCAAGCCAACCTAATATTAGAGTGTGAATAATATTTCCATGCTTAATCACAGGCCAATATGGAATCCCCAAGCCCTGGTACTTTCCCTTCACCACCTCCTATTGGTGTGGGACGACCTCCGGCAGCGACGCTGACCTCACTTTGCTCAAGGAGCACGGAGAATATAACGGTGAGGGGTTTTTGCCCAGCTCGCCCCTGGGCATTACACAAAAGCTACTTTATTATTTGTCGCACTCTCGACAGGTCATTCCCATCACCGGGAGAATGGGATCTCAATGCAGCAAGCTAATTGGAACGGTTGCCACAGAATGTTAACACCTTGCCGTAGGCTGGGGACTTGGATAATTATAGAGCAGAGTGTGCACACACACAAAAAACACAGTTCAGCTTAGTGTCAAGTCTGTATTGGTAAATTAGCTTTTATAATCAACATTTGGTTGGGGGAGGTGAGAAAGTAGTCTATTGTGAGGCTTGTTTCAAATTGTCGACTTTTTCCACCTCCTTCTTCTGTGTTAATGATAATGTGGGTGGCACCATGTGCACATCACACATACTTGTTTGAAAATGAAAAGAAATGGATTAACCTTTTACAAAAGAAAAACAACACTATACTTTGATATGTGACAAAAAAAGCTATGATACAGTAGATTTGGCACAAAAATTTAAAAAACTTGATCAAGTAAACAATAAAAGGAGGAAAATCTAATAATGTCACAGCACTTCTTACTTGTCTACTGGGTTGTTTTGTGATGGTTGATTTAGTAAGACACAATGGTACACTGTATTTATTGAATACATTTTTCCAAAGATCGTCTGGAAAAGCCAGTTCCTGAAATGACGGCGGGGGTTTCAATCAGAAACCTTGTGAAGATCTACAAAACGGGTAAAAAACTCGCTGTGGACGGGCTGAGCGTGGACTTCTATGAAAACCAGATCACGTCATTCCTGGGTCACAATGGAGCCGGAAAAACAACCACCATGTAAGTGTGAGACACACCACACACTTGTCCTGCTACCAGTTATTTCCATCAAAATCTTGCTGACGTTCTGAAAAGTAATTGAATGGCTGAACCTCTGATACTGTCACTAAGAATGTAAAAAGTTAAAAAAAAAAACTCTGTTCTGGTTTGAATGATGACTTGAATCTTTACATTTGTATGAATGGAAGGCCCCTTGAGATGCACCATATCCTTTTCGAGGGCGTCCGTAACTCAAATAACAAGAACACTTTAGTAAAACTTTTAATACTATAGATGCATACGAGACCTTCAAGGTTTTCCACACACAACATACAGACAGGACAAACTTGCTCCCATAAACCCCTCTCCACCCCTTGGCCTGAATACATGGTATATCATACAAAAAAATACAATCAAAAATTGTAATAGCAATAGTAAAAAACAACATAAACAGGGAGTTTTAAGGTATGTAAACAGAGAGGACTTAAATAAACTAAAGTATGTTTAAGATATTATGGATATAGGTAAACTATCCCAATTTTAAGGGGCTTGAAGACATGTTCCTCTGTGTAGTCAACCAAAAAGAATTCCAATTTCACTATCACATTTCCTATTATGAATAACTTACCCTTTGTGTGTTGTATACTATGCACCAAGGTAACTAAAAGTTTCAAGATCCCCAGACTAGACATACTCTTAGTTCTAATGACAGGATTTCCTCTCATCACCCAGCTTACTGCATCCCCCAAGGAAGGGGGTCAGTTCATTTCCTATGAAAATGGAGTGGAGAATTCAGGGTCACAAAATGGAGACTGTACTCAGAGAGGGAGGGAGGGAGGGAGAGAAAGAGAGAGAGAGAGAGACGTGTGTGTGCTTAAACAGGAAGGGAAGAACAAAAGAGGAGGGTTGGGTGAGTAAGCAGAACGAAAGCTAGATCTGTTGGGAAAGCATGAAGGTTAACAGACAGGACAGAGAACAGCTTAGTCACCCTCTGTAGATGCGCGACCACCAAACAGTTAGTTTGAGGCTGACTTGAGTTTGACAGTAAAGATATCTAATGGGATTCTCTTGACGCTCCTGTATCGGTCTTTTGTACAGTTGTCTTGAAGTATTACGTTTCCCATGCAGTGTTTGTATTGCACAGTCAGCTGGATGGTCACTAAACACATATGTAGATACAGGGTATACGTTTTCCCAAGTCTGTTTTTTTTCTTATTTTCGCTAAGGGGGAATTGGTGTCAAAACTACACATTTATTTAAGGTCTGACTGTGTGCAATGTATCTACCGATGACAATATGACTGCATGGAGTCGACAGTTTCATAAAGTTTTTCCGCAAACCATACATATTATGACCCGGACATGGTTATGTATCAATAATGTCATTCTGCTGACATGCTCTGACCTTTCAGTCTGCGTTTTCTGCTCCATGTGTCGTAACAATCCATCAAGCCCAGCAGGCCAGGATCAATCCTGACATGTCTGCGCTGAACCAATTTCTCCTACAGTGCAGCATCTTTTTACATCGATGTGTATAATAGCCAGAATGGTGTTGTTGGTTTATGATTCCAGTCCAGAACCTGTCCTCCATTTTCCCCCTTCCCCCAGGTCAATCCTGACAGGACTTTTTGCCCCTACATCTGGGACGGCGTTTGTTAACGGACTTGATATCCGAACAGACATGGACACCATCAGGAAGCATTTGGGAATGTGTCCACAGCACAATGTTTTATTTAACGAGTAAGTACTGAACTCTGCCCTCCAGCACATACACGCACTGTCCCATGCAATATATTGTAAACACACGTGCACACTCTCTCACACACTTGGCAGAATTTGTTGAAAAAGTCTTAGAGAGGTTTTGAGCAGTACTGATTTGTATGGAGGTGTAGTTTCAGAATGGTGTTACTCATACTCATGAAGACGCTATTTACGCCGAAAACTATTTTTTTCTCCAAAATATGATTCAGTATCTCACTCTGTTGCTTCTAGTTGCATCATTGCAAGCCATTATTCTCACTTTCAGGTGATGGAGTCGGTTTCTCTCTCCTAAGCTAGTTTATCACTCATTCTCTCCCTTTCACCTGAGTAATTACCTGTAGGTTCACCTCTCCTTCATCTAATTTACAACTGAGCACCTGTGAAGCACTGCCATGCATATCATCCTTTTTTCGCACAGAGCCAAATGTCTGTACTTTAGGCTTTCAATATCCACACAGGAGTGGGTAGATATTGAGACAGTCCCATTCTCAGGCATGCCTACTGGCAAAGATGTTTGGAACAGTTGAAACAGGTCGGTCACAGTGCATGGCTTTCGCCACGTCTTCGAGGTGGAAGTATAAATGCCCTGTCGGTTGCATCGATGTGTGACAACTTGACGATTAATTCATGTTCAAATCAAAATCAAATCCGTCAGCAACTTCCTGAGAAGTTCTGTTCGTGTTTCTATAAATCCCACAATTGTTGGAGGATTAAACGTGGAGAGCCTTTTGGGAATTCATGCTCTCACCTATCTATTTCCTTCCAGCTTGACTGTAGAGGAGCACATCTACTTCTACGGCCGTTTGAAGGGGCGCAGCCGCGCCGAAGTGACGCTCGAGATAGACCAGATGATCGCCGACGTCGGCCTGCCGCACAAACGAAAGGAACTCGCCAAGAACCTGTCAGGTCTGTGTCGCAGCCTTGTTGACAGCTCTATCCTAGAAATAAATGATGGCAATTACACACAGATTAGACCTTAATGCGATGACACTTGATAAACTGAGTCTGGCTACATGTCTGTTTTGTGTATCTGTGTATCCTTGGGATACAATCTCTCATGGGGAATCCAATGATTAAAGTAGGCTTATTTAGGTGTCTGCCTGCCCTCAACACCAAACCACTTATAAACATGTCAAAGTATAGGCATAATTTATCTGAATATAGACCTGCGTCTGTGCTTGTGTGTTTAGGGTTATAATCCATTGTCTGGGGGACAATGAATGACATGTATGATAAATTGGGCTCGGTTATGGGTTGCTAGTGTACAAAATTGCTGAAATATGACTTTCAAGGTTCATCTGGCCTGACATTTCCGCTACATTAGCACAACATAGGAAGCATTCAGATCTGTCCCCAGAGTATCAGGTGTGCTGGTGTCATCGCTAGTCACATGAAACTGAAGCTGTCTAGCCATTTCATGCCAGACTAAAGGCAGTAAACATAGTTTCAAACAGACTCTAATACTGAACAGGCCTAGTCAAATCCCTCTGTCGAATCCCATTCGTTCTATGCTGAATTAAATAGAAACAACAGCCATTTGGTTGAACTTATTTAACACCTTCAGTACTCAGCAGTTTGTGACAGTAAATACTATATTATAAATGACAGTAAGAATCATTGCAGAGCAGGCTTGTGCAAAATTTGTGTGCGATATCCATTTGAAATATCAGTTTGAAACAAGGAGTTTCTTTCACGCTTGTGGGAGCTTATTATGTAAGGTAAATTTTAAAGTTATACAAGACTATTATTATGACTATATTATGACCATTCATTATGTAATAGTCTTTGCAGAAGTTATTCTGAGTCAGCACTATAATGCTCACTTAAGGCACGAAACCATTTTTGGTTTCTAGGTGGGATGCAGAGGAAACTGTCCGTAGCCATCGCTTTTGTGGGTGGCTCCAACATCGTGATCCTGGATGAGCCTACGGCAGGAGTGGACCCCTACGCCCGCAGGGGGATCTGGGACCTGCTGCTCAAGTACAAACAAGGTCTGCAGCCTGCTCCTACACCAGCTTTAAACACACCTATGGGGCTGTTTAGTTTCCTTTTTGTTGCCGGCAGAACTGTTGAAAAGTACCCCTGGATAAATTGGTCACAACTGCAAGACCTAGAGTTTAGCATTGTATCGGAGTAGCATCTAGCATAAGAATATTTGACATGTGACAGAAGACCCTGCTCTTATATAGCAATTAACTCCTGGCTTTGTGTATTTAAGTATATAGCGTGCATTCCAAACCATTGTCCTTCTGTGACAAGGATTGTGGCCAAATAATCATCTTGGTCTTCCATATCAACCCAATCGTCATAGAAACGAATGGCCAACAAGCCCTTTAAATCAACATGACATTTCAATACACTCGATAATTGGCTGCAATTTTTAACCACTTGTCACTTTTGTTTTGTTGCCTTGATCCGGCCTATGCCAGCGAGCCATACGCAAACGTTATAATAACACATTTCCAGTCAATGTCTAAATGTTTAATGTGCATCGAGCGACATACCGCCCTCGCTGTGTCATTAGCCGGGCTCTCTAATCAAACCCTTTCACTGCAATCCAAAGCTCAAGAGAACTATTTTAATGAGAACACCCACATCAGCTGGCTTGGAAGTGAGTCATATTGTAGCTTTGTCAGTCTTTTGATAAGTGACAATGTCACATCGATCTAGTAGTAGGGGACAGAATGTGGTGGGTGTCTTGTTTGTTTCCCATGCAAAGTATGGTGCAGATTTGGACTTGGTTGGTGCCGGTTCTTGTCTGACCCCTCAGTGATACTACTCACATCATCGCCTCTGCCCTAATCCCATCCATGGGCTGCAGACTCTTTTCAAATGAAAGAGTCTGGTAAATTGTGAAGACTGAGAGGCACATTGAAGCATATTAGATCTCAAGTCAGTGTTATGTCTATTTTAGCTGTCTCTGTCATTGATATTGAGCAACTTGTTTACGTGTCGTAACTGTTAGAAAACTGCCTCCTTTGATTATTCACAAAGGTTCAACATCAACGATGGTCGTTTTCGTGCACTTCTGATATCATTAGCAGGTGTAGCTTTGAAGTAGCCAAACGTATTACATTTTTGGGTGATGAATAGGTAATGAGAGGCAGTTAAATGCTCATCACTGTATGAATATGAGTATCAAGGGGAAAACAGCTCTTATAGTAGCAATCTTCACTTCAAGAGACTAGAAATCCATACAAGGTGTGCTGGTGGGGCTCCAAAGTCGCAGGCAGACTCAGGGATTTTATTGGTCTCTGTTTGTGCCCATTAGATTTTTGTCACTGGTCCAACCTCTGTGAACTATTGCTTTCCGCTTTTCACTCCATTAAAAAGTTTTGACAGCCCTGCTATGCAGGTATGGGTGATGCGTCACGTCTAACAGACACAGTAGTTCAGATATAATGCAGATATCATAATAAAACCAAATTGTATTTTCCATGATTTGTAATATCCCACTATCATCACTTATGTAGATTAGTATCTTGTGTACCTTTACAAAGTTGATTTAATCACTTTTAAAATTGTTTGGGCTAGGGTTAGGCCCGAAAATAGACTCCTGGCTATATGAAAGTCTGTGGCATGTTTTTGATTGCCAGCTAAGGTAATACATCTTTGAGATTGAGCACAAACATCTGAACATAAATCAAAAACCCATAAAGTCGTTAGCAAATTCTACATTAATGAAGTGGGATTAAAGGCCTCATCTGAGATGCCTTTCCAGAATTATGTTGATGAAAAATACTAATTAGCATGAAGAACTGCCACAAATTCAAAGCAAATACTACTATTCCAAACATCACAGCTGGAGGAACTAGCATACCAGATAACTTTGTTTACCTTCCTTCATATGCAGCTCTTTTCTAACAGCTCAGTATATCGTGGACTCTGGTTCCGTCTGTGTGGTGCGTGACGGTACCTCCTCAGCCTGTCCAGTACTGAGAACCGTGTTTGGCACCCTGGCCTCGAAAAAATATCGAACAACCAGCCATAATGACATGTGCATCACCTAAATGCTAGTCATCAAATTAGATTGGTTGTGTTTGCCAAATTTGTTTTTATACATGTGTATACTGCTGTTTATACATATGTTTAACCAACAGCTAAGTACCACTAAGTCAAAATTGTCAGTTATTCAAATGATTTCCCTTTCAAATGTTTGAAATTGTAACGCAGAGTAGTTTAATCTTATTTGGTATTGCATGCAATAGTAAGTTGTCGGTTGATATGTTTCAGGGGATAGAAAGGAAAAAAAAACGTATGATTACGTATCAGGACCTGGACACGTGCAACCACACAGTCACCTGAAGCGTTTCACTTTTCGCACCCAGAAGCCACAACACACTCTGTGCTGAATTAGTAAACAGCCTTGCGCACCTCTGGATTATGAATGAAACTGTATGGGCACAGCGCAGAGACAACCTGAGAACTTCTCTAATTGGAGTCCTTATGAAAGGGAAAGAAGGAGAATATCTCCAAACTAGATGAGTGCAAATGGAAGAACATGCTGTGGGCTTTTAATGCGAATCCATTAGAGTATCCATGTTGAGTAGTTTGCTGAATGTCTGTTTCATTTATTCCTTCAGCAATTATAAGGAGGCAAACTAATCCCCACATCTTTAGACACAGCGTAAAGGGACGTGGTGGCACATTAGTGGCAGCGTGTCAGAGTCATTAGAATTTGAGGTTATGGATTCAGACATTATTGATTTAAGTTAAACAGCCTCCTGTCTCATGTGTCAATGAACCAACGGATTCAAAGTTCCACCGAATGTTACATAAAAATACAAACCGCATTTCCTGGGTCATTTAGACAAGTTAATGTCCATGTCCCTCCGCTGGATTTACAAGCCAAGTGGTTCGACTGGTTCTTGATCTTTTCCCTAGACCGTGTTGTGTTGTACGTAGTTGCTGCACAAAAGATTTACCTGTGATTTCCGCACTACTTTGATGTATCACTGGGTGCAGTAATGCACCACAGCATGCCATAAATCAGGGAACCTTTGCAGGCAGCGCTTTGCCCCGGCACATTTATTTTTCTCCTAGCTTCCGTACGCCGCACCGGGTGTTTATTATTTCACCTTGTAAAGTATGATACCTCGGGAAACCAACCACAGCCACCAAAACCAAACCTTGCACAAGCTGAATCACCCAGCCCCAAACAAACGGTTTCTCCCTGTGTAGTCGTCGGTGCGTGCGTTCGGATTTTTTCAGAGCCGTATCACAAGTCATAACGCTGATTGCCTGGTCTTTGCTGACACGTTTCATAATTTCCAAGAGGTGTGATTGGCTAGGCAGCAGAGCTGAGCATAGTTGTAGAGCTCTGTCTAATGACCTGTGTGTGTGCGTGTGCTCGAGTGTGTCTGTGTGTCCCGGGGATAATGCAACCAGGGTAGAGACAAATTGAGCCAGCACAGAGGAAAGAAGAACAAAAGTTCCATACTCAGCAGTCAACCCTGACCTCATAATAATGACCCCCAAAATATGACACAAACAACGGGGTAAGGTAAAGTCACGCTGCTAATCAGCAGATACTAGTGTGACATAACGGGTGATGGCAGGGCTGACGCTGTTGCGCCTTGTGTTTACAAGCACGGCATAGGCCGATACCACAGTCTAACACTCAAGTCCTACTCATCTAAAAATGGTGGATTCTGCTCCGTAGACTTGTGCACACAAGTCACAATAATGCTAATGTTCGTAATGGGCCCAATTTTGCAAGCTTCCAATTGTCAGCTGAATATTTCATACCCACAATGCCTCTCTTTCCACTTCAGATTTCGTCAAATCTGTTTGAAGCTAAAGGTTTACCATCATGAAAAAATGTTAAGACGAGGTAAATTTGTGTATTTGGAACCCATCCCAATCAACTTAGCCACAGTGCACAGTAGCAGCAGGTAAATGTGAATACTGGCAAACATGCTGCTAGCTAACGATATCCAGTGAGATGACCATGCTGTGACTTCATCACAGATCTAATATCCATTTCCTGGTTGCCAAGGAAGGTGCTAATTAAAACATGTTAGCTTAGAACACGTGGTACATTGCAACCTCACTTACCCCTGTGGAAAAGTTGGTTCTCTGGCTGTTTTGGACATATAGCTCGGGGATTATACCAAAAACTCAAATTATTTAATTAAATTGTTTTAAGATTAGATACACAAATAAATATGGTCTGTGTTTAAATTGAATGGGTAGAAAACGGTTTTCACTGTTTATTCCATTGGAATTTGATCAAAATAGTTGAGTTAATGTAATAAAAAAACACCAACCCACACAGCCTTTCACTGCATTGATATTAAAATGTCATGAATCAAGATCAAGCAGGTGTTGGCAGCCAAATGTTGATTAGTCCCATGAGTGTTGTGGCTTCATGAAAGGAAAAAGAAATTGCTGCAGATTGTGAACTTTTCTATTGTGGACATGTTTCTCTCCTTCCCATATTTTCCCACCTTCTCTTACTTCTGATCCCTGTTGAGAGAATAAACGATGTAGTACAAAGGCAGTCAACAGTAGTTGGGCAGAACCTCTTGCTCAAAAAAGTCTCCACAACATCTCACACACACACATACCCTCTCTGTCTCTCCCACACACACACACACACACACACACATACCCTCTCTGTCTCTCCCTCCCACCCACATACACACACACACACACACATACCCTCACTCTCTCCCTCCCACGCACACACACACATACCCTCTCTCTCTCCCTCCCACGCACATACACACACGTACCCTCTCTGTCTCCTTCCCACGCGCACACACACACATACCTTCTCTGTTTTTCCCTCCCACATACACACACACACATATACCCCCTCTTTCTCCCTCCCTCCCACACACACATACCCTCTCTCTCTCCCTCCCACGCACACACACACACACATACCCTCTCTGTTTCTCCCTCCCATGCACACACACACACGCGCTCCAAACACATCCACCTCACCAACCTCACCAAAACTAATTAAGTGATGAAGTAGAATCAATGTTTCGTTTTGCTCCACTTCGCTCCTGTAGGCCGCACCATCATCCTCTCCACACACCACATGGACGAGGCGGACATCTTGGGAGACCGCATCGCCATCATCTCGCATGGGAAGATGTGCTGCTGTGGCTCCTCCCTCTTCCTGAAGAAGTGCTTTGGCAGTGGCTACTACTTGACCCTGGTGAGGGGGACAGAGGAGAGGACATCACAGCGCCCAGCGTCCACCCACACTCAGGGAAAAGAGGTAACTACATTACGTGCAGCGTGTGTTGAGTTGGTGAGACAGTAACAATGGACCTAGTGGCTATAACCAAAAGCCTTAAGCCTTTAGGCTATAACATAGCAAGGTAAAATTTCAAAGAAGTTACACAAGTTCTGCATGCGGTTATATGGACCATGAAGCTAAAGATAACCTGTTGTCTTGTACGTACTGAAAGGATGTCAATACCAACAACTGAATCTGTATCAAGCTATGTGACTGTTCACATGCACAATACCCAGACAGTGTCCAGTGATCAGTGAGGGGTTTTTTTTACACCCAGAGGGAGATGCTTCACTAGTCCATTATCGACACACTTCTCAGAACTGCGATCCGACGCCTTGCCCTCCCCTGTAATGATCTGTGTTTAGTCTCCTCCCAGCATGAAAATTGGCAGACACCTCCGCGCTGGATGATACTAATTGTCGCGAGGGAGGGGGGCGAGTACTCAATCTTGCCTTGCGCACTTAGTTTGAATCAATAGGAGCAAATGAACAAGATGCACCCATGCTAGTGGGGCTACAGCAATTACCATTAGTCCACAAGCTCTTTGTGGAGACTCAAGTCATTTGTTCAAAATAAATAAACGAGAGAGCAAACATAGTTGTTGGAGGAGGTTGAGCAGCCCTCCAACCTACCCTCTCACCCCCGAAGAGTCGGGGGTGAGAGGGTAGGTTGGAGGTACATATGTTGCTAGAAAGTGGACTTTGATCGTAAGATTGCCCGTTGGGTCAACTCAACAATGAGGAACTTACCCGACATTTTGTTTCCATATCCATCGCAAAAATGTAATACCGGTGTCTGTACACCTTTGCATTGGGACTGCAACTATACAAGACAAAGCAGCACACTGGCTGGATACAAATGGAGCATCAAATGTTCTAACATGGGTTACAGTGGAAAACTTGAACCTCACCTGTGCTTCAAGCAAGAAAGACTAGGCGTAGTCATTCCTTGAAAATATATGCGTTCACGTCATGAACTTGATGAGCACAATTACTGCACATTACTGAACTACTTGGGGTAGAATGTGAAGAGGATAATATTCAGGCTAAGGAGCCAACTGTGGTGAAGGCCTTTTCATTTGTTCCTTGTTAATGAATAGGTGGTGGCCACTCTCTCCAGGAACAGCAGTGTGGATGAGGGGATTGGCAGTCAGAGTTGGACCAACTCTTCAGAGCCCTCAGGTACGCTAAACACGCTCCCAATGCTAACACTCATTTCAACAGTGCAACATTTTGCTTAACTCTTGTGTTCCATTTCTTTTCTTTCTGGTCTCTATTTCATTGATGAACAATACACTGCTCTGACAGCCTTGCGGTCAATATCACAAACTTTTTCCTACCTATATCCCTTCCTAACCTAAACTGTCATAAGAAGTGGTGCTGTGACTGTCTGTTCATTGTTGCTAGCTGACTGGCTGCCTCATCCAACTGGCAGCAGTGTGGAAGGCTAAGAGGTCTGGATCCCCTCACCCTAGAGGTCTGGGGCTGCAGTGCGGTTGGCCGGCAGCCCAAGGTTCTGATGAGACCACCCATGATCCCTTGAACGCACATTAGCACACCCTTCAACACCCGACACGCATCACAACATTCCCTCTTTAATAGGATCTTTCCTCCGTTGTTTTGCAACAAAATCCAGTGGAAAATCTACATGGATTCATAAAGTTAAAAAGAAAAGAAAAAGCCCAATCTTAATGCAGATGGTGGCAGGTCGTTCCTCTCAATTACAACCACGGGCTGGTAGTTAAGGCCAACGTGTGAGGCCGATCCATCTCCATACCTCCTCATAAAGCAGCTAGGCTTTGCTTGGTTAAGCAGCTGTGATTATCTATAAGAGTGCCGGATCAATAACGGAGGCAGTGTTTGGCTCGATGCGGGTGTTGATTGATTCTAATGGAGATGTAGCTCTTCGGTAGATGAAGGAGAGCGTGTCCACTTTCCAAACTGTGGGCCTCGGTCAGAGAGGTCATCGTAATGGCGATTGTCTCTTCTTACCGCAGTGATGTTGTCTTGTTTCATCTCTATACTGAGATTAGCAATGGTTGTCATTTGGATCACACAAAGGGAATCAAGAAACCTGACGGCATGCGGTTCGACGAGAAAAGAAGAAAGGAGACCGGAAGTCTTCTCGTTGTCGTTGCTAAAACGGTGCTTGTTTCCCCCTCCAGACCTCCCAGCCATCAACAGGCTGGTGCACAGGCACATACCTGAGGCGGTGTTTCTAGAGAGCATTGGCCAGGAGATTACCTACATCCTCCCCTACAGCGGGGCCAGGGATGGCAGCTTCGCCCTGCTCTTTAAAGAGCTGGATCTGGAGATGAGCAACCTGGGAGTCACCAGCTATGGGATCTCCGACACAACGTTAGAGGAGGTAGGAGACGCCAATGCCAAACTGAAGTCTTGCACACAAAGAAATGAAAAGAGAAGCACAAAAGGCTTCAAGAAATACTGGAAAGATTCAACATTTATTTTGTTTTGCAACAGGGCACTTTCATACTGCTAAGCATACAGAATACATAGAAATGCATATTAAAGACAGTGTTCCTGTTAAAGAAATCTTGGGTGCCCAATATTTGTGCACAGTATTGCATATTGGTTATGCAGGCAAACAGGCCCATATTCAGCACACAAAACCCTTTCACACAGATAGACAAATGCTACCTCACTCAAACACCCCATTTTTTGTCTCTTAAGCAAAATGTGTGATATGCTAAAGAGGGCCTGGTCCATGTAGGTACAACCTAGAGTCTGGTAGAAAACAAACCGAATGTGTTCGTTTTGTCAGATCCTCATGCCCTGTAGGCTGTTTAAATAATTCTGGTTGAGAGTCTGACATTCAGGCACAACAAGGTTATTTTGAAAGTGCATGCCTCACACATTTACTGACAAATAGAAACATTATGTCAGTCTGGCATTTAGTTATTCATACGCTTTAAATGTATTTATGAAAAATGGTAAAGGCTGATCTGGGACAATTACCAGTTGAATCAATCACGCATTTTTCCATTGAAAAGTCACCAACATAACTGATCATGCCAGCTGTGTATCTTGCAACGGTCTTGTATTAATCTTACGCTCTGACAACTGCTTCCTTTGTGTAGATTTTTCTGAAGGTGGCGGAGGACACGGGTGTCGATGTGGAGGAGCCAGGTGAGAGGACGAAGGCTTCCTATCACTCTCTTCACTTCCTGTTATCTTCAGTTCACTTGCTTGTCGAGCAACGCTATTGGTTAGCTTGTTGTTCCGCTCATCTGGATTGTTCTTGTTTGGATCGATAACCTAACAGCTCTAAAACTTCTAAACAGCTGCTTAAGTCTTTGCATTCCCACTTCCACCAATGGAGCCCCACTATTTTCTATTTCACAATATACAACCTTTTAAGTTAGTTTTTCTGCCCTTTGTTATTTATAACCTTAAAATGGGTCAGGGCAAAACTACAAATCATATGTGTATTCCCACAGCTAAAAATGAAGCATTGGTTCGAGACTGGAAAAGGAGTTCCCGTGAATCCAAGCGGAACAGTGTGGCTAATGTCAGGACAGATTCAGACCAAGTCCCCATGAAAAGTGGTAAGTACTTTTGTAGTAACTTTGGAACTTGGGGGTAATCTAATGAAGATCAATTTACCTTTCACAACAATTGGCCCTTAAATTAGTCTGTAAAGAATTTGGTGTATGAGTAAATCACAGTCTGCAAAGCATAGAAAAATATGATATTACTTCTATATTAATACTGTTCCATGCTAGATTTGTAATGCCTTGCAACTTGAGGCCAGTCTAAATATCTATCCTCTGTTCATTTCTGTTTCCCTTCGTTCTCTAACCAAAGCGGATTTTAAGGGACGGTTTACAAGCAAAGTGGAAGGTAAGTAGCCAGGGCCAGTAACTTATCTTTCTGAGGAGACATCTTGAATGACTGTGAATATTTCTTTAATTTATCAGTGATTTCACTTAGTTCTGACCTTGAATAGAACATGAATAGGGTCAGCCATTGTAGTAGCTTTATTACTTTATCTCATCATGTGAAAGTCATTTTTCCTCCAGATTGCATAATTGTAGTCTTTTGACCTTGACTGCCATCTTGAAAACTCCAAATCATAAAGTCCTGAATTAGTAATACTTGCTGGAGGAATTCATTAAATTCTCATAATGCAATATTAGAAATGGCTGCCGCCTTCTCAGTGTCTCTTAGAAGTGACATGAAATACATTCAATCTTTGTTTTCTTTTTATGTGTGGAAAACTTCTGACACTCCTCCACTCTGAGTCATATGGCACTTTCTTTTCGGGTGAATAGATCATTCAAAGGATAAATCATGTTGCGAGTCATTGGGCCTCTGAATTGTCAGCTATGTGAGAGGTGTGCTATAACGTCTCCTGGTTTGCTTTGGCTGTGGAACAAACAGAAAGCACACGAGGTGATCTGGACCTCTTGAAATTACAGATCTCATCCCAACCATCCATTTCCGGACCTGTGTTGACCCAAGGGTTGATACCCTAGTTGTTTGAGCCTTATGAATGCTTGAGCTCACTGAATCATCCAAAGCCATGCATCTATTCAGATTATCCTGTTACAATACTGACACCTCACCCCTTATCCTCTATCACAGCCTCGGAGAAGGTGGCCAACACCAATGGCAAGGGCTCAGTGGTGATCACCGGCTGGAAACTGATTCGCCGACAGTTCCTGGCTCTCTTCATCAAGCGCTTTCACCACGCCCGGAGAAGCCGCAAGGGACTCATCGCCCAGGTAACACCCTCTGACCCCAACAGAGCTAGAAAACACTACCGTGATATCACTGTGCCGAATTATTTCAGTGATTGTGAGTCAGGTTGTTGTTGGAGCACGTTTAGGCCACAAAGCCAATTGCTATGACGACATCCTGAGATCTTCTATTAAACCCCCCAAACCCCGTGAGTATGTTGGTGATCTGACCTGCTCATAGTGTGTTTCTGTGGAGATGCTTTTAGCTGACCCATTCCACACACGCTTTTACACATGTGACTAAAGAAAGGATCCGTCTGCAGAAGAGCAGCACCATGTCTTTCTGCTGTTGATTCAAGGGCTGGTCACCACTTACTGCTGAACCTCACCCCTGCTAGCCTGAAAAGATGTTTTCAAGACACTGGGAATCTGTCCCACATCCCACTCCAAAAGCATCATCATCTTAGTATTGGCAAGTGGGTGGTTTTACCAGTATGAGGAGAATTTAAGCTCTCTCCGGTTACCAAGGAGACAGAGTTCAATATTACTTCTGGAGAGCAAGGTGCAAACTTTTTGGTTTCGGATTAACTTTGACTGAATTGGAAACGGAAAGCCACTGAGACATCCATGGTTTATTTTCCTAATTTGAAAGTATGCAAATAATGTATTTTAATTAGGCGTGCATCAGATATCATTATCATAACAATTACGCATCTGACAGGTTGCTATTAGCCTATTAAGTGCACGTCTGTATCATTTTGTTGATTATTAGCATCATCATTTTAAAAAGTCAAAGCCAATAAATGAAGATAACTTTAAAAGTCAATACCAATAAATTGATATCAGCTTGCGTGACACTACCAATTTACTTTTTCTTTTTTTAAACGTATTGTAATATGAATGCTCAAGGATTGTGTACAAGTTTTCCTTTGAAATTGCGGAGAGATCACATACATTCAGTCATTGCCAAGCCGATCCATATTCATAACACGTGTGCCGACATCATGTAACCCCATCAGCTATGAATGTTATCTTGACATTGAATTAATTACACTTGAAAGGCATTGTGGAGAGTCTTGTCTCTCCTCCTCCCCTTCGACTGTGTGTAGACGTTCTGCTGCCGGTGTGAGACAATGTTTTCTCCTGTAATACTCCGCTATACCAATCCCCATTAGTCACTGTCAATCCACATCATCCCTCTGTTGTATTTGCCGAGGTGTGTGTGTGTGACCGAGACTGTGTACTCAAACACACCTCTCTCCGCGTCTTTGTCTCCATTCATATGTCACTTGTGAGCCGGACAAAGGGTTTTTAACATCATGTAAACAGCTCCCATTGTGAGCAGATATGACTATGGGGCGAGGTAATCTCTTTGAAAGGAGTCCGCTGGGAATACAAAAGAGATTATGGCGTGGAACTCAACAGGAGTGATTTATGAGGGAGGAAAGTTGAGGACTGGCTCTTGGAACGTTTGCCTCAGGAAGTGGTGGGTAGCACTTCCGGGATCAAAAGGAATGTGGCGCCTTCTTCACTGTCTGTAGTCGGCAGGACCTCCACGCATTAGGATGACTTGAGAGGGCTTACTTCATTCGATCCAAAGGCGGTATGTGTGACATGGTGGTACAGTCTGAAAGACTGTTCTACCAGGCCACGCATTCTTAACACCCCATCTTAAGACTGAATCTTATTTTTCACTGTTAATAGCCACTTTTTTGTCCAGAATTTAAACAAATGTGTTCACCCTTTCCTTTCGTAGTTCAATACAACTATAATGGATATTATGCCCACTGCTCCGGGTGTATGTTCACTGTGTGTGTGCGGTTGCCCACAACTCACTACTGTGTGTGCACTTGGATGGGTTAAATGCAGAGGTAAAATTTCGCGTATGGGTAACCATACTTGACAATACGTCACTTCACTTCACTTCATTACATGTTTTGTGATGTCTTGTCATGTATTGAGTCAAAGGGGGTGGCAACATGACAGTATGACAATATTTGAGTTTAAAATAGCCCTTACACTGGTTTAACATGTCAAGTTCATTTGAAGAGCAAATATGAGCCGACCATGTAATTAGTCACTTGACTCTGCTGCGAACAAAACATTGCCTAATTGTGTTGTGCTGTTTACACCAATTTGGAAACTATTTCATCCTTATTTTCCCAAGGAAGTTGAGAAAGTGACAAAGTCATGCATCCAGTCCGCAAAGGACACAAGCTTTGACAACACCATGACATGTCTTTTTGTCTCCAGCATGCTCACAATAGAACTACCACCAGCTGTCACCCTCAGTTACTGTCAGAGGGAGGGGGAAGGATGGAGGGAAAGAAACTGGAAGACAGCAGAGTTCTGTAGTCATGTATTTTGTTCGCGCTCACTCATTAGCCTTTCAGTCTCATCGGTGTGCTTTTTCCTCTCTGCGCACGCAGACACACACAACATGGAGTTCTGTAGTAAATGTAGAGCCCTCCCTCCCACCCTTTTATTTTGTGCTATTTCGAATTGCGCTCAGCAATTTCGGCACCCACAATTAATCAAGTTCAGCATAGCTCCCACTTCTGACGAGCACCTTCCGAACAAGTGATTAAACATTAAAGATATTGTGCATTCTTTCTTAAGACCTTTTCAGCTCCGCGACAAAAATGAAAAGAGAACACAAGGTAGAATAAAATGGAGTGGGACTGCAGAGGAGGAGGGGCAGCAAAAGTCTGCCGCTGCTTCGACGGAAAAAGAGAAT
Source organism: Plecoglossus altivelis (assembly GCA_036571765.1). Classification (NCBI taxonomy): domain Eukaryota; kingdom Metazoa; phylum Chordata; class Actinopteri; order Osmeriformes; family Plecoglossidae; genus Plecoglossus; species Plecoglossus altivelis. The sequence goes on along the minus strand of BROE01000023.1, from coordinate 2,107,986 downwards.
AGCGAGAAATTAATTATGCTTGAGTGGGCGGGCGATGGTGCCAGCGTTTGGAAGTGTTTAATCAAACTCCTTACACATGCACAGCAGCCAAAACAAGTTCACGGTGAGCATATTAATTTCCACGGCTAAGCGTCTCTCTCGCGTGTGATTGGTTGCATCACTTAGTTGGTTGCGTGTAAGAGCGCTAGGGGTTGAGACAGGGGAGAGACAGAAGGTTGGAGGGGAGATGATGTAACCAGTCCTCTGTCAGATTTTATGAATTGATTTCCAATCTCAGCCATGCATACCAGTGGAGACGCACATAATCATAGTTGATTTGTTTTGATGATACTTTTGTACTTCTGTACAGCAGGGCATAACAACTCCTCACTCCCCCCCCCTCCTTCCATACACTTTTATGCAGTTGGTTGTTACGATATTATTTCCTTTAAACTAAAGGAAATACCATTTATACACAAATTCACAATTATTATAAGCAATTTTCTTTCGGAATGTGCTAACCTGCATAAGAAATAACCAGTTGGTGTCTTCCATTCTCTTTCTGAAGCATGTGGCCAATCTTAACGTATTACTGTTGAGGCTGTTTGGGGAAAATGGGTTTGCTGTGAAGCCTGGGATTGTTCTTCAGTAAGCCATCAGCCATTTAGCCATTCATCAGAATGCCTGCATGCCATTGGTAGCTTTGCAGAAGCCTGTGCATTTCCAAGCAAAACCACCCTCTGACTTCTGCTTTCCAACCACTTTTGACCCGTTTCTCGTGACGTTTGTTCTGCAAGATTGTATGACGCGCCTGTGCTTATTGCGTTGCCCCCCCCCCCCCCCTGCCCCCCCCCCCCCCCCGCCTCCTGTGTGTCCAGGTGGTCCTTCCAGCCGTCTTCATCTGCCTGTCTCTCATCTTCTCCCTGATTGTCCCTCCCTTCTCCGAGTACCCCAGCCTGGAGCTCCAGCCCTGGATGTACGGCCTCCCTCAGACCACCTTCTTCAGGTAGGCCTCCGTGCCAGCGGGCCTCAGCTGGGGACACTGCCGGAAGAGTCAGCCTAAGCAAACACATAAACAAAGTGTCAAGAATCATTTTTTTGCTATTATTGTGCTGATAAGCAGTTTCCCTAGATGCTAGTGAGTGGGGATTCACACCACTCACACCCAAGTGTGTATCACCCTGTTGGGTGCCGCTAGGCTGCCGCTAGGCACAAAAGCAATTAAGTGTGCATATGAAGCACTTCTGGGCAGGAGTGTAAGACATAGCTATCTCTCAGCGCGGTGCCCAACCTGACAGCAAGCTCATTCGGCCTCCTTCTTTACACAACAACTCGAGAGAGCTTCCCATACACATCATGAGGTCTCGCTCCTATCTCGTCTGGCCAAACCCTCAACAGCCGCTTGAATGACGTACCGTCCCTAGTCATTTCATACAATCTAGATGCTTTTTTCACATTTCTCTTGGCAGTACCATGTTACCAGCTAAACATTTATGGGACAGGTCTGTTAAGTAGCTTGTTACAGTTGGTGTATCTTTTTGGGTGGAGACAGAAAGTAACGAGGCGTGTTGGAGTCTTCTATTCCATATTATTCTACATTCGTACACAGCATTGTGACAAAAGTTGTGATCAAGTTTCAATTTTTTCTGCTGTGGCTACATATGAATCCAGAACTTTCTGAATCACAAAAATAAGCAATATTATAGTAGGAGAAAAAAACATGCAGAATATTCTAGATGTCTCAGTATTTATACTGCAATACTGTAAACAACTGCTGGCAGTGACCAAAGATTCTTATTGGATTTCTACAGCTCCTACTCATTGGTATTCTGCCTGGTATTCCTTATCCTATCCTGGGGAGATCATTGTATTGTAATAGATCGATCTGGTAGGATGGCTTAAATAGACTTTCAGGCCCTAGCATGTTGCTATGGTAATCACATACTGGTGTTAGACTGGCTGTTAAAACTACACTCCAAAAGAAAGTGTAGTCCATGGTTTTCTCCCACACACAGGTCAGACCTAGTTCATTTGTTTTGTTTACGCATTTAGGAGTTCCAATACTAGGAATTATAACGGATGTTGGTTCAGGCTACAGGTATTGAAAATGTGCAGCCATTTTTCATATTTATCATCTTATTTATTTATATATATATATATATATATATATTAATATATTATATATCACTATACTATATCACTATATATATCACTATATATATATATATATATATATATATATATATATATACTATATGTGTGTGTGTGTGTGTGTGTGTGGTGTGTGTGTGTGTGCGTGTGTGTATAGATACGTACATATAAGTATATGTATACACACACATTTATTATTAAATACATTCTAATATAAAATGCTGCCACCAAATTTAAGTCTGAACTTCCACACTGTCTTCCTGATTGAGTTTGATTGACAGGGTCTCACTAAATAAACCCAAGAGGAGATCCCGCCTTGCCAATTGGCTGGAATAGATTTGTTGGAACAGAACTGTCTACAAATACTAGACATTCCGTTGGCATAGGTTGTCCGTGTTGCTAATCAACCGTCAGATGGCCCAAATCTTACATGTTTATAAGGAACAACCTGTATCCCCAAATACAAGACAGTAAGTTGTTTGAACAAGATGTATATGCTCTTCAAAAAAAGAAAAGAAAAAAGGGCATATGTAGTTCAGTGACCATCAAATGGCCTTGTTACATCATTAAAGGAAAAAGTGATTTATTAACGGTATATTCGGACATTCTACCCACACAATTATCGCACATTGTCCTCTCATTTGAATTATTTGAAGGCACTTTCCCTTAGCTCTCTTGTCCTGTTTTTGGTTTTCTTTCTTCTGATTTCACAGCTTGTGTTGAACCAGTTAATATCCCAACCCATTGCAGTGTAAATAGAGAACCAATCTATCCACTGTTATAAATGAATGTTTACATTGTCAGTTTTCTGTTACAGTGTGTAGAATCTTAAAATGATATATATGCAAAAGACTCACGTCTTCAACAAGAATGTCTTGCTACATAAAATGAAGCATATTTTTTTTCCCTGGGACTCCACTGAATCAACAGTAACATTTCCACATGTTTCCACTTCTACTTTGTATGCCTTGTCTGTAAAAACATAAATGAAGAGCACAATGCAAGTGATGTTTTGTTCAGAAAATGTGTCAAACACCAATAACCAACGGCTATGTTTATTTTTTACTTGGACAATGCAAGCAATTTTCTGGGATCTGCTTCTGCTCACAATCTTCCTGTGTAGATCATTCTTAGAGGCTACCATACTGAAATATTACGTTAAGTATTTTCCTTTTTAGGGGAGGAATTCCCTACAGATTTTATTGCGACGAGTACGTTTCAATAGCGTGATTGTTAATGGAAAAACACATGGCTGAACATAATCTATTTTTACAATCAGCCACTTCGATTGCTCCTGCTCACGGCCGACAAAACGATAGCCTGACCTTCTTAGGAGGGCCTCTAAATGAGGCTGTGAACATTGTATTAATCCCGACTGCCAGCCTTGACCACAGCTGGAGTCTGGCCACAATCTGTATAAAAGTTACCCCCTTCCCAGAGAATGCTTAAGATAAAGGGCAGACCTTCCATATCCACTGATTGTGTAGAAAATGCCCTTTGTGTTCCTCAAGGCAGTACATTTAAGAGTGTAATGAAAAGGTTTAGTTGTACCCAAACACATTTCCAGCAGACATGCATGTTGAGCTGGCCGTTTGCTCTCTCCAAGGTACTGACACAAAGCCTTTGCTCGGCATCCAGTCCAGAAGAGTGCTCGGATCAACGTGCACACACCTACACACCATCCCATAGGCACCCATTCAGCTGTGTAGTTCCAACTTTCTCAAACAAAGTTTGATCCCCAACGTGCAAGAAATGCGACTGATCCCTTCCTCAACAGAACGACTGTGTCATGCAATGATTTTCCCCTCATCCTTGATTAAGCTAAACCCAGTAGCCTTTCTCCTTGGTAACCAGCACTGATTTAAATGCAACACCGCTATGCACACTACGATATATCTAATTTCCTTTTGGACCCCACCGCTACGTCCAGATGGATCAGAGTATAACGATCATGTAATCCGTTCTGATGCCAGGAGCCAAGCCCTCGGTGAACTAATCAATGCTGTGGCACGCTCCATCACCCACACAGACAGCCTGCACTTTTTCACACGGAGCCTTCAAAACCACAACTCCCATAGTTCCATTGGGTGTCAGGACATTGGCCTACAATAATGAGATGCGGCAGGCCTTGACTAGACCTGCAGTTCACAGGAAAACAGTTTAGACTTTTTTTACAGACCAGACTCTTGCAAATTACTCAGTCTGGTCAGCGTCCTGTGGGGAGTTTGTTTGGTCCAAAATGGCTACTAATTAAAAGATTAGAAGATCGCCTTTTGGATAATTTTAATTATTGGACCTCCTGTAAGGAATAATGGTGACTAACTACAATGACATTTATCACAGCAATGACGGGCCTGATAAGCTGGAGGTGTCTCGTGTGGTCGACTCGTTGGTAAACAAGCCTGGATTTGGAACTCGCTGCATGGCGGGGGACCCCATACCGTGAGTAGTCTGGGAGGCTATTTTGGCACTGCTAAAACATTGCCTGCATGTGTTTTTCGTGTGTGTGTTCTGTCAGGATGTTTTATCATCAAATTGAGGGTATCCAATTGAGTGACTAGTTCTTCAGATCTATAAGGCCCAACCACATTTCTTTAAGCCAATTAATAAGTGGTTAACATTAGCTCGGAACACATTTTTCTAATCTGTTCACATCTGACTAAGTAAGATAATGAAAAGCTATCCCAGCCAAACCTCCAGATAGGGGGAAATAATTCATAGAGCGACAGTTGGAGCTACCACATCATTTGAATGCAGTGAAGCAAATTCAAGAATCTACCACAACACATTCCTCAAATATTCATTGCATTCAACATGAGGCATTTACTCACTACTTAGTATGGACGAGGTGAGATCATTCATTATTAACAATATCGTTATAACTTATTCACCACAGTTTATGTATTCATCCCTTCAGAGGCCCTAAAGGAAATGTGTGTTGTTGGTGGCACTCCACCATGTAGAGCTGTTTGATTCGAGCTTAGAATACAGTTGTCATCCGTAGGCAGTACCCCAGGTATATCATGTGATCCTATCCATCTGCACTCTGTCAAGGGTGCTCAGTGGAACACGTCTTGGCAGGCTTCACAGCTAACGACATAGAGGTGAAATGATGGCAAATGCTAAGCTAATGATAATTAGCATAATATTGACTGAGAAAGTGAGAGGTTGTGCGTGAATGAAGGTGTTTGTGTTTACTGTAAGTTATTGTTTAGGTTGCTGGTTACCACAAGCTGGGAAACACTGTGTTTGATCTTCATCCATGATAGTGATTATTATCATTTCTTATTTCATTTTAAAGGAAGCTGCCATGTGCCTCGAACGCTTCTGATTGGTTCACCCCCTCTGTGGATCCATCTATCAGCAACATCTTCCTCAACGGAAACTGGACCATGGCTAACCCCTCCCCTTCCTGTCAGTGCAGCACCCCAGAACGCACCATCATGCTGCCTGACTGCCTTCCTGGAGCTGGCGGTCTCCCCCCTCCTCAGGTGCGTTCACAACCCTGGCAACCCCAAACCTGCATTAACCCAGTTCTGAACTGAACTCTTTAAGGCTCTTGTTCAGAATGCGATAGTCTTTATTAAGACCCAGATACAGGTAATCCGTTGGTCAGCCAGATTTTGCTCATCTATTGAAAATCACCAGGCCTAGTTCAAACCACTGAATGGAGTGGATGGAGTGCTGGGCATGTTGTTACTGCCTGATCATTATCTAAAGAAACTTGCACATGCCAAGGAAATCATGTGATCCTTTCATCCATTTACCTGACTTAGATTTCAAAAGATGGCATTGGAGAGAATAGTGCATTGGTATAATTTAGGATGCCATATGGTTAAATTGTATATGCGTTGTTTGGGTGTAAGTGGAAAGTGTTACGTGATAATTGTCAGTAAAGACGTCCGTCGCGAAATTACCGTTGCGTCCTGCTTCCGACTAAGTTCCTCTACGAACCTCAGCCTGATTAGTCCATAGACCGAACAGAGGAAAATTTCAGCCTGCCAATCTCTTTGACATTTAACCCTTTAGCCTCGTCCATGTTAGTTCTGCTGACTCTGCAAACTCCGGCTGACATGAGTCTTTGCTGGGCCATGTGTCTGGGCCCCCTTCCCCGCCCAGGAAATCAATGCCAATGTTTTATAGGCCATTACCCTAACAACATACATGGCTGAATGCAGGGAGGGGTGAATGATCCCATGCTCACCCCAGCAGACGTAATCCTGGGCAGGGGATCGATCGATTGGGCTTCAGCTGTTTAGCTTGGATCCTCCCTTTCTGACCCACAGCACTCTGGACTTCCTGTGGTGTGTCTAAATAAATATATATAAGAATAAGGATGTACTGTAGAAGTGGGATGATGCCGGTGCGCCCCCATGTGTCACTTCCTCCAGCACCCCAAACCACCCACCTCCCCCGCTTCAGTAAGAGGTGTGCCAGAATGCTCTGACTGGCCTGGTTTATCTGGTAGCCGCTTCAGCAGGTGTAGCGTAACTAGGCTGTTTCGGATCGTGGTCTAAAATGAGCCATACGTGACTTTGTAAAGTACAATGCCCATGTCCGTCAACTGAGCTGAATTATTAAAGCTCTTGGATGGAAGATTGGCTTCATCATTATTCATTGTGACATCGGCATCAGCACGTCTCTTTGTTAGTTGGAGTTGTGTTTACTCTCATCAAACACAACCATCCAGCTATGATGCTTTGATTAGAAAACACCTCAAGGAACTAAATATAGTAGCTTTGTAGGAGATTGTTATGATTGAGGTGATGGAAGGTTATTCGATGATAAACAATAACTCCCTCCTTACTTTAAGTCACTTACCACTGCCAACTTGAACCAACAAGAGAGTGCCAGAGGATCCATGTCAAATCTTTTTTTCTGGCAAGATGGTTCAGCTCCATGCTTGAGACCATCTTGGGAAAAGAACATCTATTTTCTGCCCACCATAAGCAACAAAAGTAAAAATCACTTCACTAAGTTTGACCTTTTACCACAAACGCATCAAATGTTGACGACGTAATACCTAGAAACCCAATAGGAATTGTTGTTAGGGTTTTTTTTTGCTGAGGACGGATGTGCTTGTCATGTCTCAGGACAATAAATAATTCTGAATCTTCTACAGAGGAGGAACTGAAGCTTGTCATGACATATGGCTATGGTAGGAAGCACAGCAACTCCTGTGGTCTGATACGGATGCACTGTTGCACCTACACTTACCAGTGATACAATGCATACTGAGTAGTGACAGAGAGAGGGGGAGGGGGAAGGGGAGGGAGAGGGAGAGGAAGGAACACAGGGAACGGCCCCAGCCAGAGTGGAAGCTGGGGCTTGGTGATCAGGTCTTAACCTCAGGGGACTGAGCTCATACCCGTACCTAATCTTTACCGAGGGGCTGAACATCAGAACATCAGAAGGGATCCATCAAAAGTCTACAAATGGAGAAAATGGGATGCCTTCATTCAGACATTCCCAAAGTGATCAATATTTGATGGTTTACAACATCTTCCGAATCATCCATCCATCAAGCTTGGAAGACGTTGGAAAGGCCGTAACAAGACTACTCAGTTGGCAAACTAACACTAAGAAATGGAGCGTAATGTTGCGGGAAGTTACCATGTTTATGTACTTCATAAATGTACTTGAACTGAAGTTTGCTTTTTATTTTTGGTGCGTCATCTTGAAGGAAAACAAGATATCTCGCTCTAAAGCCACACAATGTCCTCTAGTGACCCCAGGACCAGGAGTAGGCATAGGACCTTGGACTGCTGGCATTTTTTACAGTACAGAGTACATTTCCGTGCTGTGTCTGCGTGTGTGTGTCCCTATTTGTGCCAAGCCACCTCACTCTGAGAGGCTCTTGAGAAAAGCCAATGACTTCCACTAAGCGGAGCCCATGCTGTTTGAGGAAATTACCCTTTCTGAAGATGGCCCGTTCATCCGCCTCTTCTTCATTGCAGCTCCTTCCTCCTCTGAATATGAGCCCCTTTTTTCCAGCGGAGGCCGCTCACATGCCGGACCACTCGCCCAGCAGTCCCAGACAGACGTGCGATGCCTCGTTGAGTCTGCGGAAGTCTCGCTGTGCTCTTCCTTTCACTGATGAGCCAAGCAAGGCTCAAGGCCTGTGGGGGTGGAGGGAGTGGAGATGTATTACCGGATGGTTGTAGAGACAGTTGGACAAAAGCAGAGGCCTTTGCGTGACCTTTTGTTGTTTCTCCCCCCCCCCCTTTCCTTTCCTCCATCCGATGCACTCCTTTTGACAGCGTCGTCAAGGTGTTCCTGTTTTTCTTTCTTCTCCGCCCTGCTGCTTGGAAGACTCAGCCGCTCTCCGAGTCACTCGCCTCCACGTCGGCCCATCTGTTCTTCCAAATCCCTCCTTCATTTTCAGTGCCTCTCTAATCGCCCGCCATCTCTTGCGACTGGCTCCCCTTAACCGGTGCAACTATTCGTTTCTCGACTGTAATCCACGCGGTGTTGTGTTCCGTTTTCGGAATGTGCTAGAAGAGTGGAGGAGCCTTTAGTGCTGGTATACAGATGGTGATCTAGTGTAGGGGGCAAAGGGAAGTGTTTGCTGTGATATACCAGCAGCGTTTTTGCTAGGCAACACCATTCGACAGACACTTTCCTTTATCAGTTCCCTAAACGACCCATCTGTTCACAACTGAATCGTCCTTGTTGTTGTTTGTCGTCCAGTGTTCCATGCCCTTCCACTGCTACGCTTGCGACTTATATTCCACTCAGAAGTGTATTACGTGTGTACATGTGGTGAAGGAAGATAGCATCTCACCAAATCTGATATCACCTTGCGGACTGAAAGAAACATATGACTCACAAGATAGTGCCAGAGACATGGAGTGTATATCAAGATAGATGTGCCCCTTTTGCAAGGCGAAGCCCACCCAACGACCCCTAATACACACTAACACATACGCATGCGCACGCGCAAGCTGCACACACACACACACACTCGCAAGCACACTCCTGCACGCTGCGCAATCCAGGCAGAGCGTTCATTTATCACGAGAGCTAGATTGCTTACCTACAGTCTGCGGGGCCTGCGAGCGAGGACTAAATTGATGCGTCTCCTAGTGCCAGACCACCAACAGAACCTCTGGGACACCAGGGAGTATATATTCCCTTTGACCTGAAAGGCTTCGCTGTTGAATAAACCATGACACTTCTCTCCCAGACTTAGTAGTACATTCTTTTTATCTTTTGTCCTTTTCTACCATCCCAATACGCCCTTGAAAAGCTACAATAAAAGAGGGGACAGAATATGCGTTGGGAGGTGGCACACATACACACTCACGCACACACACTCAGACACTCATTGAAGGCACAAGGGGAAGGTGGTGTGAGAAACATTGTTTCCATGGAAATGGCATGCAACAGTAAGCCCCGTTATCAATTCTCAGGTATTGACTCTCGTTAGCCGAGCGATATTTAACCTTCGCAGATGAATAGACGGCCAAGCGTGCCACGGAATTGCTAAAGCCTCTGAGGGGGTTCTCTAGTACGATTGATGTCTTTGTCGCGTCCAGATTGCTCTAAGTAAGTCCCGTTTGCAAATGAGTCTCCTTGGCCTAATCTATCAGTACCTCTACCCCCCCCCCCCCCAACACACACGCACATCTTTTTTTTTTTTTACAGAGCCAAAGTCCTTTTGAGTGAGTCAGATAGATAGCACCGAGCAGTGAGTCTCTCTGTAGCAGTTGGCCTGAGGTATCCATACTGGCTTCTTTAGCAGCTGAATGCTGATAGGGGACTTTACTGAGCTCTCGTCTGCTCCGCCAAGTGCAGCTCCGAACTCCTGGACGATGTCCTCGATCTGTTGTGATTGCAACGTCACGTGGCGTCTCTTGTCTGAAACAGACCCATTAAAGAGGAGAGAGACACACACTCAAGGGTTAGGACGCGTCGACAACTGAAGTTTTCTTCCAATGCCCACACTACCACTCGACAGTGTATCACCTGGAGTCTGTCTGACACAGCTCAAGTGTTGCTACAATGGGGCTTTATCACATTGTATGTAAGAACAGAGCTCATATTAGGGGGACCTTTTGGAGGAAATAGATGACAGAGAACTACAGCTTATCACCAAGCCAGGCCGTCCCTGCCCAGGCCTCATGGAATGAAACAGAGATACAGCCGTATCTTCTCTGCAAGGGCTGTTGATTTGGGCTTCTGCCCTCGCCAGATCCGCTTTGTTATAAAATGACCTGTCCGGAGCCATATTCAAGGATTTGGCGGGAGACGTGTCGAGCGGTTGTAGGGTTGATGAGGCAGATGGTGGACGAGGCACTGCAATTTGTTTTTCTTCTTTTTGGTGTTGCTGTGCGTATGCGACTAAACAATACAGCAGGGGTCTCTCCCCTCTGCCACTGTCTCCGCTGCTGTTGATTTCCATTCCAAAGATGGCCGTCGCAGTAATAGACCGCCGTTGGGGAAACGGCAGCCCACAGCTCTGTGGGTTTGGAGCTGGTTTATTGGATCCTACTCTCTCCGGGAGAAACACTGTGACCAGCGCATATGGCAGCGTGCGCCTCAGTTGGGAATCCATTCACGGGTTATAATTGCAGGTTTCAAAACAGGACAAACGAACCACAACTGCATTTTGACGGTTTAATAACCCAATTCTCTACGGCCAGTGGAGTATTGAGTCCCTCAATATTCACTGTTTTCTACAGTGGTTAGGGTTAGTGCTAAACCAGTTCTAACTCCACAGGCCCACTATATCCAACTTTTCACAAAACTTACGCCTGGGTGGTTGGTTGGTTGGTTGGTTGTATGACACCTTTCATTGCCACATGTATCGTAGATGACCAGCAAACACACCCACAATTCTTCTCAGAGACAGACATGCGGCCAGACACCTGTAGTGCACGCCCCCTCACTGAAGACAGATTGTTTCCCAGTCCACCCCCCCCCGCCTCTCTCTCTCTCTTCCTCAATCCTCAGCACAAACATAATTAACCTGATCATCATTTAGCACATCTGAGGATTCTTCCGGAAACAAGATAGTGCAGCACAACTTCACAGACAAACTAGACGTTCGAGCCAAAGAGGAAGCTGCATCCGCAAGATTGGTCGTCTCTGCCAGGTAGAATTGGAAATGCTGCCTTTGAGGTGCGCCCAGATTCAGTCACTGCTGAGAACGCGAGCGCGTCCATGCCTCTTATCATCTCACCAACACTCAAGTGTGTGCCAGCTCATTCCCAGGATTGGATTTCTTACCGTTTACATTCACCTCTTTGTTTGCCTCTGCTCTGTGTGTGTGTGTGTGTGTCGGGGGGGTGTATTGGGTGTGTATTGTGTGTCTCATCCATCTAGCATCATTTGGTTAGGAGCAACATAACAGAGAGGGGGAGACAGAGAGAGAGACAGAGCGAGAGAGAGACAGAGAGAGACAGATAGAGACAGAGAGAGAGTGAGTAAGAGGGAGTGAGAGAAAGAGATAGTGAGGGGGTTTCAGGCAATCATACACAGACATTTGGATCACCTGAGGTAGCGTTAACGAAAAAGCAAAAGCATTTCCTCTCAAAAACAGTTTGTAGAAGGAAACATTTTGGATCGAGCTCATTTTAATTAACACATTCTGCCTGTATGTCGGCAAGTCTTCCTTCTTGAGTTTGTTAGTGCCTGCTTGAGATGCCTGTATCCTCCCAAGAGAGGAGCATGTTTGTACTGTTGTGTTTTCATCCTCTACGTCTGTTTGCCATATGCCTGCTCCCCCTCTTCATCCTCATCCTCCTCCCTTTCTTATTTATGCATTTTTGGACAATTTCTTCTTTTTCCCTCCAGCCCACCCTCGTCGTTCAGCCACCCCCTGACATGTGACCAGCCTCTTTGGCAATTAATTTCCAAGATGCATATCCCTAACCATGTCTTTACCACATGGACAAGGAGGGAAGAGGCCAAACGCATGCAGCTAATCGACACAGCAGGGGGACCATTTAAACAGCACTCCTCGAATGCTGTGTTTACCCCCTCGTTAGCATGCTACGCTAAGCTAAAAACACACAGGGCGATGCTGTGTGCATTTCTGTGTATTGTATACATATTAGTGAGAGAGAGAGAGAGAGAGAGAGAGAGAGAGAGAGAGAGAGAGAGAGCAAGGACATTGGGGAAGAAGGGAGATTTTCTGGTTCCTGGTGTGTAGTGCCCCATTAAGCTTGACCAAGCATCATCCTAATCAACAGCATACCGGGGCCCTGACACAAGCCTGGCTGAGGTGTGTGTGTGTGTGTGTGTACGTGGGCAAAGCGTCCTCAGCGTGTGGATGCAGGGCTGCATCCTTCTTTAATTGTGTGTTTGAATGGGCCAATTTATGCAGAGAAGCGGGCTAATTACGATACTTTGACTTTGGCCATGGCTTCAGCTGAGCACTCTAATAGACTATTACCATGAGGGTTAGGATGCCTTCCCTGAAGCTTTGCATAGAAATGAAGTGAGGACACAGCTTAGTATCACGTCCAGCGTGTTGTTCTATACACAGGTGCTTAGTTAAGGATACCCCTGCATAGCAGGCGCTTGATGCCTGGTCAACCTTTATGAAGGTTAAGCCTATACTGGCATCACTGTTCGTGTTTCCTTAATTTGCGCCATACTGTTTATAATTGTCCGTGTTACCGGCCTCAGTTATCTAATTGCAAAGCTCGTTTGATTTAGTGACACTTGGTTTAAATGAGCATATGTTCTCAGTCCTGACTGACCAGGTGAAATGACTTCATTTACATAGAAATGAGGGGGGAGGGGTGAGATGGGAACTAAGATAGTGTCTGTATTGTTGTTGCAGAGGATACAGAACACCACAGACACACTGCAGGACCTGACAGGAAAGAATGTGACTGACTTCCTGCTTAAGAAGTACCAACAGTCTGGCCGAAACAGGTACGGTCACTGCGAGAGCTTGGTTGTACGCATAGACGGTATATGTGTGTCACCCTGTCATGTCAACTCTTTCGACTTGGAATCTGATCTTGCTCTCTTTCTCCTCTTCCACCATCTCCTCCTCCAATCCCCCCCCCTCCCCCCAGGTATGGAGGGATCTCCGTAGGAGGGGTCAACTCCCAGGCGCGGATGACGGAGCCGGAAATTGAAGCCGTGACCAGGGATTTGAAGATCCTGTTCAATTCCTCCATGGTAGGCTGCGGTTACTGGACAACTTGAGGTGGATTTGCAGCCATGACTTTGAGAGGCTGATAGCGTGCGTGTGTGTGTGCGAGCATGCATTGGTGCTTATTTTACTGAGCAGACCTGTTATCTTTATGTGCAAGAGAGTGGAGGGACTTGGATGTTGACTGAAGAAAATCATTCTATCCTGAAGACTTCAAGTTAACTTATTTTAGCTCACGCATAAATGTAAACCACAACCTCATCTCAAGCCCCCTTAAAATGCCGTCATGTCGACCATCGGGCTTCCAGGATTTGAGGAACACGGCTCAAACATGATTTGAGTGGCTTTCAAATGTCTGCATATTACCTTGGAATGGAGCTATAACAGAACTCCCAGTACTTTTGTTGGGTGTCCATGGAAACTGGGCACCGCTGTTTTAAATGAATTTACCTCGGAATCTCTTAACCGCTTCGTTCTGTACTCTCTGCCTACTCTTAAACACTCATCGATACGCGCGCACACACACACATTCTTCTGCCGACGCACGACACTTTCACTTCTACACACACGCGCACATGCACAATGTCTTTCCCAATATGTTTAAACCCAACAAAGGACTTAAAACTCTGAATGTTTTCCCCATCCGTCCTTTCCAGACTACCCCTCACCCTCTAACACATAAATCCCTCACTAATAACAACTTTAATTAGCGGCCTTACAATATTAAACCCTATCGAATGACTGTTAGGTGTGTCTTGTCCACATGAGATATCCAGTCCATGTCCATGGGGAAAAGGGGGAGGCAGACTGAAAGACTGAAATGATTCCTCTTTGTCCTCTTTGCAGACTTGCTTTTTCAACATTACGGCAGGGGTGGGGGTAGTTAGGGGGTGTCTGGTGATACGAAAGGTGAGCACGGGCTTACTGCTAATGAGGTCGTCACCGCGTTTTTGAGATGTTGGGAAACGAGTGGAGGAGCACGTTCTGGGGGCTTTTCAGGAAATGAAAGGATAACTTGGGTAAACACTGAAGTTTAGGTCTCAACCTGGAACTCGCACTGTTTTCCCTTGTTTAATTCATCCCAACTGCATAATCTCAAAAGTGGGAAGAAATACCGGAAAGCCAAAGTAACAACATCCACCAACACCAAGATTCTGAATTCTTAGCAGCAAAACTCGGTAAACAATGAGCAAAGCTCTAAGCCCACTTACTATAGTCTGGGACTTCTTTCTGGCTAATGCGGCGTGCCGTGAGTGGTCAGACAGCGGTCATACTCACTCGACATGACGAGCGCTTGCACGTGCTATCATTTGCAGTGGCAGAGGCCAGCTAAATTGCCTGCATTGTCCTTGAGCGCTAAATGGGTTGGTCAGGGATTAGACAAAGTACATTTTTTTAGAAGCTACATACGCACGCACAGACACGTACATACACGGTCAATTCCTCTGTATATTTGGTTTCTCACACACAAAAACTCAAATTACCCGACAAATGGGGTCGGGTGCACATACTTATGCACACGTTTAAATGCACAAAATACATTCACACACACACACACACACACACTGATTCTCGCACTGTGTGTGAACACACAAAGAGACATAAACATCCAAACGCACACAGGCTTTAAAGCCAGAGGAAGCAGCTTATCCACACAGAGACCGCCTGCCCGCATCGCCCACGGTGGTGCCAGCCAGTATGAGCCCCCCTCGCTCCCCCTCTCTCCCCTCACTACCCCTCTCCAATCCCTCATCCCTCCCCCCTTTTCCCAAACGAGAATAGTAAAACAAAATATGTTAAAGACCTCATCTTTGCAGAAGGCAGAATTATGGACAGGCAGAAAAACCTTGTAGTTTGTCTGGATCATGAATAGGTAATGAGATGGAACAAGGATGTTATTTAACACAAATATTTCTGTCAGAGAACCACTGGTGTGTGTGCGCGTTTGTGTGCGGGTATGTTTGTGCGTGTGCATGGAGGCATGTGTCCCTCCCCCCCCTTTGAAATGGAGAGAGGAAGCGTGTGGTATGTAAATACTGTGCAAACACCGTCTAATGCCAGCGGCAGAACATGTGGTGGAATGAAAGATGGCCTACATAAAATGGGGAGTATGTTCAGAGCGGACCAGTAGGACCTCCTCCTCCCCTGGCCTGTGGCTTCCAGCCTGAGCCTGAGTAATGTCTCAATGCCCTTATCTCTAAATCTCCAGGTTCCACCGCCATCCATGCACACCACACACACACTCACACTTACTTCCTACTTGCCCTACGTTTAGACTGGTCCTTTCTTCCTTTCCTTCTACCTCCTTTCTTTCTGTGTCCCATTCTCTCTCCCTCCTCCCCTGGCTCCCTCCTGTCTCCTTTACCTCATTCATCCCGTGGTCATTCAATTCAATTCAATTCAATTTATTTTTGTAACGCCCAAAATCACAACAACAGTTGCCTCGAAGGCGACAAGGATTCCATCATTGGTCAATAAACAGAAAACCACATTATAAAAAAGTACATATGATTATAGCAACTGGATGACTGTCCCGGAACATCCCCTGTCCTTAGACCCTCCTTCTCGGCAAGGAAAAACTACAAAAAAACCCTGTGGGAAAAAGTAGAAACCTCGGGGAGAACCACAGTGAAGGAGAGATCCTGCTCCCACGGACGGACAGGCTGTAGATGTTCCAGGACTGGTGTGCATCCATATTGCGATGGACTGTAAAGAAAGAACCCCTCAGGCGAAAGGAAGGGTTCATCTAGATCATCAGGTGCGAGGAGAGTTCGGCTATTCAGCGAAGTGGGTCTGAGGAAAGCAGTTCGTCTGTTGTACGAAGTACCTCCGACAGTTCATGTCATGTCACTTAGACAGGAAAGGCCTATATCCATTCCCATCCCACACAGGAGCGTGTGGGCACATGGCGAGGGCAGAGCAGTGACATGCCACTCCCATGGCATCACCCCTGGTGGTCCACCCCAGTCACTCGTCCCCCCGCAGCTTCCCATCCGCAGGCCTCCTCCCCTGCCAAACACAGCCCCAGTAGACTCTCAATGTGATCCTGTCACCCCAACATCCAGGGGACCCACCCCCCACCACCCTCTCCCTGCACTACCCCTCTCCCCTCCCCTTTAGCTACCCAGGAGGACGGAATAAGCAGAGCTCTCGCTTTGATGTGCTGTCCCTCTGGAGTCAGGTCTGACTGGCAAGTCAGGGCTTTCTACATGTCTGTGTTGAGGCTGGTGTGTAAAGTGTGTGTGCGCGCGAGAACTTGTCTTTTTTTCCTCGTCTCCCCAAGCATACTGTAAGTGCTTGCACTGTATGTACGTATACCTGTTAGTCCCGAAAATAATAATCCTCGGACAAGTGTGCGTTGTGTGTGTCGAGGGGGGGGGGGGGGGGGGTTCAAGCAATTTAAAAGAACCTGTTTGCCTGTGTCTGTGATGAGAGGCTGGGCCAGGACAGCGAGCTCCGTGGATCGCTGTTCTACCCCTCATGGTTTCCATCATGTTTCGCATCTCCAAACAGGAGATGTGTTTTCCTGAGTGTGTCCAATTAAGTCCTCTCTCTCTCCCCCTCTCTCTCTCTCTCTCTCTCTCCCCCTCTCTCTCTCTCTCTCCCTCTTCTCTCTCTCTCTCCCTCTCTCTCTCTCTCTCTCTCTTCTCCTCCCTCTCTCTCTCTCTCTCTCCATCTCTCTCTCTCTCTCTCTCTCTCTCCCTCTCCCCCTCCCTCCTCTTCATCAGGATGCTACCACTGATCAGGTCCTGCTGAATGCCGAGACCTTGCTGAAGGAACTGGGAACGAAGGACAATGTCAAGGTACGTTGTCCTCCTTGGACCAGCACTGTTCTGTCTTCCTCGCTCGCTCCTCACTCCTTTGTGAGCCATTTGCCATGGTGCACACACACACTTATGTACAGGATGTGTAGGAGAGCAACATGCGCTGCTCTTGAACCATGTTGGCTCCGAACACTCATTATTCTAAAGCTCCTGTGAGAAATTTTCACTGATGTGTTAACTGGTGAAGTAAAGAAAGGCGACCAGATTTTCCACTTCAGCAGGGAGCTACACCGTACCGTACAGTTGTATAATGGGGTTTTAGTCAGAGCAGGGCATTTCAGCTTCCGCAATCCCACAGCAATTCTCAGCCTGAAGCAATTATGCACTGTACGGCACTGGTGAATTAGCACGCTTTTCTTTTTTCCCCCTTTTCAGCTGAAATAACTCCAAATCCCTTTTTATGTCTTAAAATGTGACTGGACTCAATGGGGGCAAATCAAAATGGCCTCGGGAGGTTCAAAGGAAGGAATTTATGTTTCGAAAATGGCTTCATGAAAACACACTCATTTGTACCCTCGGTAGTGATGTTGATTTGCCTTTTGCGTAAATAGTTTGTAACTGTGTGTGGCCCTGTGTGTGAATGGATTGGTGCAAGTTTGCCCATGTGTGCAGCGTAAGTCTGTTGGGGTGTATTTGTGTGCATTTGCATGTAAGCAATCTGTCTGTATACACTTGCAGGGAGTGTGTGTGATGCATTGTTATAGTATGCCCATGTAGGGGGCATACACCCAAACACCAGCCCCTCCTAATTAGAGCACCACTGCCAGCAGGGGGTCCCTCTCTTTCCAGAACATTCTGCATCCTCCTCTACAGCAGGAGGCACCAGCACTGGGAGGGTTGTACAACTGAGAGAAAAATACTGCTCCCTCTCGTTATTATTCTCTCTCTTGCTCTCTCTTTCTTTCTATCGCTCTCGCTTACTTCCTCACTCTCTTCCTCGCTCTCTTCCTCGCTCTCTCTCCCTGTCTATCTTCCTCTCATGGTAGTTGGTTGTTATCCATAATCTGTGATGTGTAGTCGTAGTTGTGTAACAAAAAACATTCCAGTTTGCTTGATCTGTCAGACTTATTAGGTAGCTCCTAAACAAACAGTTGTTTGATCACATCACCCTTGATACACTCAGTGAACTCAACTTTTCAGCTGCCGAGTCGTCAACTTATATGCAGCCTCATTTATAAAGTTACGTGGTTGTTTCCATCACTTTTTTTATTCCTCAATGTTGCATACTCTGTCATTCTCTCTCCCCCTGTTTCTCTCTCCTTCCCTCTGTCTCTTCTCCACTATCCCTATCTCTCTCTCTTGCTGTCTCTCTCTCCCTCTTCTCCTCTGTCCCTCTCTCTGTTGCTGTCTCTCCGTCCCTCCCTCCCTGGCTCTCTCTCGGTCAGGTGTGGTTCTACAACCAAGCGTGGCACAGCATGGTGTCCTTCCTCAGCGTGGCCAACAACGCCATCCTGAGGGGCAACCTGTCGCCGGTCCAGAGCCCCCGTAACTACGGCATCTCCACCTCCAGCCACCCTCTCAACCTCACCAAGGAGCAGCTCTCCAATGCACTGTGAGTTAGCCGGCTGCACTGTTGGCATACCCTGGCCCTCTGTTCATGTCTAATTAGCTTGCATCTCTAATTAGCGAGTAACGGAAACCTGATGTTCTGGCCTTGTTCCCCTAAAAAATGTACTAGTAAGATTATTACATTTATGATGTATTGTTATGTGAAACTGGTCGAATTCGGTTAGGATTTGGGTCAAATGTGCACTAACGACAATCTGAAGGTTAATGCATGTTAGCCTAATATTGAACTGAGAAACGTAGGATCTTAGGAACGATCGACCTTGGGAACTTTGCACCTTAGGAAGATCAAGTGGGACCCTGGGAACATAGATCCACTCCCTTGCCATTAGTTAACAGACCTCAGTGGTCCACAGGAGGAAAAAGCACAAATCCCAACTGATGTACAACACGGTTGCGATTGTCCTGTATAGGAGATGAAGCCGAGGTGTCACAAAGAAATATTTGTAGGTGACGTGCAATGTTGTTTTGGAAAGGGTGGAAAGATAGCAGAGATAAGAGAGGAGGGGGTGTGAGAGAATGGAAGAGAGAGAGGGAGAAAGAGAGAGAAAGAGAGAAGAAGGGACAGAAGGAGGGAGGGAGTTGCAAACGTGAGAGGGGCAGAGCTCTCGTGAGGTATCCCTGTGGGATTTGCAGACGTTAGCCTGCGGTTGCCGCTTTGTAACCTAGCGATCAGCCCCGGGGCCATGGCGAAGATCTCCCACGAGACCCTGGGATTAATGACTGCCTTGTAGAAGCACTAAACCGCAGCCTTATACGGTCTGTCTTAATGTTTATCATGAACATTCCATACCATCGTATAGGGCCTCCGTATCCCTACATCTGGGGGAAGATGGGCTCCTCGCACCTGACAAAACGTGCCAGTGTATGGCAGAACAGGTGTGACTTAGCAACAGACTGAGCACAAACCCAGGATCTCTCTAGATAACCACCCAGCCGGCTGTGTTGTACCTCCATATAAAAGAAATAGTGGAGGCATCAAATCCTGCAGAGAAGGCCCCCGCCGTGCAAGAGCACCACAGTCTGGTATTTGCATACTGCTCAGGTGCAAGACCCAGCGCTGAGTTACAAGAGTCTCAGCAGAAGGGAGATACTTACAACTACCTGCCAGTTGTAGGTGTCATCCCCAGCCCCCTTCGCGCTCTCAGCCGCTACAGTATCTCTCCCACTCCCTCCCTCCTTACATGCATGCATCCTAGAAGTCATCCCTACAATTGATTAACCATGATCCGGAGCTTATCTTGGGGTCTTACTTGCTGTTAATGTCTGTGTGTGTGTGTGTGGGGGGGGGGGGGGGGGGGGGGGGCATGGAGGGCTTGAGTGGGATCACTTTAATGTTGTTCTCTACTATTAATCCAGGTGTCAACAAAAGTAGCTTGAACGTGTTCTGTTTTGCCAGGACACTGCGCTCACTGTTAGTATGAGTTAGCAATACCCCTATGGAAACCTTACATGGTTGAGTTAACGTTAAAAGTGTCCGTAGGTGCGTTGAGGGTTAAGGTTATCTCATCAGCATGGAATCCAGACAGCTGTCTGGACCTTACTTCCTCATCTAGTGTAGGATGATGAGTCACGGTACGTTCCTGCTCCAACGCACATCTCTTCCTATCTCCACTGATGTCGGGCAGCCTGTTGAGGTTGTCCAGATGTCCTTTAAAACAAAGCCTGACATTTAGTCTCCTGTGTGCTTGCCTGCACAAAGGCGGCTTTGCGAAGCATCCTTGAATGCAGGCGTTATTATTCCACGGTGCGCCGGGGATGAGAATTGACTTTAACAAAAGATGCTATCAGAATAAACTCCAGAAAGTGGCTTAACTGTTTTGACATGGAGGGTTTTGTCTGAATGTACGCACTTGAGAAATGACCAAAGTGAGTCGTTATGTTCCAACTCTTACTGGACGCATTTCTGTTACCACAGTATGGTCTCTTACCTTCCGCTAGCTCCGCCCCAGCCCTGCAAGAAGCAACACCTGGAGAACAGCGTGGTTGTCAAACCCCACTTCCTCTCTGTTTATCTCAAACCTCTTTCAACTTAAAGCTTGATTAGCGCTGCAGCATGTCGCCCTTCACATCAATTTGCCACTTTCAAATGTTCAAGGTTGCATCATTAGCGATCCCGCCGCTTAAAACAATCCACCGCGCCCCGATTTCGATAAACCCCATTCAGATCTGGGGCGGCACCCACAGCGTAAATTATTTCATATTTATGTCGTCCTAATTGTGTCTGGTCCTGTACTGATAAATGTGGCGCTACGGCTACGCGGGGGTAAGTTAGTTAATATGTTAATCACACGGCAGGTAGCCCGCCGAGACGTTCCTACAGCATGGAGAGAACGGTGGAGATGAAATATACCGGAGTCTCATTCCCGGCTAATTACGCTCGTAGAGCAAGGACGTCCCAATATCCAAACAGCCCCAAATGTAGATGCATCATGAGGAACTAAAGGTCACAGTCCTGGAACAGGAAGATGCAGCTGCCGAACACTTTGTGTTTCACGTGTCAGAAGATAAGTTGCGCATTTCCCATTTTCTTGTAGTCTTCAGAGACTGGACTAACATTGCTGGAAAGGAAAGGACGCCTCCTGCTGATCCGTAGCTAGTAATCCAAAAGAACAAAGGTTTCGCAATCGATGGCCCCTGACCTGCGCAATACATCATTTATCTCAAAGTCTGTGAAGAAGCAGGCTCTCTTTGCGAAATGCAGCAAAGTGAATTACTTAAGTTTGATTAATTCATCTTTGAATTAATGTAAACATTCAGGGCATTTATGATTCAAGTTTCCAGTTCGTGCTTATTGGCCTTTTAGCAGGAATTTGAATGTCTAACTGGAGTTTGTGGTGGTTTCAGCGGGGAGGCCATTGGGGTAACTAGAACAGCAGGAGCTCAAAATCGAAGGCATACACAAGTTAGAACTTTAAGTGGAGTTGGCAATGTTCAAAATACATTTGTATGTGCAAACAGCAAAGGACGTGTCTTTTCCCTTTCAAAAGTGAAGACCTAATCGAGTCACCCACTACATGTAGCCCAGACTTAATACATTCTTGTACATATATTACTGTCCAAAGAAATGGGAGGTCACTTAACTGGCAATCTAGTGACACTCTAGGATTTCTAGGATTTCCTCAAACTTTAATTGACATTGGAAACATTTCAACATCAATGGCTTTGTGATAGAAAATTATAGTAATAGCGAATCTGGCTATTGCCAAATCACCGTAAGACAACTATATTTTTGACCAAGAGGTTATTACTATGCTAAACAAAGGCATTGCTTCTTACGACCCTAAGAGGCTGATTGTATGGTGAAGTGTCATATGAAACTTTTTTTTTTGCTTGATTTTAGGGACAGACTGCATAGTTTTTGTTGTGACATTCATATGAGTCAGCATTATTGAGACATTCATGCCAGAGGGCCAAGTTGAAATGTTAATTGAACATACACACGCATGTACCCGGAAAAAAGAATCACGTGTGGTTCATAAATCAGGGTTTGAGCAAATGGCCGACCAGTCAGTGATTCAGACCTACCACTCATTAACAATGTGTGGATTCCCACTGTACATTGGTCATTTCCCTAGCTACAAAAAGTAAGACAAAAGCCAGGGTCGTCATTCAGGCAGGCAGGGAGATGGCCAGGACCTTGGTGCTATGTTCAAACAGCAGCTCCAGGGAACTGGGAGACCAAGTGATGGCCCACAGCAAACCTCTTTGGTACATTTTCACTTCTTTCCACCTATCTACACAGACAATGTATTAGCCCCCAGGTCCAGTGAACCCGGAACACCAACTGTATGAGAAATGTGCAGAAGCGTTACACAGCGTGCACCGAATGAGCGGTGTTATTTCTTTCCATTCAGGATCCGCTGAAAACGGGTCTCACAGTCTCGAACCCTGCTCACAGGTTCATATTTCATCTTAGATGACTCAGACAGGATGCAGATGATATTGCATTGATTCCCTAAGCAACACCCGTTCACAAAACTACCAGGGCACGTTCAGGACGCTCGCACATAGAATCATTAGAAAGACCCCCCGAGAGCGTCGCCCACAAACCTTCACCTGACGCTCGATTTCCGCTGACGAACGCATCCCCTCCCGGTGTTTCTGTTTCTTGCAGAGCTACGACCTCCACTGACGTGGTGGTGTCCATCTGTGTGATCTTCGCCATGTCCTTTATCCCAGCCAGCTTTGTCCTCTTTCTCATCCAGGAGCGGGTCTCCAAGGCCAAACACCTGCAGTT
Organism: Plecoglossus altivelis; assembly: GCA_036571765.1. Taxonomy (NCBI): domain Eukaryota; kingdom Metazoa; phylum Chordata; class Actinopteri; order Osmeriformes; family Plecoglossidae; genus Plecoglossus; species Plecoglossus altivelis. The sequence continues at coordinate 2,085,113 of BROE01000023.1, read as the reverse complement.
TGTCAGCGGGGTCAACCCTGCCGTCTATTGGCTGGCTAACTTCGCCTGGGACATGGTAGGTATTAACCTCTCCTGATCTTAGCACTCCCCTCCTCCTTTTTGCCTGGGATACACGTCACACACACACCCCTCTTACTGTGTGGGGTGTAGGTGAGATGGAATGTGAAACTGGGCTGAGGGAAGAGGGAATATAAAGGATAACTTGATCTCAATGTCAACTTTGTGGAAGCTGTATTTCAGGGTCTGAGGTTTTGCTTTGAGAGAATTAAAAGATGTGAAAGAAAACATATTTTGGATCATTAGTAAGCATTGCTTACTAATGATTCAACTAATGATCACCATTTAAGGAGGTTTGCCAGCATGGTTGCAAAGTAAATCCTGACATGTCACCTGACACCTGTGGCTGCTCTTAAGTTATCCCAACAGCATTGATAGAGAGGGGCTCCATTCACTCTGTCTTGCAGGAGGACTGACTAACTATTATTGACTTGAATTGAATTTTTGCCATTGCTGCTACAATCAGTTAAGCTAAATGAATGTTCAGTGTGAAGTCATGTCAGAGTGGCATATCACCTGCTGAAGCTTCCACACACGTCTTCGACATCCCAACCCAAAAGCAACTACAAACAGACCACCTAACGACTAGTTTGTCTTTGATGTTGTGTTTGACTTTGCAGTGCAACTACATAGTCCCCTGTGTCATTGTCATCATCATCTTCCTGTGCTTCCAACAAAAATCCTACGTGTCACCAGCCAACCTGCCGGCGCTGATCCTGCTACTGCTGCTGTATGGGTAAGCAACCTGATGATGTTGGATTAGCCAGCGCTAACGCCCGCTGCTCCGGCTCCCTGATCACTAAGCTGCCTGGCCGTTATACTCTGATAGGAAGCAGGAGAAAGGGGAGGAGGGGGGGGGAGGGAGGAGGAGAGGCTATCCTGAAAGTAAAATAATGTGTGTGGCTGTGTACAAACGCTTAAATTAAAAGATGAAGGATAATGATGAATGATAATTCTACTTTTTTGGAAAGGAAAAGTCGAAAACAAAGGCCCCCGCACAGCAGTGTTAATTCGGTCTTGTTGTATTTATTTAATCAGCTACGGACTAGATTTTTGCTTCCTCATGGTTGCCCACAGAAAAACAAGCCTGACTAGCATGCTGGTTAATGTACCGTTGGCATCAATTCAGCATCTGTATCGTGTGGAGAACAGCGAAACTCCATGACAGTTCCTGTAGGCCAGGGCGGGGCCCCCATCTCCTCACCCCAGCTGTTTGTTCTCCAGGTGGTCCATCACCCCCATGATGTACCCGGCTGCCTTCTTCTTCACGGTTCCCAGCACGGCCTACGTGGTTCTTACCTGCATCAACCTCTTCATTGGCATCAACGGCAGCGTGGCCACCTTCGTCATGGAGCTCTTTGATGACGAGGTGGGTGCACACACACACACACACACACACACACACACACACACCCGTGTGCGTGTAGACTACTCAGACATAAAATCAAACACAGGATCAAAGTCAATGTTGTCATGATGTTTGCACAGTTGTTGGTACATTCTTGTTCTGCAACAAAGCTTAAAACAGGAGTTTCTAGTGCAAGCAAACTAGAATAGATTGTGTTTTAAACTAGAACATTCACCAATACCAACCACTATTAGCATAAATGCTATTTTAAGGATGAATCTCAATTTTGAAATGTGTATATACAGATATAGGACAGATGCGCAAACATTCAATGGACAGAAGCACATTGAAAACACTTGGTACGGTACAGGAGGTTCCATAATATAAGTGTCATACATACACATTTGTAAACACACACATTTAACCCCGGCTCAATTAGAAACAGCCAGTCATACTTGCTGTTTGTAGATTTCAACGCTGGGGAAGGAAAAGCAGTGTCTTTCCATGTCTGCACACAAACACACACACACACAGTCTTTTCATTAAAGGAAGCATTACTCATCAAGTCATTATACTTGGGTAATGTGGTTATATCTGGCTAATTGAACTCGTTTCCAAGCATACCAGTGTGGATTCTCTAATATTCTTAAAAGGAGGTGTACATTCTCCAGAGGCTAAAGTAAAAAGAAATAATTGTGCCCGCTATAAGAATTTTTGGCGGTGGTGTTTCTCTATTCCCTTTAATGTTTAATTGTTAGGTGAGAATTGTGTCTTTGTAGAATGTGTTTCATCCATCTTTCATGCATGTTCATTTAATCTGAGAGCCTCGCGTCTCTTTCGGGAATCAAAAAAGAAAGCGAGGGGAAAGTCAGAAGGTGCGAAAGGAGGAAAAGTTTGGGAACAAAGAACAGGATGGAGACGCTTTCCATCAGACGCTCCTGTTTACTTCTCTATTAGTCGTCTGAAGCCTGTCAAACTCGCTTCTCTTCTCCACTTTGGCAGTGACGTTTCTCAGCCGTCCAAACCTACTGGGTTTTCCGGGGGGGGGGGTTTTAGACCTGCGCCACCGAAGCAGATCGAATATGGATTATTTCGACAGTTAACTGTTTTAGTTTGCATGTACTTCGCCACAATACATTATGTATTAGTATCTTTATGCCCACCACTTGTGATAAGCTCTCCAAATTATTGTTTGATATTCTCTCTTTTTTTTCGCAGCAGTTACTCTGATCATAAGCCCTCAGAATTTCCATCTCTGTCCATCCCTGAAATGCGTTTGAAGGCTTCACTTCAAACAATAACTCCCTCATTGCAAGATTCCCTCATTTGAATAGCGATGTCATTATCATCACCGTTCGACATCCCTTCCTGTTCTTCAAACAGCGGCCCCTTCAAACTATGGCAGCGTGTTGTTGTTCTTGCTGCTCGAACAAAAACATTTCACCGGCATCGCAAAAAGCGATAATAAGGAGAACCGTTAACGTAGAAGAGTGGCTCTCTGCCATGTTGTGCCAGCGACCTACTGAAGTCCTGCTTGTCAAGGGCATTGCTGCTGAGTTAAAAGCCTACCTTGTAGCTCTCAGGGTCAATAGAGACATGACAGACAGGAGGGGGGGGGGGGGGGGGGGGCGACGACGACAACGACAACCCCTAGCAATCACTTCCCGTGATGTCAATACAGATACTAGCCCCCTGTAGCTGCTGAGGATGGACACATCACGCCCCCCTCCCCTCCCTCTGGCCCCCGGCCCCCAGCCCCCTGACAGCCACAGAATACATTTGGCTGTGACAGGAGCAGAGGCATCCAGGCATCCATATTTCCCTCTGCTCGGCCCCGATAAACCGACTTGACGCTAAAACGGCCGCCGTAGATAAGGCGAAAACAGACCACGCCCCAGTTACTCCTGGCAGGTGGGAGGTCTGTATCTGACAGCTCAATCTTTTCTTTCTGTTTTTTTTTCTTCTTTTCTTCCTCTTGTCCTCCTCCTCCTCCGCTTCACTTGTTCCTGCCGTACTTCCAAACCAGCGTGGCAGCGATAGCTAAATGAGAGCAGCCATGTAAAAGTACACCACTGCTTCCTTTATTTTGATTTATTTATTCAGTTTCATCCAAAAGGTCGGGCGTGAATAAATCTGAATCCCCGACAGAAAGATGCCTGGGGAGGGAGGGACAAGAATTGGGGGGGAAAAACGAAAAGAAAACCGGAGGGACAAAAAAAAAAGCTGAGATTCACAACGAACTCCATGTCCCAGTTTCATCTGGAGACTGAAGGGAGCCTGGGAGATATTTATTTGGTGTCCAGCTCCCTGTGGATTGCATCAATCCCTGTCTGCCTTGCATGCATGAGATGGTGCCTGAGTCAATACATGAGCCTCTAGCTACTCAGACTGAGCCACAGGCTCCTATAGATCTGGGTGGGTAGGGGGCCTGAGAGGAGTGTTTGTGTGTGGGTGTGGGTGTGTGTCTGTGTGGTTGTGGTAGTAGAAAGAACTGCGTGAGTTCTGCTGTGTCATAACCTCTTGGCCAGTGTTGCAGCATACGAAAAGATCTAGCAGGCTATCTTATCTCTGCAACCCGCAGCTTAATTGCCACACACACCGCAACTTCATTTCATACGTTACAGCATAAAAACGCAAGAGAGGTCATTTTTTCGGAAGCGGTCGGACTTTTTCGAGTGGCAAACGCTTCACTTTATAACTTTATCATGCTGCATGGCTTAACCGCCTCAAATGGACACCATAGCATGTCGGCCTCATGACAGGAAATTATTTCCACGGACACATCAAAGTTTTGAGTGAGCACTCTTTGGATACGCAATTTGCAGTAGGGTTGGAATGGTTTCTGGTTGGCTCTCCGAACGCCCTGCTGTCGAAGCTTGTTTCCCTATGCGAGTCGTGTCCCTGCGGTGAGAAAGGCAAAGCTGGGGGAATAGAAACACTAGGCAATATGGGTCAGACCAGCACCTTGGAGACTCTCCCCCCTCACAAGCGGTTGGAAATGATTTATGGGCACGTAGCATGAACTTCGAAGAAGAAACCGTCCAGCGTTTCATCACAGCCTGAGAAACCTCCTTCACGTCTCCTCGACGAACACGGAAGACCTAGAATTTGGAGTATCGATCTCGAATTGGGTCTCGCTTTCTCGGCGTGCATGTCAAAGACAAACGGCTCTCGTCTGAGCAAGGTCATCCATTTGTATTTATTGTTTGGAAGTGTGGGGGAGAGAAGGGGGGGCATTAGGTTGTGTGTCAACTTCCAGATTCCATCACTCTCCGACACCCATGGATGATGTCACGTTTGAACAACCAGGACGGAGACACACAGCGCCCGACGCAGAGCACATGGCCAGACATATTCGTTTAAGCTATCCCAGAGCCTCTAACTCCACAGCAACACCAGGATGTTGATCTGGATGTTGAAGCACTGGCCAAGACACAGCTGGACTTGTTAAGACTTTCCTTTGACACAGTGATCAACGAGGTGTTTGGCAGCGGAGCCCAGGAATCCAGGAACCCAGGCCAGGGGATCAACACTGTCCTCTGAGGAGAACGGTCTGTCAGGGTCCTCCCTCTCAAATGGAACCTCCTATCGAAGCATTGTTATCGGAGACTCCTGAAATAAGGAATGTGCTACGTTGCTGTGGGAGTGTATCGAGTTGTGCTCTCGTCGCTGTGCTGATTTACAAAGCCAGGCTGCTGAGGTTGTTGTCGGCCAAGATATGGCCTGACGGTTGGAAAAACCAATGGAGGGGAGAGAGAAAAAGACTGCGTCTATGCATTATGGCGAAGATGGATCAACAGCATATGTTGGTTCCCTCGGGGCATCAATCACAATGGAAACTCTTTTTTTAGTGTACCGTAACGAATCCGATGTGAAAGTAGATGGAGAAGTTTCAAAGTAAACAAGTTTAGGTGTCGTCAAGCCATTGTGTCAAACCAACCATGTCGTTCCGCCGGTGTGCCTGCCTGCCTGTCTGCCTTCCATCAATCCCCCCCTCTGATATCCACGTCTCCATCTCTCTTCCTCTCCCTCTTCTTTTAGCCAGCACCCTCCCTAGCTAATGACTGTTAGTGGAGACCTGGAGCTGCAGCTGGCAGAGTACAGTGAGAGGCAGACAGACTTTCATTTAATTAATTAGGGATTGTGCGCTATAAAAAGACACTGTCGCTCCATGGTAGCCCGGGGGCAGTGGAGGAGAGGAGGGGGGCTGGGGGGGTGGCGGTGTGGTGTAATCAGGAGGGGTCCAGACACGATAGAGGCTGACCTGGGTAATGACGCTTCAGCGCACTGATACATTTCCGGGATGGTTTTCGTGCGCCACACGCAACTGCATCTTTTTTTTTTGGTCCCCTGTAATTATGTGCCTGTATGACTCAGTCTCACAGAATAGCTTTGCTGTGTGTGTGTGTGAGACTCCTTCGCGAGCGCTGCTGTCTCTCATCAGACATGAGTCAAGAAGCCCTTGCTTGTTTCCGTGTGTGCTCAGCAGCCCCCTGCTCCAGAATACGGTCCCCCATCGCCGAACGCCCAGCACAGAGGATGTTTGTTAATTACCCTGGCTGGCATCACAATGCTGCAAGCACTCCCCCCCCACTCCCCACCGTCCTTCAGCCCCGGACTATTTCCTGAGGCCACTCAACAGATTTGCTACTCCGCTGCTGCCGCACCTATAACTTCCCCCCTGCTCTGACATGACATCCCGACATGTGAAAACTCCTTTCGTTGCATCCTGTACACCTTTTATGTAGCTAACCTTTGTGTCTTTGTGTGTGTGTGTGTGTGTGTCTGTGGGTGTGTTTCTGTATGCTTGGGGCGGTGTTTCTCAACAGAACATCTCCTATATCAACAACATTGTGAAGCAGGTGCTGCTGATCTTCCCTCACTTCTGTCTGGGACGAGGCCTCATGGACATGGCCAAGAACCAGGCCATGGCCACACTCTTCAGCAGCTTCGGTAGGTAGACCACTCCACGCCAACACCTGCCAGACCACAATGATTCCTATAGGCCACTTTTCAACATGGAAGGTCATGAACGGCTTTCGTGGAAAAAAAGAGAAGAGAAAGAACTAGATATCGACTCCCAAGTGCTTGTGTGAACCCTCAGAGAACACAAGAAATAACTTGGTGAGGCTGGGAAAGAAAAAAGCATTCAAAGAGAAAGAAAGAGATAGAAAACTATAGGTTGAGCAATTCGGGGCGGACTTTTCTTCTCCAAAGACTGCTGGGAAGGTACTAGCTCCCGTGTTTTGCACTCTTGAGGGAATTCATTTTGAAATGAGTCATAGTGAACAGCTTCACACAGTTAGCACAAATTGAATTATTATCCTTATTGACAGTGACAATGAAATGAAAATACTAGAATCAGTCAGTGTAAAGTTTTCAAGGACGCAGAGAGAACGCATTCAAGCTTGAATCCTTTCAACTCCTGAAGGTTTATTTGCACATATTCTGTTTTCTGAGAGTTAACCAAAAGAATTTAACATTCCTTAATCTCTAAAACCTACTCCTACTACACTTATACCAATACCTGATCACGTTCATCCTTTCATCGCTTAAACATAACAAGCTATCCTGACCTCTTAAGCGTGACACCTCAAGTATGAGTAACAGGATTGACTTACCAGCCCTGGGGAGAGGGGCATTTGACCAATAGCATTACTGCAACCATTCAACACAACATTTAGCCCAGTTCACTGAATGAATTGGGCAGGTACACAGCGAGGTGGGGGGGGCAAAAGGTGGCAGGGGGGGAAAAGGTTTATCTTAGGCGATGTGGCAGGAAATAGCAGTTTGAGGAATCATTTGCGGCAGGAAGAGTAATAGGGAAAGCAATCAGAACTTAAAAGGGCCGGTCTTGAGAGAGGCTATTTGCTGTTAGAATTAGAACGAAAACGTTTAAGTTTCCCTCTTCTTGTCCCCCTGAAGCAGAGAGAGAGGGGGGGATGGAGGAAGGAAGTTTGGGCTGTCAGTATTTCTGAAATCTATGCATGGATGAAAAGAGGGCTTGGGGAAGGAGAACGTGTATGTCAAGAGTCAGAGATGAGAAGGCCTTGCCAAGCTGCGGGCCTTTACACAGGGAGTGAGTCAGCTACAAAAACACGAAGGAAAAGAAATGGCAGCCTCTTCCTTCAATACTGTTTTCTTTGATCAGCGCAGATATCATCCCCCCCTTCAGATGTTTTTTCGACCTTTTAATCCTACACCTCCTCATGAGTGATGCGTTACCCTGCTGTCTGCTTTTAAACCAACCAGTCCATCCCTCCCCCCTCCTCCTTCCAGGGGAAGACCGTTTTAAAAACCCTCTGGGCTGGGACATGGTGGGGAAGAACCTGTGTGCTATGTCCATCCAGGGACTAATGATGTTCATCATCACACTCCTCATCCAGTACAAGTTCTTCTTCAAACCCAGGTACTGTAGAGGCACAGGCTACATCTGAAATTGGCTTCAAGTCAAGTAGCATATATATTTCCGTTTACATTTCTGTGAAACGTCAGGAAAAAAAGTGAAAAAGATGCTGTACAGTTGATGACGCTGGTGTCATTTGACCAACTCTTTCTCGTTCGGCAGACTAATTTCCGGCGAGTCGCTGTCTAAGGGAGATGAGGATGTGGATGTGGCCCGTGAGCGACAGCGCCTGTATGATGGCGGCGCCGAAAATGACCTCCTCCGAGTCTGCGATCTCACCAAGGTACTGACGCTCTACCGATAGGTCAAGCTCCGCAAACACTGGGTCTGGGCTCTGGGCAGTTGTGCTAACCATGCGTGACAAAGCGACCCACTGTCTCCAATTAAGGTTGAATAAGTTGTCGGTTTAGGATAATAAAAATAACCTCACCTCCCAAACATCTCACCCCACTGCCAAAACCCATTTACTTATTAGTTGTCATTGTGCCACTCGGTGTCAACAAATGAGAAGACTGTTTGGGCTGAGCTTTGGTAAAATGACATCTAGCCCTGGAAGAGGGTCTCTTGCTGAATCGGATTGAGACATGACTCCAATTAAAATCAGACGCGCCGATGTTGCCAGCTGTTTCTCTCTGGTGGCTTCCTAAGTATGTCATCCAGTTTTGGATAGGAAGCGAAAAGGGCTGTCGAGCCACAGCTGTGGGTGCATTTTATCAAGGGGTGTGTGTGTGTGTGTGTGTGTGTGTGTGAGTGGGAGGACAGGGAGGAGAGGAGAGGAGCGGTGGGGTAGGATCTTGTTTGAGGAGCCTCAGCCATGGTTCTCAGAGGTGCTAAAGCCTTAGCCAGCTGTCACTAGATCTCCACCCCCACTCTCCCCCCCCTCCACCCCACCTCACCAGCGTCAAGTGAGCGAGTGCAGCTCGGCATGCTGGGACGGCGTGAGCCTCATCACCGCCCAGATTAACACCCTGGCCGAGAGCAGATGTTCCTCCCACGAGCGCCCGGGAGAGGAAGCGTGCGTCGCCACGGCAGCCCCCATTGCCCGACATCTGGCCAGGCTTCAAAACCCTCAGACGACTCTCTCTGACGCCCTCGCTCGCTCTGGCACTCAATCATTCACTGCCTCTCGCCGAGGACACCTCTGTACACTGGCGGGGTAATTAACGAGCAGGATTTGAATATAACAGTTGGAGGGCTAACGTAGAACTTGCAGACTTTCACAAGGTGAAATGAACTGGGAAGACAGGGAGACAAGACACCTCTGGTTTTCTTGACGTTTTCAAAGTTACACATAGCCTGCGGTAACCTTGGCTAACCAGCCTTAGAGCAGTGGATACTTACACTTCCCACGTATCTAAATACAGAGCATCTGGAGCATCATTCCGGATCTGCTCAGAAGTTTTTCAAAGTAAGTTTAGAAAAGAGACATTTCCCTCACAGATAACGTTGACAAAACATTGATCTTTTTGTTAACGTTCACGTGTGTACACCAAGCTAACTGGGACTGAAGGCATCAGAACACACCTCGCTGCCCTCCTCATCAACGCCCAGATCAGCTCCTCGCTATCCGGGCGGTGCCCAGATAACGGTTGATCAATGAGCCTGCCAAACCAGCCACCAGACCGCCAGCCAACCATTAATCTGAGCCACGTCTCTCAAGCGATTGACAGGAAATCAGTCATACAACACTGTCCTCCCCCGGTCTCCTTCTCCCAGGACGGATTTTCAAAGAGGCCGACGGCAGCCCGAAGACCTAGCACTAGCCTCAGCGTTAGCCTAGCGGTGGAATCGATGGGCCGGGGTAATTGCGACAGATATGACCCTTAGCGCTAGCAACGCCCCACTCGCTGTCAGTGCGACCTTACAACTGCTCTTGGGGGGAAAACAAGTTTGATGGAACACGATGACAGCTGCTTGGAGTGCAGAGGAGACTTGTGAGTTATGAGTGCCGTGGCACCGTTTGGAAAAAATACACAGAGATCTCATTCAGGCTTGTTTTAGAACTTGCTTTGATCAAATATCAAATGCTCTGAAGTTTTCAAGTCAGAGTGTTTAACTTGCAGAGACCACAAGTTATTTTTTTCATTCAAAACATGCATTTATAATGCCCGAAAGCCATAAGTAATGCAGATGTATGATTTATTAATCAGCCTTAAATATTTGATTGTTATAGCATTGATGTTACTTGTTAAACTCAATGAAGGTAATCCATCTGCAAATTAAAGGAGATCCCCACTCTGCACTTCTTTAGCGTTTAAGGCTCTTCTTTTCTTTGGGAGTCTTCGTGTTGCCCAACATCAGGCTGTCATACCCCAGCTGGTCTGATCTCTCCAGCTGGTGTGCACAGGGGACATATTGGCTCTGTAAAGCCCTATGTCTCCTGTGTGGACCAACAGCAGCACATTCTCCCACAGTTTGGCTCTTCACAGACACTCACCACCCCCAGCCCCACACTTATACACACACACACGTTCTCACACATGCTCTTGCTCTCTCCCAAACACATACCCACACTCGCTCTCTCCCAAACACATACCCACTCATGCTCTCTTTCTCTCCCGGATATGCCCCCCACTCCTGCTCTCTCTCCAAACACATACTAACAAACTCTCTCAAATATACCCTCTCTTTCTCTCCAAACACATACATACACACTCTCTCAAATATACCCTCTCTCTCTCTCCAAACACATACCGACACAGTCTATCTCTCTAAACCCACACTCTCTGTCTCTCTCAGATATACCCTCTCTTTCTCTCCCTCCTCTCCCAAACACATACTAACACTCCCACGGGTTCAGCTTACAATGGCTTTGTTTGATTTATTTTGTCTTTTTCTCCCAAACTAAACTCCTTTCCCTAAGTTTACAGTGTTTCCCGGGTATGTGAAGGAGAGTGGTTGGTGTGAATCCTGCCAGAACATCTTTGATCCAGTTCATCAAGGAAACAAATGCATGCAGTAAAACGATTTTCAGCCTGCAATATAGACTTAAATGACACGTAGGAGGGGGGGAAATACTAATTTGACGTCTTTACTCAGGTGACTGTAATACTTAACTGTCGCCAGGCCCAAAACTTGTCGGTCTTACTGGGTCTTGAAGCCAGACAGACTAACGCATGAAAAAGAAACTGCAAAAATGAAGGCAGGATTGAAGAAGCGTTCGATTCCCTAACCCCCCCCCCCCAGTATCCACAAAACCACACAAACACACACAGCTAGACTTCACCCCTCCCTTCCAGCCTGACCAGACCCACAATTACCAGCCAAATGATGCCATTACACTGTGTTATCAGCACCCCTGTGGCCCTTCCCCAGGAAAGGTGTGATTTTCATCCAGCCAAGAGGTAGACACACAGCTGACAATTATCCCAGAACCCCTGGCCCCCAGAGTAGGGCAGAGATGTGTCCCTGACTTTGAGTGCTAAATAAGGTCTAAATCGTTCCTCACACCCGCCACAGACCGGGTCTGGTATCGGCTCCCTCACCAAAGTTCAAATCCAAGTTACTTTCAAACCCGCATCAAATGTATTCACTTTGGCTGCCTGGATGAGGACCCTTGCTTGGTGCAAAGTGCTTCGTTTTGTCGATTTGCCCAATTTGTCTGTTTATTCCTAGTAACATTCTTTTATTCCCTCCCCCAAATGGTACTTTGTTTACCTCTTAGAAACTGGTGGATGATTCTGACTGAGTAAGGGAAGTCGTACTGGGCGATTAGTTTGCAAGCAACACACTCCTGCGGATGATGTTTGCAGGAGGGGGTGGGAGAAGTTTGAGAAATGCAAATATTTGGGGAGATTTGGGCCAGGGGGCTGGACATTCAGAGATATGGATGCGATGTGCGGGGAGGGAGTTTGCAAGCAGAGGCTGTGCACCCGCTAACCACATTCTCATCTGCAGCTTGGATCTGGGCGTGGGGTCTGGTTCGTACTCAGAATACCAAATCCTGCTTCTCTCCCCTCTTCCGCTCTCCCTCCGCTGCTCTCCAAGGCACGGAGAGGAGCTTCCCCATCTTTCACTTAGCTTCTTTATCTTAGGCTGGTGTGTCAGGGGCTGGGAATTCTCTCAGCGCTATCAAGCCATACTCAGCGAGCATTGCTCCACTTGATACTGGGCGTAATGGGATGTATGGAGCTGTTGCCTGTGTCTGGAGGGAGGAACTTACATCTCAGTTATACCTGAGCTGCCTGCATTCTACCATGCCGTCTCATTATCTGGTCCTGTCTACCGTCTCTCTCTCCCTCTCTCTCTAAATCTCAGCATCTTTTCTCATGTCGACCGTCCCTCTCTCTCGGTTTCTCCTCCATCCGGCGTTGTTTGGCTCTCTGATCATTCCTCAACTCCTTTCCTCATTATCCTTCCCTCCTCCCTGCCCCTCCTCTCTCTCTGCTCGTCCACACCTCCTTTCATCCCTCCTCCTTTCCATCATTTGTCAGTTCCCCCCACCCTCCTCTGCTCCACCCGTCCTCGCCCCTCTTTCACTTTCTCCCTCCCCCTCCTTATCTCTCTCTCTCTCTATGTCTTTCCATCCTTCTGATTAATTTCCTTGTCTCGTCGCTGCAGGTGTACCGAGGGAAGAAGGTTCCTGCTGTGGACAGGGTGTGTGTGGGCGTGCCCGCCGCTGAGGTAAGTCACACGTTCACAGGAACACATGCAAGCACACACACACACACACCGAGCAAATACCAAAACAAAACAGGCGCCTCTGGAACGGACTCTGTGGAATCCTGAAATAATCACGGAGAGCTACACACGCACGTGCCGCAAATAAACAAATGAATTCTTCCCGCAAGAGCAGTGAAGCCATGAAGCACACATACATGGACCAATCAACACCCAAAGATTTATGCCTGCCACAAATAAGATGCAGAGAGGGAGTATCGTAAAAAGCAACAACAAAAAACACCTTCTCTGTCTCAGGAGTCTATGATTCCCACAGCAACATCATAAACACACAGACAGACACACACAGACACACAAACACAGAAGAGGCCCTTATCCTCTCTCATTGCAATGTTTACACCAGACTCAATGTAAATGCCAGTGGAATAATGGGAGGCACAGCCTCACAGATCTCCACACTGTGTTTCATGCATTATTTACCTGCAGCTTAGCCCCTCCGCCTCGCACTCACAAGGCCCAGGTCGCAAACAAGCACGGATCAATGAATGACAGAAATCAAATATTTATTCGGCGCGAGCCTCCCCTCTCGCAGGGTGGGTCACCTGACCGCAGGACCCCTCCCCATGGGGGCTGCTCTTCCGCTAGCAGACTTCCTGCGGCGTGCCCCCCTTCGCCCCTCCCAAGGGGGGAAGGAAGGAGATCAGTACCGGCAGAGAGAGGGAACCAGAGAAGGGAGGGTGGGGAGGGAGGGCTACAGTACTATGGGAGGGAAAGGGAGAGTGATAGAATGTGTTTTATTTAGCGGCTGATGTTGATCAGTGCTTTTCAGACCCACAGAGGAAACCTGCAGGGGGATGGTCTGTCTTGGAGGAGATTTTGCTTGTGTTTGTGTGTTCATCTGCATGTGTTTGTGTTGGTCTTTATCTCCCTATTCTTTAAGAATGTGTGTGTCTGCTCTACACACTGTGCCTGCATGTGGAGGTGTATGTGAAGCACATACCTACATCCCATGAGTTGAATTTCAACATTTACCCAATCCAGGAATTTGATCTAACCAGGAATTATTTTTCTCCCCTCCACTCAGAAAGAGGTTATACCAATTATAAATATCCTGTATCACCCTCCACTTGACTCACAGGCGCTCAGCACTGAATTACAATGCATCAGCGTGTACATTGAAATTCAAGCTTCGTCTATCTCCCGCGGTTTCTAACGAGACCTGCGTGCATGTGTGTTTTTCTTTTTGGTGGATAGTGCTTCGGCTTGCTTGGAATCAACGGCGCTGGGAAAACCACCACCTTTAAGATGCTGACTGGAGACATCGCCGTCTCCGGAGGCGAGGCCTTCCTAAACGGATACAGGTGAGGCGCTAACAGCTGCTAGCTGTGCGCTAGCCCACTCATCATAATTACCCACACAAGATGGCTGCTCATGAGGGGATTGAGCCCAAGGAAGCTAACTGGCCAGGTTCTCCTGTTTTCACATACCCTTTCATGTCCTATGAATTCATTATTCATCAGGTTTTTTATGTCTTTTTATGTTGTTTTTTTTGCTTGCTGATTTTGTTGTCACATTCTCACTGGCAAGGTCAGATTTTTTGTCATGTCTGGCTGTTCTCTTCGTGTTGAATGTTATTGAGTCACTCAGTTCCTTTCTCTTGAACTCTTTTTATAGCCATCCCTTACTCTCTCTCTTTCTCACTCATTATATCCCACTCAAGTGCTCCCTAAGTTATGCCGTCATTCTCTCTCCCCCTCCCTCTCACTCAGACTTTCTTCCCTCATACACTGTCATCTCTCCCTCCTTCGCTCTTGTTCTGTCTTTGCACTACACCATGCCCGACACATTCCCCATTCTCTCTCTTCGCTTCGTCTCTCACATATTCCATTCCTTTGCACATCTTCTCTCTGCCTTTCCCTCTCTCGCCCTCTGCCGCACTCACAGCCAGACACCAGAAAAGCCTTGTACAATCTGAGAGGCAAGAGTTTCGGTGCTCAAAAATAAGACACTTTCATCCACTCGAATGCAGCGAGTTCAGTTCTTTTTCGAGTTGTATTTCTCTTTCTCTTTTTTTTTTCTTTTTTCAAATTCCTTTCCACAGCTCCGGTATCTCTATGGAAACAATCTGAGACGAACGACCATCGCCAGGTTGTTTGGCGTCACTCGGTCGTTGCTATAGTTATGTATGTGGAAAAACCTGTAATTGGTTTTGTGTTTGACAAAAGCAACGTTGCGCTGGATACGAAGAGAGCCCGCACGGCAACGCTAATGTTGCTTATTGTTGCTAACGGAGATCAGAGACAGTTACAGAGCCCACAGGAAAAGAAGAACAGAAGAGGGGGAGTTGGCTAAAGTTCCCTCGAGTTTTTTGTTGTTTTCAGAGCAGAACAATGCATAAAATCTGGGGGGGAATTTGTCAAATCTGAACTGTGAGAACAGCTAATGGTGAATGTCAGTCTGCCCCACAAAAACCCCTCAAATTGGTATTGTCTTTGTTTTAAAGTAAAGCTTCACACAGATATATCCACCCTATGAGCGATTACTTCCTATTGTGTCACAGCAGGGTGGCGTTTTTAATGTCATTTTCAACACCCCCATACCACCCCTCCCCCACATTGTGCGAGGCAGATGAACTCAAGTCTCTATAGACAGCAGGAAGCTGTTCAGTTTACCGAAATGTTGCTTCATTCCCGCTTTTCCCCCCTTTTTCCCCCTCCACCTTCCGACCGAGCGTCAATGACACACAGAAAGGCCCCATGGTGTGAAGCGAACACACATGGCATATCTCACCTAATTTTAGATGACAGATAGTTGAGAGGCAGTCACTGGAGACCTTCTGTTTTTCTCACATGCAATTTTTGTGGGGTTTATTTATTGCCTTACGCGGCATGTTCTACGTGCACTTTTAAGAGATAGGCCCTTTTCATCACATGACGTGCGTGAGATGCAATATCCATCCTCAAACACCGCCATCCGCTTTCCTGTAGGCCGCCAAATTGATTTCTCAATCATACCAGTATCAGCGTCTGTCTCCATTTGAAGTAAAGTGGCTATGATATGAGTGTATTTTTCAAAGTCCCAACCTTCTAAATCAGTCTGAAGGAATCTGATAAACCACAGGTTGAATCGATCAAACACCTCAGTTTAAAGCGACTAACTATTTGTTTTCATGTGTAGAACCATCTTTCGAGTACTGCCTCGTGTCCTTCCTGTTCGCACCAGCAAAAGAAACACATCTAATGCCTGTCTCCTCTTCCCTCAGTATTCGCACGCAGATGCGGGATGTGCACCAGAACATGGGCTACTGCCCGCAGTTTGACGCCATCAATGACCTCCTGACCGGACGCGAGCACCTGGAGTTCTACGCCCGCCTGCGAGGCGTAGCGGAGAAGGAGGTCGCCACGGTACCGTCTCCTTTCCTCCTGACCTTTACCCTCTGATGTGATTTGTCCAGTCCGTGTGTTCACCGTCGTCGTATCTATGTCGAGAGGCCGACTTGATTGAATGTTCTCTGCGGGGAGCTCCTCGTGTAGGTTGGTGTGGAGACAGAAAACAAGACAGACAGACAGCAAAGCATGGGGGGGCATGCTAAATATCTAAACACTGGACTGACAGCCATTGGTATTTGGGAAATATGTACTCCCATCTAACAGGGAAACTGGCATATCTCCGAACAAGAACAGTATTCGATGAAGTTTGCCTTCGCAGCGAGTAACACACCTGCTTGCAAAGTCCCCCCTCCACCACCACCCCATCCCACCCCCCCATCTCACAATGGCAGGAGTTTTCCAGGAGCACACAGGAGTGTAGACAGCCTATAGTGGGCTAGTGCAGACTAAAGAGATAGATCACCTCAATGGAAGCAGCCATATATTATGAATAAGGGTAGCTGGTTGAAGAGTGCTGGCCACAGGGTAACGTTGTTCTATTATTCACCAGGCCCCAGTAGTACGGCCAGCTCCAGCCGGCCTCCATCACATACACCCCCCATCTCACACCCCCTTCCCCTCAACAGCACCAAGATCAAAAGGGAAGGAGCCTAGCCTCCAGCCCCCCTCCTCCACACCTCCCCATCTCCCCATCCAGGCCCTCTCACCACTAGCCAGGCCTTTGATCTAGGAGCAGCACCTCAGGGGTCCTGGGACCCAGTTTCATGCCGTCAGCACCGAGCTCAAGGCAGTCAAAAGGACCAACGGTGGCCATTTTGGCTCTGCCATCCCCAAGGGAAGCTGTCAAGTTTGCAACATTGTTTGAGGGATGTGTCAATTCACTGGAAATTAATGCGTGGCTGGGTTTGGGTGGAGCCTTTGGAAGGTTGGGGTTGCTGCAATGTTTTTTTGGGGAGTTTCCCCTCCGGCAAATGCTTAGAGAGGGGGTGTTGTTGTGGCACTCTGGCCCACAATACCTCACTGTAACAGCCCCTGGATCAAGGTTGTATGTGGGGATTTCCAAGAGACATGCCTGCTCACCTTGCACACCCCCCACCCCGCTCCCCCCCACCCACCTACCAATCAGAATTTGGATTGACTGCAATAACTGCATGCGTATGTGTGTCTATGTGCATGCGCAAAACGTACAGTACCATTTCCAGACAATAAGAAATCGGAATTTGTGTTTTCATTGATCAGGTTGCCGAATGGGGGATCCAAAAGCTGGGTCTTCTCAAATATTCCAACAAGTCTGCCGGGACCTACAGCGGCGGGAACAAACGCAAGCTCTCTACTGCCATGGCTCTGATTGGCTGCCCCCCCGTGGTCTTCCTGGTAAGAAGGCGGACCTCAGACCTCAGGCTGAGATGAGAAGCACTGGATCCTTGCTGGGAACTGAACCGAATAATCACTGTGAAAGTATAGGCTGAATAAAGAGCTTTGTTAGTTCTGCACATCAACATCATTTAACTATTGGGTTTATTAGCTGTTGACCTGACTAAGACCTTAGAGTCTGCAGTTATTACTCATAAGTCTTGCGGTCTGAAGCAAATAAGTCAAATTAATCCCAAAATGAATGATTTCTCTGTTCTTTGGCAGTTAGACTATTTTTGCTGCACATTTGAACAATCACAGCCCTTTATGCAATTACAACTATTTGAATGAATAGTTGTTTGCTTGTCAGTAGAGATGAGAAATGGAAGGTAACAGGCAGTTGAGTTTCTTTGGAGGCTGTTTGGTATTTTCAATAAAGGAAAGATAGTAGGATGAAAACATGGAGGATCCAATTATCAAATCCTTGGTGGATTTCCTGGAGGATTAGAAGCAAATTACAAGTAGATGGAAAAGGGTTACGTATTTCCAGGGTCAGCCTCTGGTCGTGCTCTAATTTATTTTTCATAGACTGCCGAATCTTGTTCTGGGTTTGAAGCAGACAGATCACTGTTTGTCTGGTATTTAGATCATTCAGTGGGCTGTAGGACTTCAACAAGAAAGCTTAGTGGCTATGTTCTAGGTTCAACAGTTCAACAGTTTTTCTCACAAAGAGAATTTGATTGGGCGTCATGTTATCCTTTACAATGAGGAAGGTCTTCTTTTCCACAGATAAATTGCGTGGTTGAATTACTTGAATTAGGAGAATAACTTATTTACAACTCAGTGACCTTAAAAGTTATGGCAAAGTACTATCATTGAAATCTTTTCAGATGACGGAATCCTGTCAGATATTGTTCTGCTCCAGCTATACACCTAGATTTGTTAGCGCTGTGTCCACAGTGCACACAGAATAACATTGAATAAACACAGTCATAAGAAAATCAACTCAAATCCACATGCTGTTGCCCAGATGGCTTATCGTGTCTCTGTCACCAAGCAAGGTCTGATTTTAAGTTAGAAACTGTGTCTGTTGGTCTGTGGTACAACATAGAATCATGCCTGGATGGCTTAAGGCACCCTGGAACCCCCCGGATTTGCGCGGGGACACAGTCGGCATGGCGATGTGGATCCCTTGTGGGATTTGTCTGGGGTACTGGCAGGGCCTGGAACACAGGCAGTGGACTGAGTCCTGCCTCTCTCCCTAATCATGCATGGGCACACTAGCCCCAGGACTGAAAGAGACAGGGAGAGTGGAGGGATTGTGTGTGCATGTGTTTTTGTGTGTGTGTGTGTCTGTGAGAGTGAGGGGGGGACATCAGGAGAGTGTGCATGTATTTGTGAGAGAAAGAGGGAATGTAAGGAGTGTGTGTGTGTGTTTGTGTAATGTCGCGTCGAGAGTGCCAGCTCGTGCACAAAATTCCCTCGTGCATTTTTGATGCTTTCATATCGTGCGTGTACCCGACAAGTGAGCCAATGTGCATGCATATGTCGTCCGTCTGTGTGTGTGTGTGTCTGGGTCTGACAGAGAGAGAGAGAGAGGGAAGGAGTCTTGTGTGAATTCATTTGGCTGCCTCTGAAAGTGTCTGGCCCCTCTGGGCTCCCTCTGGTCTCCAGGCAGCTCTCTGAATGTAAAGCTCCTCTGCTCAGCTTTGATCTCACTGGTCAGTGTCACAGAAGCCTGCCCAAACATAAGCACACTTTCATGTGGAAACCGCACGAAAAGCTGTTATAGGGCAGCCAATTAGAGTCGTTTCAAAAGTGGGCTTTGGACAAAGTTGGTCCGATGTTAGTCGCCACGACACTTATTCGACGCACTAAAACTCTGAAATGTCTTGACAGGTACCTGTTTCTATCATGTATGTCTGTATTGAATGTCAAGAGACAAGCCCTGTCTATATAATGGATGTCTATACTTTCTAATGGATGTCTATACTTTCTAATGGATGTCTATACTGTGACTGCAGGATGAACCAACCACAGGAATGGACCCCAAAGCTCGCAGGTTCCTGTGGGACTGCATCCTGAGCGTCATCAGAGAAGGACGCTCTGTCATTCTGACGTCACACAGGTGACCCACACAAAAACACACCTACAGCGTCATCGAGTTCGTCTTTAATACACTGCACAACACTGCGGCTGAATTTTCCGACGGTTTTGAAACAATACTGGGTTTTACTGCAGTTATGCTTTCCACGACACGAGCCACCTACAAGTCACGCTCATCCATTTGCGCAGATCCTCACATATTTCCAAATCCCAAATTCAGTTGGATTTACCTCAGATAGGAGGGAACAGTCTTGGTACGTTACAGCTCGGAATACATCATGTACCCCCAGATCTTGAGCAGCCCCAGAAAACAAAGGGGATTTGTTGTCTCAGCGTCACCGCCTGACTTGCGTCCAATCGACCATGTCGACAGCAGGTGCTTTTGTTTGTCAAACGGACATTCACCAGGTTTTACAAAGTCATAATCCTAATGACGCCATCCCTCATCCTCCAACCAAGACGGCGGAGGGAGGGAAAATAGGCCGAGGAAGGCAGTATAGCAGAGAATGGAGCTCTTCTACAGATGTTCTCCACCTCTCTGCCTAATTACTCTATTTGTCGTGGGGTGGGCCCAGGGGTGTCGGCTGGAGTAGATATGAACAAATGACCATGCAGGGGGTTGGCGGTGGTGATGGGGGGGGTAGTTGTGCAGCATGCCATTACCCAAGTGGGAGGCAGGAAAATCGGATTTGGTCCCATGCCTCGCGTTGTTAAATGAGTCACGGGAGGGTAGATTTTCATAATCAACGCACGCTTGCTCCTCATCTGCATAGTTTACCTGGACACCGGCCAGGCGCGTAGGTGGGCCTGGTTCACACTGAGCAAAGCCTCTGTTTTGGAGCAAGATCAAATTGAACTTGGTCCTAGAATTTGAATGGCAATAAATAATAATGTTTCAAACACTGCTGTTTCCCTGATATTTATCCACATCCCTGTTCCTCCTGTTCTCCCTGCTCCTACCTGTTCCTCCTGTTCTCTCTGCTCATCCCTGTTCTCCCTGTTCCTCCTGTCCTGTTCTCCCTGTTCCTCCTGCTCTCCCTGTTCCTCCTGCTCTCGCTGTTCCTCCTGTACGCCCTGCTCGTCCTGTTCTCCCTGCTCCTCCCTGTTCTCCCTGCTCCTCTTTGTTTTTCCTGCTCTCTCTGTTCCTCCCTGTTCCTTCTGTTTTCCTATTTCTTCCCTGCTCCTCCTGTTCCTCCCTGTTAATTGTGTTCCTCCCTGTTCCTCATTCACCCTGTTCTCCCTGTTCCTCCTGTTTTCCCTTTTCTGTTCCTCCCTGTTAATTGTGTTCCTCCCTGTTCCTCATTCACCCTGTTCTCCCTGTTCCTCCTGTTTTCCCTTTTCTGTTTTCTGTTCCTCCCCGTTAATTGTGTTCCTCCCTGTTCCTCCTGCAGCATGGAGGAGTGTGAGGCTCTATGCACCCGTATGGCCATTATGGTGAACGGACGCTTCATGTGTCTGGGCAGCATCCAGCACCTGAAGAGCAGGTAGGCTCCACACTCTCACACACACACACACACACACACACACACACTCACTCACAAACTCACTCACTCACTCACGTCCTCTGAAGCCTTGGTGTTAAAGGCTTTCTCCAAAACCTTCCCTCCCTCCCCCTAAAGTGTGCTGGAGGTACTGCCTGTTTATGCTCATGTCGTGTTCAGACTACAACCCCGTTGTGAGCACCCAGGACGTCCGCTACTAAAATGGAAACAGAACTCCATTAAAGGAAACAAAGCAGATTTATACGTTGTTGTAAACAGTGTGTAACTACACAAACAGGGAAAGGGCCTCTTTATTTGATTATGAGGACCAGCCACTATCCCTGGGCCTAGGGGAAATTGTGGCCATGACTCCCTTGTCCCCTATTCAATGTATTTTGTTCTAACTTTGTCTCAGTCAGTCTGAACAGTATGGTTGCCTGATATAGCTTGCATTTATTTCTGCCCATGAAACTCAACCTCTTTGAACATTATAGGATGCTGGGGTTTTTAAAGGGATAGTTTCCTTTGCATTTTTTGTCAAACCGGCCGTGATTAGCAATTTTGAGATAGGAATCAACTTCTTTCCGTGTCACTGACGGTGGACTAAAACCATGTGACGCATCCATCTTCTGTACAATATGTGGCTTTAAATATCCGCCTGCCCCTTTGTGGTCGTGAATCTTTTTTTTGGAACTCCTCCATCTGAACACATCCACTCTTAATGGTCTTTATTCAAGGCTCTTAATACATTTTGCCAGGTCTCAATGACCAATTCCCCCTGACCTTAACTCAAAACATTTAGCTATGCTCTCTTGTATTCACCTGACATTTTCCTGGCCAGCCCCCCTGTCCCCAGCCACCTGTCCCCAGCACCCTGCCGGGTGGTGGGGGCATTGCATTAGGTCAGGGCCACCTTGGTGACATTATTACAGCTGAGAGCGTGTGATCATCCATAGAGGGAGAAGATTACACAGCCAACTGTGAAAGTGTTCATGTGCATGCATGGAGGGGAGGGTATGGTGCCACGCGAGCTGCAATGGTGCCACACCTTCAGCCAGGGAGGGGTAACAGGAGGAGTGGGGGGTGATGACTAACATCTCACTGAATTGACCATTTGTCAAACAGGAGAATGAAGGGGTAGGTTGATGTCCTAGTGTTTTTTTCTGTGAGACGCCATTGCAGGAATTTGTTTTTTAATGACAACAGGAGAAGTCTGGTCAAGGATATGTCCTTAGGTTTGAACCAGACTTACTTCCTCTTCAAGGCTCTTGTGGAAGAGGAGGAGAGAGACAGAGAGAGAGAGGGACGAGAGAGAGAGGGACGAGAGAGAGGGACGAGAGAGAGAGACGAGAGAGAGGGGGACGAGAGAGAGAGGGACGAGAGAGAGAGGGACGAGAGAGAGAGGGACGAGAGAGAGAGGGACGAGAGAGAGAGAGGGACGAGAGAGGGACGAGAGAGAGGGACGAGAGAGAGAGGGGTGTGTCGACCCATCCCTCCCAGATGTTAGGATAATGGACAGATCCTCCATGTCAATTACATCCTGCCCTTACGAGACGGGAAACGCAGTCATGGAAAAAAAATTATGAACATCACCAGTGTTGGGAGGGAGGGAGGGAAGGCAGGACAGGATAGGGTTAACAAGCTCTCTGCTATCTCTACAGTGTGTCAGACCACACAAATCACTCACTTTGGAGAGATAAACAGAGGGACGAATCCCTTGATGTTTATTTTTTCTCTCCCTTTTTCTTGTGGTAATTGAAGTCCTGTGAAAAGGTTGTTGGGGGGGGGGGAGGTTGTTACTTTAGAAGCTAGTGATATTGCTTGGTTTGCACCGACACAGTGAATAATTTCCAATTAAGCGTCCCTATCTGGTCGGCGGTCGCTGTAATTAATGTTTCATGAGGTGTGGGCTCTGGTAATGACCGAAAAGGCAATTAAGGGACTGTCTGTTCTGTTTTCGTTCCTCCTTGCCACCCCGCTACGCACGCACCTGAGAAATGCATCCCCCCCCCCCATCAGCGATGAGAACTAACACCCAAAACCCACCAGGAGGGCAGCCGACGGCGTCTGATCCAACGCCTCCTCACCTCCATCTGGAGTGACGTGCGGCCCAACGCAATCTATCGCCATCAGCCACTCTCTCTTACGCCATCGCTCCTTTTCTGACCACGCTCGTGTCCTGCCGGGCGGACAGACGTCCCGCCACGTTTTGCCATTACCCAAGCTGCCGTCGATTTGACAGAGAGGAACATTTCCATTAAGCCACCTGGGGGTGTGTGGCAGGGCGAGGGGCAGAATGCCGGTGGTGCGTCTGACCTGTGTAGATGATGGTGCCTTTTCTCCCCCCCCCCTCCTCCATCCCGTCATTTCAGCCCGAGGGAGAGTGCTGAGTCTCACTGCAGGGGTGGGAGCTCTCACATGCTGACCCCCTGTGGGGTGTGTGTAATACAAGCTAGCCCCCTCATCCTCCACTCGCCCTCGCCCCCTCCTCGTCATCCCACACCCGGCTCCTCTGCTCATCTACTGTCTGTCCTGCAAAAACCTCTAGCCACATTACACTCATTTATTCTCTCTCCCTTTCCCCAACACTTTCTCTCTCACTTCCTCTCCCTAGCACCTTCTTTCTCCCACTTCTCTCCCTCTCTCACATCCTCTCTCTCTTTCTCTCTAGCACTCTCTCATGCTCTGTCTTTAATGTTACCACTTTTACTCCCTCTCTCATGTTCTCTGTCTACCATTTTCTCGCTCTTTTTCTGGTGGCCAGGGCTTGCCTGGCCCGTTGAAGAGCTTGTTAGTGCTGCCCTCTCCAGGACGTCCGTGAGCCTGTGTTTAAGATGACGCTGCCTGTCAGACAGCTTTACTACAGCGCTGGCCTCCTGTATATCAATCAGGCTCAAATGAGCCCAAATGGTTCCGTATTTAAATGGGACAGACAGTGAGACAATGAGACAGTGGGAGCCTCTTAAGGTGGGTTAGGGGGCATTGGACGCTGGATTGAACAAGCTCCTTCATAGTCCATCTCTGTGATTGTTGGGTTGTGAAAAAGACTTCCGGCACCCCCACCTTCACCCCTCTCATCTACTCGATGCAATGCCTTTTCTGTCAACTGCTCACATGGGTTGGGAATATTTATGAAAGCTACAGCCATAAGAAAGGGGGAAGTGAATGAGTGGCCGTAAAGTCTTTTTTTTTTTTTTTTTTTACTTAACAATCCGGTGAGCTCCCAGGTGTTAAGTAAACTGAAATGAAGTGCATTGCCAATAAAAAGTCCCTGAGAAAGCCCCCCTTCCTGTAAACTTGTCAAGCTGAGAAGTCGGAGCACCATACAGTTTCTCTATTCTATTTTGACGACCATCTCGCATATTGCTAGTCTGCTTATCGAGGCTGTTTCCATGGGCACACATGTACGATAGGGCCTGTATCAGATTTTTTTTTCTCTCTCTCTCCTCGCTCACTATGAAGGGACTGAAATATAAAAAATAAACTGCAAAGTGCCTTTAATGCATTAAGGCAATACGGCTCGGAGTTTTATAAGACCGCTGAGAAAGTTTGGATCAATCCTGTGGAGCTGCCGTCGAGGACTCCAGTAAATATAGTCTCTCCTCCTTTGTGGATTGACTCAGGTGCACTGTGGCTAAGTGTCTGTCAGTCGCTCAGATGGATGGGCAAATAATGCTGCTCACACTTTACAGTGAAACAGCGTTGAAGCTGCAATTAATACTGCCTGTGGCAGAAAGATACTCCAAATCCCATGAGGCCGTTGGTGGTAGGACTTGAGTCCTCGCGTGAACTGTTCCTGTGTGCTCAAAATAGCTGGTAGTAAAAGCATGTGCGTGTACTTGCCTTGTATCCATGCCCATTATTAAAAATGGGCATAGTTACATTTAGAACCGTGCTTAGACAGTGTGCATGTGTGTCGCTGCTTGACTAAAACCTGGAGGCGCTCCATCCCTCCAGCCGTTGCCCGTGGCGGCACCATTCACAGCTCTGCCCGGCAACCCCGTCACAACCCCAGGACGTGACCTCCAGCCTCGATCCAAACTTTTCACGCCGCTTGCCCTGGGTGTGACTCCCTCCCCCTGCACATGTCAAACACGACAGCAGACACCCGCTCAGGTGGGGGTGACCTTCCTGTTGTCCCCGGTCACAGTGGAAATGCACGCTGCCTTAGTCCTCGCCCTCCGCCTCGTCCCCTAGGTTGGCTGGTATTTGTTTGAAATGAGCGTGGGCTCTCCTGCCAGGCTGAGAGGATTGTAATCAGGGACCAGAGGCCCCGGCTGGGTTAGGCCCCCCACCACGCTGAAGGATCCAGTCGCAATGACTGACTCAACATCCCGTTAGTGGAAACCGCCTTCATTTGTCCACGGGAAGAAAGGGAGGGGGAAACATGGCATCTTAAAGGTATTCCTCATGGACGTCAGGGCTAGCCAGACACTCGTTCAATATTCATGCAGCTACCTCTGCTCCTGGTCTTCTGTGTTGTGGTGACCTACTGTGATCAGTAGTTTCACATCTCGCTCTCATGAGGCAGGCTCGTGAATATAGCTTGTTTAGGGAACCAATGCTGAGAGGAATGAATAAAAAGAAAAGTATTTACCTCCTGCTGCTTTCGCTTTTAGCCCAGACTAGTGACGGAGAGAAAGACAAAAACATAGCAGGGATGGAACTATAGAGAGCTAATTGATGTGCCCTCAACAGCCATCGGCGCGCCTCTGTTGATTGCCACGGTCGACCGACACCCTTCAGCAATGCTCTACAAAATACGTATGGAGCGTTCCGTTGCGCGTTAAATCGACGCCGGTCCGCCGACTCCTGATTGGATGATGAATTGAGCTTGATGAGGGCGGCGGATACGGGGGAGGGATGTGCAATAACAACTAGATGCTTTTGTGCTTTGTTAACTTTGCGGTTGGCGCACATTACGTGCATAGGCCTCCTGAAACGCTGTGCTGTCAAAGGAATTAGATGATGGGTGATGTTTGATTAAGTTTGAAAGGTATGTTGTGGGTGACTTTTTCATTTCATTTCCAAGTTTTGCTATTTGCATGTTTTGCCGGCGAGGGCTTGGAATATAGCATCTCATCAGTGACCTGACTGATTCATGATCACTCTGCTGTCTCTGAGCCATGTTTTTACTAGACAATTTCCCTCCTTTTCACAAGGCCTGTAGCCCACTGACCCCCCCCCCACCCCTCACTTGGCCCCCTGGGAAATGGAGGCTGCCCATTCACCATAACTCTAATTGCCACTGAGGGACCCACTGCCTCCTCCTACCCGTAGCACTTACCAGGCACAATGGACACTTCCATGAGGAAATGCAACATTAAGGGATTAATTAGGTAGGAAACAACGGGTCATAAGAGCGCTAACGACAAAATAACAAGGCAAAGTGTCTTGCTTCTGTGCACGCTAGACTTAGCATTATCCAAGGACTATTGCTGAATGTTAATTATTGGGTTGTTTTTAGCGCTCTGTGAAGTATTGTGTCCACCAATAAGCATCTGCTTTTTTATGCCTGGCCCTGGTTTTAGAATATTTATTTATTATCTAAGAAACAGACCAATTTTATTCAGCCGTGCAACCAGATTGGAGCATTCGATAATGGGTGTTTAAAAATGTTAATTTAGCAAGACCTCCTTATGATTCTGCCATACAAGTAATTAACTTGCCAAGGTCTTTGTAACAATGTTTTGTTTATACAATGAGTGCCTTCTTAGGAGACATGGGTTTAATGAGAAAGCACATTTGGGCCAGCGCTAACCTCCAAGCACATAATTAATCTTCATTGCCACCTTCCTCTTCAATTAATTTGAGGTTTCACATAAAGAAACCTCTGACTGACTTTGTTTTGTATCTTATTTGTATCGTCTTTGGCCTCACTTAGGTGTACAGTTAGTGGTAAAGCGCCTCTTTCTGAATACAGTTCAATGGGTTTTTCAAGCATAGTCATGAAAACCTCATCTCTGGGAAACATCTTCCCTTCAGCCTGTGTTGTGTTGAGCTGGTCTACCCTGTCATGACACGGTGTCACTCCCCGAGGGTGAGCCTCTTAGACCTGCTCCCACTCCCAGCTTCAGTGCTTTGGTCTAAATTGAAGTGGTGACGTCAGTCCTCCCGGCGCGTGCACCTGATCAACAAGCACAAGCTGTGCAGGGATAAGTGGAGGGAAAGAGAGAGCGGGGAGTGGTTGGGGCTCATTCCTTCAGGCGAAAGCCTGGCGGATGTTCCGGCACGCAATCTTGCGGTCTCACGCCTCTCTCCAGCTCTCTGCCTCTCTTCTTCACCCTCCCTCCCTCTCTCTCTCACCTCCTCGTCGAGGCACCTGCTCCTCGACTCTGTGCGCCCCGACACGCCGGGAGCTTTCAGCCAGCCGGGGAAATTAAGATCAATTATACATCCTCTCTCTCTCCCTCCACCCCTCACTGCAGTCCTCCAGCCCTCTATTCCCAGCCCCCCCTGTGAGAGCCGTGCACATGCAGCCACTGTGTCATGCCACATACAGAGAAAGGGAAATACAAGCACTTTATTTAGTCTCCCTAGTCAGAACTGTGAACTTTACCTTGGATGTGCACCATGGTACTTTGTGCAAGTTTGAAAAGTTACCATTGAATAGTCTAAAATAGATTGTTAAAACACTCTTTGTTTCTGCGACTGAACTTGTATCTGTTTAAGTCAGTCCTCCCTTGCTTGATGCTAGTGTTTACCATGTCAGTCATCTTCATATCATTGAAACAAATGTGCTTAACCTTCTTTAGATACTTGTGTACATTCATCACTTTGTCTGTGTGTTTCTCTGTCTCCGCCCCTTATAATGCATGTGTGTGTCATCAGGTTTGGCGAAGGCTACACGCTGATCGTGCGCGTCGGAGGGTCTCCGCCTATCCTGGCCCCTGTGGAGGACTTTGTCCAGGAGACTTTCCCCGGCAGTGTCCTGAAGGAGAAGCACCACAACACCCTACAGTACCAGCTCCCACCCAGTGAGGGGGCCTTGGCCACCATCTTCAGCCAGTTCACCTTCCACCAGGAGAGGCTGGCCGTGGAGGACTACTCAGTGTCCCAGACCACCCTGGACCAGGTGCCTCCGCTCGACCTTTACACATGATTGTGCTCTCACAGTGTATGAAGGCAGGTATTGAACTAGGAAGCGTGGCCCAGGGAGTGAGTTTGCCATGATTTGTAGGGACCCAGTCTGATTACCCAGGACTGTGGCCTGTATCCTCTGGCAGTTTGTGTCCTAGACACCCACAGAACTGTGTGCCTACAGTGACACTACTCTCAGTGATTATCAAGTTATCTGTAACAATTGCACTGAGGCCTGGAAATGGATGGATGTAGCTGTGGTGTTCTCCAATCCAATGCCTGGCATTTGGCATGCTGGCCCAGTGCAATGTAGAGTTTAGTCTAAAAGTCTGTCAGTCACAGGTATGAATCGAATTCTGTGACCGTCAAGGCACTTGTGTTTCTGAGTGAATCTCAATCTGATGCAATCAGGCTTCTCAGCAACGAGTGTGTGTATGTGTGTCTGGACCTCAAAGGCTTCCATTAGCTGGACAGTGGAGGACTCGGGGAAGGCGTGACTTCTTTGGAGGAGGTCAGGAAAGGTTTGCTCGCATGCCCTGTGGGGAGGTAGAGGAACTCTGCCTGGAACCAAACCGCCCTCTTTATTTTTCCAAGAGGCTCTCCAAGGTTGGGTGTTATTGTGTCAACCCCCCCCCCCCCCCCCCTCCTCCCACCAAAAAACACAAACCTGAATGCCTGTTCTGCAGTAGCTTCTATTTACGAGATCAGAGGGAGTAAATAAATCACAGCCAGGCTGTAAGGTCAGCATGTTCAAACACAATACCAGAGATGAGAACACTACCAACACCCAGATGGTCACCTTTCACATGTTGATTTATGGAGGGCAGCGCTGACCTATAGTGTAACGCCCGTCTTGCTCTCCAATTAATATTGATCCTGCATCAGACCAAGGTGTCTGGGCTTGGTGTTGAAAGATAGTGCACAGGGCACACGTGAACTCTTGGGCAGCTGGTAGGGTTTGACTGCGACCTTTAGACTGCATGTTAGAATCCAGGAAGGGTGGGGAAATAAGGATTCTAGTATTTACCTAGATATACTGCACTGTCAGCATTACCTGTAGAACGTTGGGTCGACACCATCCCACTTATTCACTACTGAGATTGAAAATATACAAAACTAAGCCACTGATGGACAGAGATTGGTTGGAGTCTGCAAACCAGCTTGTCATTCAACAAACAGATGGCACCTGCTCTCCCCACCAAAGTGTGTGAGTGTTTAATAGCTGGAAGTGGGCTAGGCCTGTACTTCATGTGTTTTTTTGCATTAGTCCTGGGGACGACACTGGCACACATAGGTGAGGTTAATTGAGCATGGCTGTGTCCTTCCCCTCTCCCTCCACGCCTCAACAGCCAGTTAATAAACACCCAGATGCCCCCTCCATACAATAATTAATGGCCAAATCCACCTGTCATTAAGAAAATGTCACTCATCAGCACCACAGCATGGAATGGAGGTTCTCAACCTCCATAAGCTCTATTCGAAGAGGGGGAGAACATGCATGAATTCTCTGTGTGCTGGAGTATGTTGAGCAAACTTTGTTACAGACATATTTTAAAGAACCATTTGAAATATATTGCTTGGGAAACATTGACAAGGGGCAACCTGACTGACGAACTGAAGGTGTCATTTTTCCTAGGTGTGTGGAGAGGACATATTTTTGGGTATTGCCAGCAGATGTTTCAATAGGCAAGGTGAAGCCAGCCGCAAGGTCAAAAGGGAGATAATTGTCTATAACAATGGAGATTAGATTTTTGTATTTGTAATTTTGATGTGGTCATAGTGTTTGGTTTGCAACCATCGGACAAGATCTCATGCTGAGGTTTTCCCCCACAAACTCTGTTTCATGCTGTTCATTTCCAACAAACTCCTGTCTGCAGTTAGTGTAGCAAGCATCTTTTAAATGGATCTTAGGTTTCGGGTTCTTTTTCAAAGGTATCACATACCTACCACTCTTTCTTGTTTCCCTGGGCCGACAACGTTCTGCTTCCAATTAAGATGGCAGACATTATCTGACACCAGAACAGATTGGGAGAAAATGAGCAGAACAATCCCTTTCTTCTGAAATGAAACACACTAGTCTGATAAAAAAAATGGAGTTCTGGGCTTTCTCTTTGACACAGAGTTAGTAGAGGAGATATCATTTCACAAGGGGATTCAAAAGGCTGGAGGGGGGAGGTAGCTATTTTTATTATGCTTTCGTGGCTGGGCAGTGTAGGAAAGATATAAAAGAGCACTTGTTTCATGCCTAAAAGTCTACTGTATGTTTATGTGTTCTAAGCCCTAATGCTTTATGGGCTGTAACTGTTGAGAAAGATATACTTCATAGGCTGGTCCTAATGGGCAAGGCGGACCAAGTGAAAGTTGCCCCATAAACTGTTTTGTTTGTATAAAAAGAGTTGAGCGTAAGTGCTTATCATTGGCTCTGGTAAAGCTAGTCAGGATACATTTACACATTTGTTCTCTTCAGGGACTCTTTTCCTCTGGTTTCAAGATATATAAATAACTTTAATGAAATAGCAGTGCTTTGTCATCGCACGTCCTTTTCTTTGTTGCTGCGTTTCATGAATCAAAGCCGGGTTGTTTTTTTAACAAAGTGCCTTTGAATCTATTGTTGAATAAAAAGATCTGGTGTCCAGTACTGTCAGGACGCATGAACACTCAAAGACAAAAACAATAAAGAACTTCAGTTCTTTCTTTTTTTTTGTACTTATACACTTTCTTGTGTCATTGAAAAGGGCAGACCACAAAGTGGCATTTGTTTATTTTGTTCCGCTAACTAGAAGCTACAGGTTGCGGGGATGTGTTGAGGGGTATGAATGGGCCCATCAGCTTGGGCCATTCTTTTAGCTACATCACGTCCCAACCTATTGATTCAATTAATATCAAATGTCCAAAATGTTTTAGAGCATTTGGAGAATGATTACAGCTGTCATGTAGTAAAAGTATTCAATAATCGATAGAAGTAGCCATTAGATACTGGTTAGTAGGTTCATGAGTTTGCTGTAAGAGTAGTTTGTTAGTCAGGTTGAATAGATGTTTGTGGTCAGGAGAAAGTACTGTTGAAATGTCTGTTGTGGTGATGGCAGGCAGAGCTCCACATCTGCCACCTCTAGCCCTGAGTGGTCATGGGCTGGGAGCTGGGACTCTCACTGAGAATGTTGGAACACAATTACCTAAGCCAGGCATTGTGGTGTCATTTTATTGTCAGATGGTCTGGTTTTCTCCCAATCATCAGCTTGAAAAAAATCTCGAACTCCAATGAAGTTGTGAATCTGTATATTGGGAGAAAAGAACTACGGTGGCTGAGGAGTGTCAACGGTTAGCCATAATGACACAAAAAATGTGAGTCACAACACAACAGACGTGAAGCATAATTGATGTTGAAGTTGAAACTGGCCTGCTGACTTTTACCACTGCTACAGGTAGGCGTTGAAAGTTTGTGTCCGTTTTAGAAGTAAAAAGTTTTTTCAATAGGTGACTATGATTAATATCCCTGTGATTTTTCACAAATAATCATCTAGGCTATTCTACTATCTAATTTTAAGATAGTATGTTGAAGCTAGCAACACAGAAATGTTAGCACCTGGCCATTTAGCTAGCCTGAATGTCAATAATCAGATGAAGCTTTACCGGTGTATTGTTTGCATATGATAAACCAACATGCAACATTAGCCTAATATCACTGTCTTCATCTGATTGTTCCTCTATACTCTTTGGTAGTAGTCAGCAAGTCTGATCATTTTCAACATCTGTGGTGCTTCACTTTCGTTTTGTTGTCATTTTGGCAAAATCATTGACCCTTCTTGGCCACCGTAAAAACCCGACCTTGACGTGGCCACAGATTCCCAGCTCCCAGCTGAACCCACCATGACCTCCCAGCCCATGACCACTCTCAAGGCAGAGAGACATCAGAAGTGGAAGCTCTCTGTCATCATCATCATCACAAGAGACGCTTCCACAGTATTTTCTCCTGACCCTGAACATCTTTTCAACATGACAAACAATCTACTCAGCAATAGCTCTCATGACAACATACTAACTAGTATCCAGTAATGTCCTGCAGTTTGTCTATCAGCTCTATGCTCAAGTGTCACTCCAGTGTGTCTGACTATCCCTCACCTCACCCAGGTCTTTGTGAACTTTGCGAAACACCAGCATGATGAGAGTGGCCCTGTGACCTACACCAACCCTGTGGACATGTCGGACGAGCTGCCCATGGGGGCCATGAAAACATCACTGGCAGCAGAAAACGTCTAAGTCCTGTCCCCACTTCCTGGTTTCTTCTGCTTTGTGAACCCCTTCACGCTGTCCTCTACCTCAGGGACTGCTTCTATCTGCAATGGATGAGGAGCTTTTAAGCACATTTCCCACATTTTAGATTTATAAAATAGTTGCACCTTTTAAAACAATTACATAGAATCCATCTTTTACTTTCAGCTTTTCAGAAATAATTCAGTAGTCATGCTTTTACAACATTTAATGTAATGTGCAATCTATACTCCCTTTTTGTATCCAGAAATGATTTGACAGTTTTATTTAATGTATGCCTATTTAAATAGATCCCTAAGAAATCAAGCACAACACAGAGTACCCAAATATAGCACTATTTGAACAATAAAAGCAAAGAAAGATTCATGATATGCAAATGAGGACTTGGAACCTAATGTTAAGTGTGTGCACTTAGCTTAACATGTATTGTGTGCAATATCAAAATCTGTATATTTATTGCTGTGCCTTCAGCACAATACCTAACTCAGGAAGTTAAAAGGATGTGTTGACTGTTTTAAATGGTTATGTTTCTACACAGCTTTTCTGGGGGGGGGGGTAGTTCTATGTCAGTTTATGAGCCCATTTGACACTGCTGTACTGATGGATAACTATTGAGTTTTCTATGCATGCGTAATTTTGTATGTCACTCAATGCCAGTGCATTTCTATCTTGTTAAACGTCTAAAAAAAGTAATCCTATTTGTACTGAATATTGCTTTATGCCAAGACAGATGATTAAACATTTACACAAATTGTAAAGGCGAAGAGTGACTCGAGTTAATTTCAAAAGTATTTGCTTCATTTGTTTAGAGATTCACTGGGCCCTGTTTAAACGTCAGCTTGATCTGTTCAGCTTGTCTTTAGTATTTGCTCTCAGCTGTGTAAGTGCCTCGTTATTTATTTATTTCCCCATGTTATTTGCACCTTTCCTATGAGTCTTAAATTGCATGCCATCTTTGTTGTCACTCACATGTGCAGCCTTGACGAGGAACTCTGAATTGAGCACAGGACAGTTAGTCATTTCACTTTGACAGAATGAGCCTTTTCTTCATAATAGACAGAAAGGCATACTTTCATGTCAGTCTTCCTTCTGCGAGACTAAGGATTTAAAGGATATTGCTACTCTCAAACTTGACAGTCCTGTCATGCATCCTTCCCAAAACTCCCTGCCCTCTACCTTCTCTCCAGCTCTCATGGAACTATCAGGTGTTTCACACTTCATCCTCCTCACAGCACAAACTTAAGAGTCCTCTCAGTGTACACTACAATAACAATTACAGTAAAAGCAACATTTTTAAAGATCACTCACAGTTTAGACCCTGTACTGATGTCAGCATCCTTATAAAGGGACCCCGTTGAGTCGGAAGAGGAAGGGAATAACTGCTGTTCTCTAGAACACTCTAGCATTCTTCACCTGCTGTAGATATCAACCTCGCCTCCTCCTGACCCACAGAAGCATCTGGATAGTCAGCAGACCGGCAAACACCATCACTAGAGTAGGATGTGGATCAATACTATATATACTATATAAAGATATCATATGAAGTATTAATACACCTGGGGAAAACTGACTTATTTTTCATTTGCTACCATACCTGGGACAGTGTGTGTCATGATGGATAACGCTAGCCAAGCACCAATTTAAGGAAAAGAGGAACATGTTCAGATTTCACAGTCATTGTGGTTCATTTGAGGGATCTGCTAGCATCAACACTACACATACATGGGTCATGTGTTCTGCTGCTGGACGTCTGGGTTTGTCCTACCTCGTACGTGTACTGGGGCAGTGGACCAGTATGAACAGCCAGGTGAAGGGGTTGGAAGTCCATGTCGGATGAGCTAGTTCATTACCTGCAGACGGGGTCACAATGTGTCAAACAAACGCCTCGAAAAAAAACATGCGATAAAGAAATCCATCACCCTTTCAATAAAAGTAACTATTGTTTTGTTTTTCAGAAGATGTCTTACCTCAGTCACAACTTACTAGAACATTAGAACTGGAGCCCCAGGCAAAATGACTCAAATCACAGCATAGCATAGCCTCAGACAGGGTTAGGAGAGGCAGCTTAGAGGAAGACCCCAGTTTGTGTCCTGTAGCTGTAGTGTCACAGCTTGTGTGGCAGATGTCCTTCAGATGCACTTACTTGTCTGTTTGCGCATCGCTAGACTGATGTTGATGCACAGATTGCCGCATTCACAGATCTATTGAAACATGAGATGCCGATTCCTGCCTCAGCAAAAAATAAACAAACCTTTGCAGCAGCTTCACAGATTGAACAGATCATGGACATGCAAGACAAGATATCTTTTGGGTGGAGTAGGGGGGAGAGTTGAATCATTGTAGATAATCTGGTTCAGACGCATGGTGACTGTCAGCATAAACCAATACACGGCAGTCGGTTTATGTAAGTCTAATCACACGCATCAACGCTTAACTCACCAACGCAACATTGCTGCCAGGGAAATGTGTCACTTCCGAGTGTGCGCGTCTTTTTTGTTGTTGCAGACTCTAACCTCCATCTTTGTTTGTGTCTGTGTGTCATAGGCCACTAGGGATGATAGATAATGGAGCATGTGTAGTAGCTCTGCCACTGTCAAGACACAGTGTCAGGTTGGGTTAAACAGGGCTTCTCTGACAGCTGTAAGCAAAGCAACAAAGCAAAGCATCTACTGGTTGATAAATTGTTCCTATTATCAACATCCAAGTGAATAACCTTCTAGATCTCTGCAGACTGCTGGTAACGCGTTCTATTTGCCTTTGGAGCCGCAAGGCTTTGAATTAGTGTACCGCTTACATATGTTTTATCTTCATGCTGAGTTCAACATGTGCTTTATCCACAGCATACATAAACAGTGTCAACTAAAGCACCTTTCAAGGTTGTCTCCTACTCGAACACTCCATGTCCACATAGTCAGACAGCCATATCACTTGTCGCGGTATCATGCATTGAAATGATCTAGCGTGATGCGCTCGCTAAACAGAAGCAACTTGAAGGAGAACGGCTCCTGGTGCATGATTGATGAACCCAGAAAAGGCTTAGATGAGTTTCATCCAGACCCCCTGCCTGGCTTCCATTTGTATCTTGGCTTGAATGCCGACATACCTTTGATTTTCACCACCTCGCGCATCCGAAGTGAGACATTAATGAGAAATAGTAAGTACCTTAGCCATCTTAGCTTCTGACCCCTGGGAAGTTAATAGTGTGCAGAGTAGGCAGACGCACCCCCCCTCCCTTCTCTCAATGCCCACGCCGGCCTGACTTAATCACAGACCCCTGGAGGGTTTCTCTCCCAGGGAGATGGGACGAGATATACCAAAGATGACAAGCCAAAGCTCCTCACCTTCCTTAAAGGCGTGTTTGAGTTAAACCGCTCGCCTTTCTGCAACTGGCTCTCTCGTTTCTGACAAGTCACACTGTGGGCCAGTGTGGATTTAATGGATGCCTTTTTCTTTTATTTTGATTGGAGTTTATTTTGAAACTCCACTGGGAAATAGAGTTACTACGCAACTGCAATGTCAGGGGGACATGTTTAAGCGTTGCAAACAGTAGGGGGGTCTTTCCTGGGCCAGATATTCTGCCTCTGAAATCCCCACGCTGCTCTGCTCTATTAAAGAGAGTGGGTGTCCTCCACAGGGTTCACTTTCATGGCGTGACGTGACGGGGCACTGAGCGATTATGTACATATTAATAATTGAACATGCTCCGAGTCACCTTAGCAGTCAGTCAGCGATTCCTTTCCAGCAAAATCATTACTTGAGCTCTCCTTTGCTCTTTTTCAACTAATACAAAAGATAATTGTCTTTCCTGAACATTACAGAAATGACCACCATGATGTTAATGAGAAAAGTCAAAGCGTTATTTTCATATTGATGGAAACGTATCATTAGCACACCCCTCTGCTCTACAGATAAAGGCTTAGTAGCTAGATGAGGCCAAACTGATCTGGTATGATCTTGGCATCGCCATGTATTTCACAGCAGAGGTAGCTGGAGATTTTTTCAACGCTATGTTTTCACATGGATCCACCAACGTCTCAGAAATCACAGGGGCCGCTCCAAACATCACCTCATCTGAACTTCAAAGTTCCGGCAATCCAAGTCTGAAAGCCTTTTAATATCAGAACACAGTAAAAGTAATTATGTGCCTCCTGTCTTTGTGAATATAAATGAGATTTGTGCTCAAACGGCTGTTTACACAACGTCTGCTTTTTCAATTATTTACAGAACAGCTTTTAGGTTGCATCCTTTGGTTTTCTCCACTGGTTAGGATGAAACGTTACTATAACACTTGAAGCTTTTTCTCAATTCTACTGTAATACAATTCAGATGAGGAGACTCAACTGTGACGTAGGCTTGGAAATGTCTCTAAAAAGTAGCTGTTTTCTGTGACTAACTTGGCATTCTTCTGCGATGCTAACTTGAAATTGGAAGCTAAGTAGCTGCTTGAGTTCACGCCAACATGAGTCACACGGAATACAGAAATTACAACAACAAGCAATGACAAACTGTTTACTATCCTCTCAAATCTATAAAAATAATCATGCATGACACGCAACTCACCAAAAAACAAACCAGGGAAGGAATCACCTGCTTGCCGCAATAATCTGGAAGAGAGAGAAAAAAAGAACAAGTTATGCTTCCAATTGATGACATCCTTATAAGAACATAGAGAAATAGTGACTTAATGTGACTCAACTCTATTTTAAAATTCAACTGATACTTTGTTTCCAACCTAATAACTGAGAATATTTCAATTATTTTTCAATTTGCTCTTTTGAGAGAGGCGCATGACACCTCCTGTTGTGCCTTTTTATAAGAAACCATCAATGATTCTCACAGATGCAAACCCCATCGGGAGAGTAATGATGTTTTGTATGTTTAATTCATTTTTGATTATTTTCTACTCAAGTTACTGAATCAGTATGTGGTGCCATGCCTGTACATAAGATGAGAGCATCATCATGGTGACACCATCTGAGATTTGGTTCCTGTGAATGTATTTTAGTGAAGAAACATCTACAAAATGATGTTTCTGGAGTTCTCAAGGTTCTAAAGATGTATGGCAAAATCTAGCCCATGTGAAATCAGAACTCGGTTGAAATGTGAGCAAGCTCAAAAGTGTGTCGTATTTGTTGTGCCTGGAGACGGGAATGGAATGAGATATATGAAGGCTGTCATGTTCAAAGTTAACATCCATCCTATGTAGTTCTAGCTGTACCTTCAAATATTCACTTTTGTCTACATCTAATTAGCTATTTTTCATCCTTCTCTCCATTTTCTACCGTATTCTATCGGTTTCATTTGAGGCATCTCGCTCAAGAGAGCGGCACTGTGAAGTCTCAACAATGCCTTTGACCTTTTCTGGAGTTTTGTCTAAAAAGAACAGTGTTTCTGGAAAGAGCTCCGCCGAACTCGCTGACAACAGAGTAGAAGTAACGAGCACTCGCCCTCACGGCCGCTCACCACTAATAGAGCGGAGGGGAAGAGGAGCAGTGGACATGTTTTCAGCAAGGTTGATAGAGAGAGGGGAAGGAGGGAGGGAGGAAAAGAGAAACTGAAGGAGAGTTCAAGGCTCAGACGAGCTCTTCTCTAGCTGTGTTCCTCTCCTCAGCGCCACAGCCTCCCGCTGCTTTCCAATCTGTTTTGTGGGCGGGCCGCCCGCCACTCCGCTCTCTCCGTTGATCTGACATCATGAAGGGTCTCTGCTCCTGGAGCCGCTTGACAACAGAACCTGTCAGCCGCGTAACCACGACGACGCGGATGAGAAAGCGAGGCGCGACCAGCTGCGTTTGAGGAGCCGACGCCGCGGCCCGCGCAGCTCCCAGCATGCCTTGCCCCCAGCACGTCACCTCCCCGGCCCGCCGCAGTCTGCGCCGGGCGAGAGCCTCTCATTATTCACTTTGACGGGGCCTCGTGGCCCCGCGGAGAGTGCCGGCCGTGTACTTGGGGCCGGAGCAGATGTTGAAAGCTGCACTCCTGCCACAGTTATGCTAATGTTTGTAGGGAGGACAGGTACGCTGCTAACTGCAAAAAGGAAAAGCAGAGTTCCCCTGCCCCCCCCCGAAAAAAGTGTCTGTTGGTCAGCGGTACTTACAGGGAGGGGTGTACAAAGGGTGGTTGACGTAGTATCCCAGCCAACAGGTGAACCCCCAGTAGAAGGCACAAAGCTGCAGGAGACAGAAAAGACAGGTGCGGTTGTTTCTGTGATTTAATTGAACGCTTCTCCTTGCCACAGTGTTTTCCTTTCTCTTCAGGGCAGGGAGACGGGAAAAAAAACCCTCAGAAGAGACAGCCTATTAATGCTCCTCACACACCGCCTCGCATTGGCATGCCCGTCACCAGGGCCTGATGGAGCCCATAATAATTCATCCTCCGTCTCCAAGTCTTGATTGAGGGATTCATGGCCGTACACAAAGGAGTGGACCCCCCCCACACACACTTTTACCCCCTCCCCTCCTCAAGCCTCAGTGTCACCGTGGTGACATAGAGCATCATCAGTCCTGGGCTAAGCCTTCAGTAGCATCAGCCTCAGGTCCTCTGCTGCCCAGGAATTTCTTTTTTTTTAAACATATTTTTCTGTTCCTCTAATCAAATGAGGTTTGACCTTCCCATCTTTGGAATACAAAGTAGGCTCTGCAAAGTCCTATCTCCGAGCCAGATTTGAATCCAGTGAATGTGGTAGCTGCTGCGAGGAAAGCATCAGTATCAGCACACTGCACTGGCAGATAAGTGCAGTCGGCAGGAAAACAGAGAAGAGATGCATATGTTTACCATCTATATTCTTTGCTGCGTCAGGGAATTAAAAAAAAGAAAACCCAGAGGGACACAAAAATGGCTGACCTTCCAAAAGCGTCGCCAGCTGTGTGAACTCCTCAGTAAATCCTTATTAACAAACACAACACTCTTGAAAAAAGCCAATATCGTCTATCTGTTGTCAACTTTGAGTGTGTGCAAAGAACATTCCTACTCGAGTTAACACAATGGCAGACAGACATTTTGTTGAAATAAATCGAAAGGTCCTTCATCCAGCCCTAGACTTATTAAATCATCGTAAATGTGTTTTCTTTGTTAATAACTAGAATTTTAATACACTCAATCCTTTTATAAGTCTCGAAAAATTATGACTTCTCTGTAACAATGGCACTCATTTCCATAAAGTTAATCTCCTAAACGTAACAAGCATGGCCATTTTTATTTTGCACTTTATTGTTTAGTATGAAACACTGCGCCAGAATCCCATTATTTTATCATCTTTAACCGGTTACTCCATGCGTGGGGGAGGGGCAGTCATATTCTTTCATGTAGCTTTAAAATGCTAATGTGCCCTTTTGGCATTCAGCAAAACTCAGGAGGATACTCTTGGAGGCGAGCAGACAAGGCTGTCGTTAGCATCCTCGCTGGCTTGGCCCATGGTCTCAGTGACAAGGAAGCAATTTAAAGAAAATGCTAATGGCCCCCCCGGTGTGCGGATGTGCATGTGGCGGTCTCCCACGGTAACAGACAAGGGGCTCTTTCGGTCTCTGTCGTCTGAGGGCGCGTGGTCAAAGCGAGAAGGAAGTTTGAAACATCTAAAGTCAGCCAGATGAATTTCAAAGTAATTTTTTTTAATGATGGTATGACTGACAAGCATGCAAATTCCCTGGTTCAAATGAACAGATCAATTCTGCATGCTGATCCATCGGCACACTTTGTGTTGCGTCAGGTGAAGTGTGTGTAGGGGGGTGTGTGTCGGGGTGCGAGCGCAGGTGGATGTGCGTACGCACTGCGAGCCAATGAAATCGATTGCCAGGGCTTAAAGGCCTCCCTAAAAGGCCAAGTTCGGGCCCCTTCTCTGGGCTCAGTGGAGCCCCTGAGCTGCCCGTGGCTTCCACCTATTCCCCTGGTTCCCGATACCAACCAAGCATGCCAAGAGGACACAGAACTGAAGGCGAAAAGCGAGAGAGAAAGAGCCTAAAAGAAGCTGGGTCTTAAAAACCTCTTCCTCCCCAGTGATCTTCATAATCCAAGTCTATTTTGGTAATCAGAAAAGGCTCTCCTTGGGTCTCCATGTCCTGTGGCCGGCCTTTTGCTCCCACAGCAACACGGCAGGGAACGCCACAAAAGAAAGCAAGCAAGCGCCGGTGCGCGAACCAAAACATGAAACAAAGCTGAAATATGACAACCGTGGTTGGCATTTAATTTGACTTGTTTGTGTCGCACCTTGAGCAGGCTTCCCAGCGGTGTGCATCCGTCAGAGAAACTATGAACAAACAGGGTTTCCAGCAGGTGTTTCACGTAGTGCAGAGAATGGCAGAAGCAGGCCAAGCTTGAATGGAGAAGGAGGGGGGATGGGAAAGAGAAAAACTGTGGTGATTTTTCAGGAGGCGTAGTTATTTGATTACATATCTGCTCTAGTTTACAGATAAAGTGTGAGTGTACCGTACATCACAGCAGATAATCCAAAACCTCCATGAAATGAACTATTAGGGTTGTTAAACCGCATTTCCTAAACATGCAATGACCTCAGCGTGAATTAGGAGAGAGTAATCTGATCATCTGATCTGGTCTCTGTGGCATGGAGCCATACTTTACTGCTTACTCCTCCACCTGGTGGCGCCGTATTTCATCCTCGTCGTCATACACACTCGGCAATCGGAGGTAAAACAGCAGATATATTAGCAGTGGCCCCACATACTGCGCAAGAAAGACCTACAGCCATGGGAGAAAAAAAAGGTTGGAGAAAGACGTGGTTAAGCATTAAGATCAGCTAGCGCCTCCATTCTAACCAACCAGGCATGCTTCCAGTCACACACAGCTATTACTTTCTTCGTTCAGTCACGTAGGTGTAGGTAGCAGGTTGTCAGCTCGGAAGGTCAAACAAGTGCCATCCCACTGTGTGAAAGCACTGTTCGGCGTGGGGAGGGGGTTACCGTGTTCCAGCCAACCTGGCGGCCCAGATCTTCAGAGTACACCGAGAGCAGGGAGGAGGCGGTGATGGACCTCAGGTCACGATTGTCCCTGAGGATAGGATGGGGACAGGGAAGGGGAGAGAGGCCAGGAGAAGGAAACAGCTTGTTAGTGGACAGCTCACCAACTCAAGCGTGTAGGAAGTCAGAGAAACGGATGGTATTGCTGATGAGAACATTGACTGCACCTCCACTAGTCATGCTTCCCATTGCAGCAGTTCAAAATTGGAATGCAAATCATAAACATACTGATAAGGAATGATAACGTCACATTTGATCCGTGTGGCGGTGTGACAATTTAATCGTCCTACATTATCTTGTTTCCTGTAAGGCCAAGCAGGAAATTAAAAGACCATCCTCTCATTCGACCAATAGAATAGCTCTAAAACGAGGGTTTGATTAGTTCCTAACACAAACGTTGTTTGGATCCTACACCCCGCCGATAGATGTAAATATATTCCATCCTGCTATTCTTTCAAAATGCCGCTAACGTTCCCCCCGCCCGCCCACCTCAAATCTAATCTGTTGAAGGACAAAGTGCTGAAAATTAGCATCTGAGATTTTCAAAGGTCTTTTAATAGGGTGTTCAGCCGACAGGACATGCTTACAAAGTCAGGCATTTTTACCGAACATTTAACCTTGCTGTACTATATAGTCAGTTATCATGACATAACTGCTCGATTAGAAATGAGTGAAAGCGGTACAAGACGCAGTTCACCTTGTATAAAAGACAGCGCTGCAAAAAGCAAAACAATGCCTTAATAAACATAGAAATATACTTAAGTAGACCCTCAAGATGCATGTCTGGATAAACCAAGGGGAGTTATCAGAGACATACATTAAGTTTCTTGGGGGGGTTAAGCCATCCTTAAACCCAATCTTCACTGTGCCC
The DNA here is from genome assembly GCA_036571765.1 of Plecoglossus altivelis. Taxonomy (NCBI): domain Eukaryota; kingdom Metazoa; phylum Chordata; class Actinopteri; order Osmeriformes; family Plecoglossidae; genus Plecoglossus; species Plecoglossus altivelis. The sequence goes on along the minus strand of BROE01000023.1, from coordinate 2,043,167 downwards.
AACGGTGAAAGTGATATCTCATTTTGACGAGGATTATTTTGTCCTCTGGTTTGATCCAAATAATGTTTGGAGGGCAAGTTTCATAGTGACACCACCACTGTACCATCCTCACTGTACTCCCCCCCCCCCCACGGTACCAGAGAGAGATGTCATCTTCAGGAAGGTCTGAGGGTTTATCGGCCACCTGCCATTGTTGGATCAAGGGGACATCTGTGGTGACACTCCTTAACAGCTGGGGAGGTTCCATTAAGGTTGCCCCCGGCAACGCCGCCATATTTCCTCCATCAGTGTAACCGTGGCGATGGGGTTCTCAGGGAGACGACCTGAAGTCTGGCCTCGTCTGAAGCCCCAATCTGTTTGGATGAGCGTGCACACACCCAATGACATACGCAGCCGCTTTCTCCCGCACAGACACACATCGCAGTCCCAGATGGCCCCATTGCTTAATGAGGGTCACCTGCGTGCCGTGGAGGGAAATGATTGACAGGTGGCAGGTGCACTGAGTGGCAGGACCATCCACAACACAAAAGGATAGAGATGGCAGTGTCACAAGAGCACTTTAGACACCACTACCCCCCCCACACACACACACCCACACCCCCCACACGGTTTCCACATCCTGCTGTGTCGAGCGTCAAAACGCTTGACCTGGTGCAACAGTGAGCTTCCTCTGGAAATTGAGCGAGGGAAAGCATCAACATTGAGATTGATGACCAAACGTTTTCATGGAAAGCAATCGCTGAACTCTTTTGATGAGAGATTACATCCGCCATCAAGTGTCTCCTGATTCATTGGAGAGAGAGAAAAAAAAAATGTTCCGACTGCTTGAATGTGATTACAGACACCCTGGCTGCCCGGCCTCCAGAATTTAGCCAGAGAGAGGACCTCTCTCATGATGGGAATGGAGATATGAAGTCATCTATCTCTTTGTTGTTTATCTCGAGGTGTCCTTGCTGCTCATCTCCTCGATGGTTCAGCATCTGTTATAATGACAGCGGCAGACAGAGATGGATTCGCATCGAAACTTTGGCGCTTTCATTAAAGTTTCAGCATCGAACGTTCACGCCATTTTAATAACAAAGGATGAAATGGCTGCAAGAGCTGAATCGCATATCGAAAATCAAGCGTGCGAATAGCATTGTACTGGTCTATATGCAGGTCGTATGTACTTTGCGGTAAGTTCTTTTGTATCTTCTGTATCCATCTACAACCTGTAAGAGATGTTCCTTGTGATGTCAGACTCAATGCTCAAGAGCTCAATTTGAGCAATTACATTTTTTTTCCATCCTGTTGATGTTCTTGTGTGGTCCAGGTGTTGGTTATACAAGAGACTGTACATCGCTTTTGTCTGTGCGATTTAGTATGTTTATTCTCAGGCAATTATCTGTTATCTGAATTTTACATTTGTAGTTTCTGCCATACAGGGATAGACAGTGAAGAATGACAGGAAATTGGAGTGGAGAAAGGGGAGGACATGCAGAAAATGATCAGAGCCAAATAGTGACCCAAGCCACTGAGGTAAAGTGACAGTCAGTGTGGTACGACCACTTCACTAGTGAAAAACCGGGACATCCATGCCTGTTCAGAAATGAGTTGAAAATGTTAATGATAGCTCTGTGTCTCTTAGTAATTACCTCAGTGCAACTGAAAGAGCCACGATGGTCTCAAGTACCCATTGTTTCCTGTCGGCTTTCAAGCCTGTCTAATTGTTAGGCTGTTTTCTTTTTCATACATCCCTCCTTGCCCCCCCCCCACACACACACACACACAGAAGATAGAAGCACTTTGGAACACAGCAAGCAAACCATGAAGAGGCAGAGACATTCATCTCTGAGATAGATTGAGGTTGACTATAGAGTTTAGACAAATATGTGTTGATGCAAGGAACTATTCAGGCATCTGTTGGGGCACCATATGGGCCCACCTGCTAATGAGTATGATGGACCTTTTAATAACGGACCTAATGTCTGCTACAGCCTAACAGAGAGGCAGGAACCCAACCAGCCAAGCCCCACCTAGTATTAATGAGCTGTTCTGTGCTGAGCGAAGCCAACTTGGTTCACCATGTGGAGACGGTGTTGGCTGCACTTCGCGGGGAAGTTCGTTTGAAGCATCAATGGGATTTTTACTTTGACATTGATTGGGAGTTTCCCCCCCCCCACAACCTTAAAAATAAAAACTACCGAAAAGATAAACAGCCTCACCAGATTCTAACTCCTTGTGAGTCTTTCCTCACAACTGAAGAAGTCCAACAGTATTTGAAGTAAATTCTTACTGACACTCAGCCGCAGTCCAGTTCTAGATGGGTATCTGGCAGGACCTGAAGCACAGAATAGAGGAAGAAAAAAAAAGTTGCGAATTTGTAAAAGGCTCAATATTGACGCTGCCAAAACATCTACAGTTGGTAGCATTTTTCCAATGTAATTTTCTTTTCAATCATTCGATACTGCAGGATCAATTTGTCTGAACAATCGTTAAGGTAATAATTTAGTCCCACTGCCTTGGATAGTGCTAATAATTCACTTCACAGTCTCATTCTGTATCACTGTCTTTGTATGCTTCTATTATTTATTCCTTAAGCTTATGTTTTTGGGAAAGTATTTCAATGCTGTAGACTGCGGACACCATCTTTACATTTGAAATGAAAGCAACAGGTGTTTTCCTGCTTGAATGAGGTAGTACCAATAACTTGTTCATTCTCATCGACTGTCGGCGAGCAGAGTGTCTTCATCTAACTGATGAAGACATTTAGGGGTCCGTTTCACCAGCCAAATTGGCTTTGTCTGGAATTTGATCAAGGTAGTGTGATTGTAGTTTGATTGTAATAGATTTTCTTTTCAAAATTCACATCAGGTGCCATCTGTTCCACAAAAGCCCATATTTACCACCTTGCATCGAAACATTGCCAAGTATCATGCTTGAGCATTCATGCTTAAGAATTCAATGTCTGGTTAGGTCAGGAAAGGCTATTAAAAGTTCAGGCCAGCATATCTGCTCAGGAACCTCAATACTAGCATTGCGAATCGTCAGTGAAGTTGTTTACAAAAGCCAAACAAGGGATGGAAAAATTATACCGTGCGGGATGGTTTGAAGTTGAGCTTGTGGTGCTAGTTGATTTGCCAGGACCAGGCATGGCTGACTGCGTTAACGAGCAACTCCCCGTAGAGACTGCATGACCATGCATCTCCAGAGGTATGTTTGCGCAGCGGTTGGCGCCTAAAAGCCCCTGATGTTCAGACACACGTGACTATCTGTGCCGCCTGTTAGTGGATGGTGTGTGTGGATGGTACAAGTTTTACCAAGATACATGAGCGCTTGCACATACTGTTCTCCACAGAAGAACAGTGTTTTGCTGTCATCTTTACCTGCTCAGAAAATCTGACAACTTACTGTAAATGTATAAAGGAAATGCAAAACCACCCCTTCTGCATGAAAGCAGAGCTGTAGCATTATTCTGTTCCTTCTTTACGTTTTATTATCTTCCACTAACCAGGTTAAGCCGAGTTATTTACGGGCTAGTCAGAAAGAGAAATATTAACAACCCTCACCCCACCTGGCAACCCAGTTTACATAGTGAGGTAGTGTAGCGTGTAGGAAAGTCTTCCCCCAGAAATAAGTGCTAAATCATACTTCTAATGGTGAAAAAATAGGACGAATTGACAGTGGCGATGATCCTCTTCCTTCCCAGCATGCCTTGCGGCAGGACAAGGTCCATCAACTTCACCGGCCTCTGCCTCTGGTGAATCCTCCAGGCGGTAGCTGGAAGCAGACTCTCCCGCTGCGAGTCTTCGTCTGCTCTGTTTGCAGGGGTCAGGGAACATCACAACTTCCACATCCAGAGAGGCTCCCGGCCGGAGCAGGGAGTGGACTCTCCCATCAGGGTTCTCAGCTTGCAGGGCTACAAGTTTGATGTTCCATCTCCTCTCCTGCTCGCGCCGCACCGCGGATGGGAGGGTCTGAAATTTCTGTTGATCCCACTTCTGACACCAGTGTATTGGCCTGCAGCAAGGCATGCTAGGAACCAAGAGCGTGATCACTGGTGTGTTAGCCCTTGTCTGGCTTGTAGATCAAGGTTTTGTATGTGCAACACTCGCATGTCTATGGTAGCTTAGTAACACAAGGAACGAAACAAGGAAAGTTATTCATGAACTTTCGAGTTCATGAATATTCAAAAAGGCACGTCGAGTCCTCCAAATTCCTTCAGAAGAGGCAGTACTCCAGTGAAAGCATCTTACCATCAGGCCACACAGCTTTTGATAAATGTCAGCCGTGACAGACAGGAGTGGTCAGGGACCGACATGTAGAACAGCCGGGAAAGATACAAGCCTTGCCCTCGCGAAGCAGGCTCCGCCCACACCAAGAGACAGTCCGCAGGGAAATTAACGGATGAGCGCATGCCACGGCTCCTGGGTTATCATAGACACATCAGACGTAGGACTGTATAGTCTTTTTGAGGAGAGAGGCAAGGGGCTGAGATAATGGAAATGGATTGGGGGGGGGGTGGTAAGCTGGGGGTAATACTGAATGAGGAGGTGGGGAGGGAGGGAGGGACACAGGTAAGGAAGGCAGACAAGGAAGCCCAGATGGAAAGAGAGGGAGCCAAGACTAGCATAATAGTTAACATGGAGGGAGAGGGAGGGGAGCTGTTTGCTAGATGTCTACTAAAGAGATGCTTCGAAGGTAGAGTAACGTGTATATAAAAGAGTAAAATATTAGAATATCACTTCTCCCCTCCCCCCACTACCAATGTCACTCAAGTATTCAACATCTACGTAGCTGGTGGTGGGTACAGTATGGGATTGTTCTAACTCCTGTTGTCTCCAATATAACCGGCACTCCAACATCCTAGATGTGCTTGATGACACTGTGCTTTTTAAAACCATTATCTTCCTCTCATCGTCCCTAATCTACTGAGTGAATAGCAGAACTGTCCATGTGTCTTTAAAGTGATCAATTGGAAAATGGCGTGTTTCAGAGGTAGGACAATTTTAGACTGAGTGGTTGTGAATAATGAGAAGTATTGATTAGCTGGGAATCAGAATGGATGTACTGATACTGCCCCCTAGTGGTTTGAAAGCAAAATATTTTATTTGCAGTGTCGGATAGTGACAGCCAGAGAAGAGTGATGTGACAATCAACTGGCTCTTGGCTTAGAAACTGCTGTATGTATATGAAGTGCACAGATTGTAAACATAAAACCTATCCACAGCTGGGTAAACAGTCTGTTTCTCCACACTGTTGGTTTCAGTGTGGAGGAATCAGTCTGTGAGCAAAAGCAAATGGAGCTAGAGCGACTTGAGCTTGAGTGGATTACTAAAGCAGCTCACCTTCAAAAGGACAAGCGAGAGATGATACTCTCTCCAATCCCCCTCTCACCTCTCCTTGTCTCCTCCCTTCCTGCTCCCCCTTTCAACTCCTGTTGCCATCGGTCCTCTTTTGTTAGCAAGAGTTCCTTCCGATTTCTCTCACTTACACACAGTAGATCCAATTACATTCACCTAAACACCACCACCACCACCCCCTCGTCCCCCCTGACAGAAGCCAGGGTGAGACCTTTCACCTCCCTCTCCCTCTGTCGCTCTCTCCCCAGCTCCCACGGCTAAAACACCATGAGAAAGCTGTGGGGGAAACCAGCAGGGAAACCGCCCACCACAGAGATGATACTTACATGCCTTATGGAATCTATTTTTCAGGTCAAGAACAGTTGAGGAGGGATGCACCTGTGGAGAGAGAGAGAGAGGAGATGAAAAGTGATTAAGTGGCGACCTTCATTTATTGCCGTGGAAACCAGGGGGCAGGAGGGAAGTGATTTATGACTGTCGAAGCCGTCCTAATTTCAGTCGGAGGTAGGTGACACGAGAAACAAACGTCATTGTGAGCCGTGCCTCAGGCGATGACAGGAGAGTCGCCGAGCTATCACACCTTCATCTCTTTGTCCCCCCCCCACCATCCTACCATCCCTCCATCTCTCTCAGAAACAGTTGGAGGAGTGTGGATTGAAGATTGTCATGCAGAGGGAGGTTGTCACACCTCCACAGAGTATGGGTGCCCTGTAGGAAAGTGTTTCCACACACACAAAAACAGATTTTTTTTTTTTCTTCCCTAACATTGTCTACCTTCCAGCAGCTTCTCCACCCCCATCTCTGTGCACAGCTGATAAGTACACAAAACACAGAGAGGCATAAAAACACACAAAGACACAGTCTCACACACAAACTCAAAAAAGAACTATCAGAATGCACCCTTTCCACACACAAACTCTCAAACACACCCAAGACTCTCATACACACGCGCACGCACACACTGTCAAGACTCCACAGATACACCTCTCCACTCCAGTCTCTTTATATATATTTATAGAGATTTCTGGCTTCGGGAAGTGTTCCTGGATGCCGGCCTTATCACATATTTACCCAGTCTGGAGTTGAGACGAGGGGAGGAGAGTTTGAATGTCAGCCCTCTGCCCCAGCCTGTCTCCACAGGGAGCGTGGCCACAGAGGAAAGGGATTGTGGACGCTCTCAGGGTAGTACTGATCCTCTACCTCGGGACAGATGGCGCCATCAGCCTCTTGGACAAGCTAACGAGAGCGCCGTGCCAGGCAGGGTAGGGCGAGGGCCAAGCGGGTCACGTCGCTCAATCACGACCACCGGCTGCGGTGCAGGCAAGGGTCAGCCACAACCGCCTGCCCCTCGTCCAACAATGGGTCGGCGTCCAGCGGCAGGATGACCGGCATGACTCATTCGTGGCACTCGCCCAGACCTCCTCCGGCCAGACCGCAAGGGAAGGGAGGGGGGAAACGCACGCTGTTGGGTCAAGGTCGCGTACGATGGAGGTTAAGCAGGGGTTGGGCTGGAACTTTGAGGTGAAGAATCGCCACTCGTCATTTCCAAATGAGCACCTGCTTCCAGCCTCTAACCCTATTCCGTGTTTATTTCAAAACCAAACTTCCTAAAAAGAGCATCAAGTGATAAATGTTTGTTTCAGGTACCAAGTGTGTTTTAGCGGTCTATTAAATGTACGTCATGGTCAATGGAACATTCCGTGTTGTGCAGCTTTTCTGCAAAGCGAGCGGAAAACCACAGACAGGATAGATAAAGATTAGGTGAGCCGACCTCTTCTGTCAGGCAGATTAAAATGGCGTTCGTCTGTGGAATAGCAAGCCTGCACTCAAAAACACCGTACATCCCTGAGATCCCCTGTCCCACCTAGATAAAGGTTAGCATCTGTGCCTGGGCTTTTAATACCTTAGTTACTGCCAGCTGTGTTCCACAAAGTTTGTCAATCATGAAGACTGTTCGTGCTTGTCTGGACTCCAACAACATGCTATGACAGGTATTTTTGTTGCCAGGGAACAGCATGCATTAGTGCAGGATGTAACTTATTTTACATGGAGGGGGTGAGTAGGGTTTGACTCTAGCTCATGTTGATCCAGGCCATCGAAGAACACATCGCAATGATTGAGAGAACAGAGACGTTTGTTAGAGTAAGAGGCATTTTATTGGACCAATCTTTTGTCTGTCAGGATACACAGAGACTACTCATCCAGGCTGGAGTCGGAAACAACCTGCACTCCCAGCATCGATTCCTTCTCCCTGATAAGTTGACCCTCTTTGCTGGACCCGGGCAAACAGTCAGCCTCTTCAGAGAGCCAGGCTCTCCTGGTCTTAGGTATGGGTTGGAAAAGACTCCGACAGTTCTCACCCAGGGACCTCATTTGTAAAGAGTTCAGGTGTGAAGAAGAATCGGAGGGGCCAGGTAGGAACCATGATGGATGGTTGTGGTACAGCTCGGACGGATGACAGGTGAACGTCAACGACTATGGACATTGATGATGTATTGCATTTGCACCTGCTGCTCTGTCTGGTATTAAGTTGGTTCGGAGCTTTGGGTCTACATTCAACGTGTTTTTCCAGAGGATTTCAGGACGGGTACAAACTCAAAAAGTTATGCGGAGAGTTTCAGTGGTTGGATTAGCATGCGCAGTCTGTCATTGGCTGATCCAGTGGGGGCTGCTTTGTTCTCCCAATCAAAGACGCCGTAGGTAGACTGATTGATGATGATGGCATTGTGAAGATTCCCTTGTCACACCTGTGTCTATTCCTCCCTTTATAGAGGCTCTGATGAGCGAGGCAAGTTTGATTTTGTGTTTGAGTGAGTGTGGTGTGTGTGTATGCATGTGTCTGTGTGTCTCATTGGCAGATTTGGGTATTTGTAGATGCATGTTCCTGTACTAAAGTAATACAAGCAATATGAAGCATCCTGTCTGTCTGCATGGTGTCCTCAGGAGTAGGTGAACCCGTCCCATTTCCTGTAACTGTCTATTTAGCTATGCAGTCATCTGTCTGCCTATGATGTCAGAAGGTTCGGGATGAGGCGAATATACTGCTTTCCTTTTCTGCAGAGAAACAGTGCCATCTATGGAACAAAAGGGATCGCCCTTTTTGGAAAAGTCAGACTGTCATTAGTTTCCAGAAATGTGTGAACGCGATCCTATTCCATGTGCATATGCATGGGTGGGCCTGCAGGTGTGACAAACTGCTACTGAAGATATTGCCGCACAAAGTGTTCTAAGCAGAATTGATGTCAACGTTTTTTGGCCGCTGTATCAATATACACTTTTTCACGGGTATTGATTTTCTTGGAAGAATCCTCAAAGGAGACTATTCAGTATACGTGCGTTCAACAGTCGATGTATCCAACCAGCTCCTTAATAATGCGGGCGCCCTTGCTGCTCTACTGGAAATATCCAGTTGACCGTAGAGGACAGCTGTAATGTGGGCGGCTCCGCTGCTCCTAGAGCTACTTCTGTGGTGAAAGCCTGACAAGCTCAAAGCAATATTCCAGCCACCTCAGGATTCATTAGTTCTTTCTTTCAGCGCAAGCGGCCCCAGTGGCCTTTCCAGTTTATTAAGCCCTGAAACTCGGGGATGTGTGGGGATTTCGATGTATCAAATCATCGTTTGTTTCTGTCGTACAATCCCTTGATGTGAAACTTATTAATTGTATTTTGTCTAAGTTGGACCGATATTACTGAATGCAGACTGCAATGTTGCATGGTTGATGATTCTAGCCAAGTTCAGTCAGGTGACTTCTCAATGCATAACTGTTACAACATTTCCTCTGTGATCCCATTTTTAAAAGCAAAGTAAAAGTATGGCGCACTAACCCTAACATGCGAGGGGTTATAGTTAGTCCAGAAACCCTCCCGTCGACCGATGATGTCATTGAAGCACCTCTCAACACCTAGAACACCAATCAGCTCAGCACAGTGTGAAATGATCAGCATGCCAGAGCAGCCCACAGGCCCAGTAAACCCTTACACTACATATCCAGCTTTTCAGAACATAACGGCAAAGCGTCTGGAATGAAAAGCCAACAAATGGGACCATTTGCCAGGATAATAACGGTCGTACACATTTGATTGTCGTCTCAACAGGTGCTTTTCAGGTTGCTGGTTGAAATCGGTGAAGTGACAAGGGAACAATGGTGGGAAAGGGGGGAGCGCGAGCGAACATGCAAATGTATGGACGTTGGGCTAAAAACGGTCTGAAAGTCACCTTTCAAACCACGTTTCCGCTCCTCCGAACCGAAGACAACAGTTCTGCTTCTCTCCCTCAGCATGTGGCCACCTTCTGAATTCTCATTGTTAGCCCAAATGCTTGCATAAGGATATTTCCGGGCACAAAACCACTACAAATGCTCAGCATTTTGGACTGAGGACCCCCGGAGATTTGCTGTTACCTGCCGTATGATTTCCTTGGATGAAAACCTACTAATGTAGCTTGCTCTGTTGTAAAACGCATTGTTGTTGGCTCATTCCAGGGTGCAGCTCTCTGAGGTGAGAGCGTCTGCTCTTCATCCAGCCCTACATGCTCTGGCAGGGACTGGAGTTTTAGTCCAGAAAACAGGAGGTCCAGGTGGAAAGCTTCGCTTGGGTCAGGCCTTTTGCTGAGCAGCCAGACACGAGCCTATGCCTATTATTTCATTTCCAACATGGCCCCTCATGTCTTTTCTCGATCAAGTGGGATGCGAGGGTGCAACCTGTACAGAATGTTCTGGCTGAGAGCCAAGAGTCAGAGGTGTCTGGGAGCTGAGGGTTCTCCAGGGCAAATAGGCAGCCGGATCCCCTTCCTCTCTCAGACCTCAATTACTGTGGAAAAGGAGAGGGGAGGCCAAATCCCACACGACACCCCTGCTTCATCTTATTCGGCCGGACCTGCCAGACTATCCTTGCATGTTCTCTGCCCTTCTTTGCTCGGGGTGCACAGACATCTGCGCACACGCCTGCCCGTCCGCTCTCCAACCCTTATGCCTGACTCAAAGCACATACACATACAAACTCTTCTGACTCAAAGACACGGAGGAGCAAGACTTTTGAGAACTTTGAAAGTGAGCTGTTGGTTCCTCTCTCACTTAAGAGAGGTGCATCAAAGTTCACCTCTTCCTCTTTTACACATTAACCCCTCAGTGTGGAGTTGACACAGGGTTTGTATTTCAAAACTTCTACCCACAAGTTCCACCTGAGATGGCCCTGTGCAAAATCTAAGCAGGCATCACGCACAATTTCATTCCGGCATTGCATGTAAAAACAGCCAACCAGTCCATACAAAACACAACTACATTCTTTATCTCATCCTTGTTTACCAAACCATTTTCACAGCTCAGGGAAAAAAGGTAGGAGAGCTTAATCCAGAAGACTGCAATGACAGCTGGAATACTGATGGGACTTGCATCACTTGGTTTATGAGAATCACTAACCAGCTACAAAAATAGCTTCATGTTTTCCCCCGCACCACAGCATGCACACAACAAGGATGTTCTCCTGACGATTCCGAGCTAAAAGGGAGGGGAGCCGTCCTGCAGCTGAGCGGTTCTGCAGCTGTCAAGCATTTTGTGTAGAATATTGCCATTTAAAAAAAATGTTTCCGCAGATCTTAAAATGTCTCCTTTGAAATACCTTTTTGCCATATCAGGGAGGGAGGTGCAACAAGTTCAAAAGAAATACTTTGGTATTCTAGATTCTGCCCCTCTCAAAATTGCATTTGCACCCTGGTTCTATATGTTAATGGTTACATATACACAGCAGGGACAGACGGTTTGACACCTTATTGAACAGTTGAATGAAAACACGGACAGACAACCATCCTGTGAAATTGATTATTCGTAGAATAATGTAAAACTAACTTGTGGAGTCCATGCACACTGTCACTAAAGCAAAATACTGTAACAAATGCAAGAGTATCTTGACTGGTGTTCTCAGACTTCAGGACCTTGCTATATTGATGTACACTTCAAATCTCTACAGCAGTGTCTCTAAACCCTCCTCATCCTGAAGCCCTGCCCTGCATGGTTTAGATGTTTCCCTGCTCCAACACTCCTTATTCTAATGAATGGGTTGTAATGAATCTCAGCAGAAACCTAGTAACAAGTCATGACTCATTCATTAGAACCAGGTGTGTTGGAGCAGGGAAACATCTAAACCATGCAGGGCAAGTGGTTCAAAACACCAAAGTTGAGAAACACCGCTCTGCACATCATTTATGAGTCGTGGGTTTAAGTCCATGTGTAAAGTCACAGTCACAACCTAGCGAGTCCTCATTTTCTGCATTGACGCCTAGCTGAAATAACTCAAGATACCACACAATAAGAGAAATGCCAGTCCATAACCTCCTGCTTTGAGGCCAGCAGTCCTGCTCTTGTGAAAGGGACTGATATTAAGGCTTTCAGGGCGGTTAGGAAGACAGTGTACCAGCCTCCTCGACTATCGCTGTATAAATCCGGCCGAGGGTCGAGCTAAACCTAGTGGCGGATTTGAATTCAAGACACTACTGCTTATGGAACGGTGGCTACCGCTGTGCATGAGTTTCTATGGGCATTTCAAATGCTGTGCTCAGAGACATGGATGGCAACAGAGTTCAGCGTGTACTTACCAGAATCCTGGTCGATGCATCGTAGTGTCACACATGTTTAATTGCGTTGCCTGGGGGTTCCGGTATGCAACTAGCGTCCACTGACTCGCATTTGCAACGACTAACTTTCATAAACAAATGCCATTTAAGCAGGTTTGGCACCCAAAAGCTACGGCGACTGAAAGCTGTTTTCGGTAGGAGTACGTTTACCTAATTCTAAGGGCTGGTAAAAACCAAAGCAAGACATAAAAAGCACTTAATTTGAATGGAAGAGTGCGTGATAACGTTCGGTGCAGATCGGGAGTTTGATAGCGTTTGCATGACTGACGCTTAACCAATAGGGAAGGACAAGGCGCAGTTGACACAGGAAATTTCTTAATTGAAGGCTCTGACAATTGCGGGTTCAAGCCATCCATGTCTAAGTCATTGTCATCTCAATGAATTTAAAACAAAAATTATGCTGTATGGTTAGCAATCAGGTAAGACATAGGAATAGATGTTAAAACCATAGAAATTAGTTGCATCCATTGTCAAACGTAGCATTGCCACAGATGTCATGACGTCACTCATCAGTCTGATTTTCAATATTTAACTCAGTTACATCATTCAATGAAAACTACGTTCTGTCGTCATTGAAAAGTCTGTTGAACATGCATGGTGTTTTGAAAGACATGCATGAAGATATCACAAATCGGATCAATCTTAATTGGATTGAGAAGGTGATTTAGACTTCGCGAGTAGGAGAACTTCAGAAGGACGAAAAAGGATCCACTTCAACGCTAGGCCATGGATTTAGATTCAGCTCCTGCAACAAATCCTGTTAAGTGAGGAAACGATTGATACAAGGGAACACACCTTAACTACTGAGGACACACAGCCAAGGCTGCTGATAAGACACAGCAACTCCGCTTAAACCTGTCTAATCCAGTTGCTAATGCCACAAAAGTCCTTTAATGCAGGCGACTTTACCTGCACAAATCCCTCCGCCCAAAACGAGAGAGCCAGGATGGAGTCTTGTTCACTGTGAGCACAGATCGCAAAGGTTCGATAAAAGGAAAGGAAGGAAGGACAAGGGGTTCTGTTATCGAGTCAGCCTCAATGATAAATGACTGTCCACACAGGAGACCCAGCAGGTACTGGCACTGTGCCATATTATCTCTCTTCCTCTCCCTCCATTTCAATCTCCTTCCTGCTCTCGCTCTTCATTCTCTCTCTTCTCCTGGCACTGAGGCTGGTGTTGGATCTGTCAACAGAAAAGACAGTACAGGGACTTTATATTATTGTATCTGTCATGACTGAGCTTGTACCGGCTGCGGACACTAGCTCAATTCCATTATCAGACACCATCTCCCTCTTGCATGACCCCATTGTTGTGAGTGAAAGGGTGTTCTCATCCGAAGGAGGGGATCTATGCCACACCGGGGTACAAAGGTTTTTAGGGAGGGGGTGAGTGGGGGTGACCTGGAATCCTTAGACCTCCACCTAACTTCCAGAGCTGGACTAGATGACGGAGCGTCTTGGAAAAGCCAAGTCGTTCTCTTAAATAGCCTCAGACATCTGAAGTAATTCAGGGAGCAGGGAGTTACATGCCGCGTGAAGTGGCATAATGTGCGGCCCAGAGACAGAACAATGTCAAGCAAGCCACAGATACTATATTTAAAGCTGACTGATGAAACGTCTGCTTTTTTTCCCCTCCTGGTTCCTCGCCTCGGGTCTTCATCCTTCCATCAGCCAAAGTTAGTCAGCTTATCTCGCCTTGTTGTTGACGGCTCACAGTATGTGCAGACAGGGATGTGTCTCATGCTGGAGGGTACTGGGAGATAAGTGTACACATGGGAACCCTTTTCAGTCAGTAAACCTTGGGGAACCACAAATATAGCTCAGGATAGCGGCATGTTGGAGCGCCACTATAAGAAACATGACCACTCAAAACTCGCAAAAACATTCCCTGAGAAGAAATGTAAATACAATTCAAATGTATTTGTGGATGATATATCGTTTGGATCGATGTCTTAAATTACCCTATGTAGTTTGCAGAAGGGAAGCTAGGTCATTATATCAATGGGATCCACATGCAGCGCTGCATTGATCAGTTATGACACCCTTGTAGCCATAGGCGGTGGTTATTGATTCGGTCAGTCTAGCTTGCAGGATTACATGGCTCATTAGGTTATAGAGATTTCTGTCTAACATGGTCACCCACACAATTAGGACAGAGTTGTTTGAGTCTAAAAACAGAGTCACATGATTATAAACTGGGATAGATGTTTGAGTGTGTGGAAACTAGAGAACGCTTTGTTTCAATGATGTAAAAAAAACTGTGCACCACAAAAAAGAGTTAATCTTCATAAACATGACTCTTCGGTACTACTTTTGAGTTTTGAGTTGTTTGTAGTTTAATATCTTTATTGATACATATTTGACCTCCAAACCTTTGAATCAGACAGGGCATTCTTCTATCCATTGAATTTTCATGTTCAAACACAAATGTCAGAAGTGTGCCTCGCTGCAAAGGGTGTGAAAGAGGGGTGACAATGACATCAAATGACAAGGGCCTGTTTGGAAGGCTGTCTTAGCAAGGCTTGTACCAGAGTACAGAGGGCCAGGCACAGATATTTATTGAGACAGCTATTTTAAAACCAGGGCTTATAACAGTCTTTGCACTTTGTAATGGACGTTTGGTAACTAAATGTGTATTTAGACTAGGGTATCAATATACCATTTTCTCCTCTTGAAGATGTCAAATGTTTACATTTTATGTCTGGAAAACATTTTCTCATCGGATTTGTTTACATGCTGCATCCTAGATTGCTAATATTTCTGCCATCATTACAAAGCCCAGTATATTCTTTCAATTGTACAAAACAAGTAAAGGTTGTATGGTTGCAAAGTTACCACCAAATCTACTACATGGACATAAATGAATTGTTGGGTCCCAGGAGGATATAAAAAGTAATATATTCAGCAGTATGTGTTTCCAATTCTTCTTTCTGCTCTCTCTTTCAGACAAAGTAGGGCTTGGTGAGTCAGGAGGTGTTAAGTGGTGTGAACAGTGGTTGTGATCCACTGGAATTTAAGAGCACTGGGTCAAAAGCCCCTTCAGGTACATTAAAATGATCAGAGTAGCAAGGGCTGTCATCAATTTAAACGTTATTTCAATGAGAATGAATGGCAAGCAATTGACCTTGTATTCCGCTGCGCCAATATCATCAAACAGTAATTCTGCATTTCCATAGGCCACAGTGTTCTGCGGAGGTGAGTCCATGAAGTGGCTCCCATCTATCAGTTAGCCATGGTTGAATTCAATGATCCTCATCTTATTGGACGAAGAAGGACGTGTTGCTCCAACAGTTAGTCAGAGCCTTACAAAAAGCTTGGTGCCCATTTAGACGAGCAGAATTCAAACCAAGGTTGGCTGGCATGATTACCACGTGCTAAAGTTGGGATGAAGCCGGTACTGGACTTACATGCTAATACGCTGGCAGGTCAACAACCCACAATTGATGGTTGTTTTTCCCCCATATGCATGGATTCCAAATGCATGGGCCTTGCCCTGCTGTGCCAGCGCCGCCACAGAGACCTTAACAAGGCGATATTCCCACTCGCAGGAGCAGATGTTGCTAAGAAAACCCAGCGTGACATGATTGTGATCGATGCTCGCTGCCCCACCAAATTCGCTGCATAATTTGGAGAATGGCATCAGGATAACAACCTGCATTAGGCGGAGACAGCTGTCGCCATGGTGCCCAGGCATCGGGGGTCCTGCCATATTCTCCCCGCCTTTTTACCAGATAAGAGGCAGGACAACCAATTAGAGTGATTTACAACTCACCAGCGCTGAGACCGCCTTGAAAGCCCAGTCCCTGTCATGCAGAAACAAATGTGAGGGCACCCAAGGCCTCAGTGGCTTGGCCACTAAATACAGTCAGTCTTGTTTGTTCTTCCCCTGGCTGGACCTATGTTTAGCTACATGGAGGACTTGGTTTTTTTATGCCTGTGTTTTCCTGCGGAAAATGGGACCTAACCATCCTAGGTCCAGCAATTGGAGTGAAAATGATATAATTTAGGATGCATGAAATGACTGTGAATGATGTTGAATGGTTATGTGCTCACTGTGAGCTGTTCAGTCCGTAGTACAGTAGGTGTGGGATGTCACAGCATGAATCTATTTTCAAAGAGGAAAGAGGCTACCTGACCTGTTTGTAGGCTTTGCTCTGTGCATCCAGCAGGTGACGCTAGTGCATAATTCTAGGACAAGGGACGAAGAAGAAGTAGTTTGTATATCCGTTTCGTATGTTACCTGCGACTGTGTTTTCGTGTTAGCCTGATAACAGTAATTAGCCCGCTACATAACTACTAGATTTAAAACATGCTTAAAAAGAAATCTGCAAGCAGGTTCAGGGATAACAAAAGGAAACATTCCCAGTCAGAAGATCAGCATGTAGATAGAAGACCCAGAGGCACGGAAGCAAGCGTGGAGGTAGGCTAAGACTGACTAGCTTAGCTACTTTCGAGCTACATTAGTACCATTGGATTTGGAGGTAGCTAGCTGTCTATGATTGTAGCTGGTCCAGTTATCTTAGCACAGGATGGAAAGTGATCTGCTCCCATTCATTCATTGCTGCCTTCAGATATTTAGCTAAATTGTGACCGACGTCAGCATGTTGAAAGGTACTGATACGCATTACTGTCAACTTGTAGCCTGTAACTGCACTAGGTTGAGCACATTTGACCCCTTGACACAGGACTTAAAAGATGAGTTGGCCGACCCCGAGCTCGACAAGGTTGGCAGTGATATCGAGGAGGGAGGACTTGACCTGAGTGTGCCGTTCAAACCGATCAGTGCCTATATAACCGACAGACAAGAGATGCTGGACCAATGCTTCCACGTGCTTGGGGACAAGAAGCTGCAGAAAATGTTGCCTGACGAACTGAAGGTGATTCTTTAGACTGCAGCCTGGAATGCTACATGAAATCAAAATGGAAGGATAGCACCTATTCATCGACATCCATCAACTTCCTCCCACACACTGAAATGTCCATCTGCCGTTTCTTTGTTTTAGAGTTGTAGTGTGGAAGAAATTAAGAAGCTATGCTTGGAGCAACTGGATCAGCTCTCTCAAACCAATCTCCTTCAGATCCTTGCAGGTACGACAGAGCGTGTTCAGCAGCACGCATTACTTTCCTTGCTTATTCAGTTTGTCATCTCTTTGTATGGCCATCTATGTGCTTGTAACCACGGTTGTTGAATTGACAGGTGAAGAGCTGACCGTTTCTTCAGGAGAAGAGGAATGTAAACTCGGTGTTTCCGAGAGCCAGTAAGTGACTCCCCCCCCTGCCCAATCCCATGTAGTGCCCTCATAAAAGTAGGTCTTTAACTGAAAGAATATGACAGAAGAAATCCTTGGATTAACGTGTTCTGTTTGTTTCCGCTGTCAAGGCAAGATAACATTGTGGATTCGACGTCCTCTTTGAAGGAAACTTGTGAAACGGAGGATACGAAGCAAGGTTGGCCGTTTTGTGCATGGTCTCAAACCGGCACTTAATGTATATGCAGCATGTTTCCCCACAGTGTACTCATGGGAAATAGTTTCCCTATGTGTCTGGGCTAACCTGCAACCTTTCATGTCATTTGACAGAGGATGCTGTGTCGGGGGAAGAGAGTGACGTCCTCAGCATTAATGCGGACACTTACGATAGTGACATTGAAGGACTCAAAGACAAGGAAAAGCAAGCTATCAAGCCTGAGGAAACGGAGCCCTCCAAAGAAGTTGCCACGGCAACGCCTGACCCTGCCGACCCAGAGCCTGTCGAGGGCAAGCCCGTAGAGACCAAGATCGAATTGGAAAAGGACATAACCAGAAGTGTGAATGAGATCCTAGCATTAGAACCCTCTCCTAGCCATGAGAATGATACAGAGCTGGTCGGAGCACCGCCAGACGAGGCCCCAGTGCTGGCTGTGAGTCGACCCACCCTGAGTGGACCGCTCCCTGGCCCGCCGCCAGTGGCGTGTCAGCCCTCGGTCCAGCAGCTGGAGCTTCTGGAGCTGGAAATGAGAGCCAGGGCCATTAAGGCCCTGATGAAGGCTAACAATGTGAACAAGACCTCATAAGGCTGGAATCTTTCCTCCAACAAAGACTTGCACGTCCTAACGCAGAGGTTGTGTTTGTTTTATACAGGAACTGTAGAACTATTTGAGGGAGTGAACTGTTTGTTTTCTCTGTGTACATTTGTTCATATTGTGTGGAAACCAAAGTACAGTGATTTATGGATTGTTTATTTCTGTGAGATAAATATTGTGCAACCTAAAAACGTTTGATAAAATAACTTTATTTACCTGACAGAGTGGATCTTTAATTTTCTACAGAATTATTTTCCTAGTTAGCATGATAAATTAGAAGGCACGGAATTGTGGTTCGGCAAGTTAATGTGTCTGAAAAGGTTTGCGTCAAATCTCATGCATTTGAAAATCAGTGCAATGCCTCCTTTGCACACTAGATAGCGACGTTACTCCACCACGTACATCGCACTGCATTCCTGAGAGCTTGGTCCCACCCATTCCTCGGTGTACACTTCTACCCTTTCTAACCTTCGCTTATGTCTTTGAATACAATGGATTTAAGGAAGCATTGACTATGGAACGCTCACGAGGTGCACCAAATGAACGCCCACTAAACCACTAAGGCTCACTGACCTCACTGTTTAAGCAGTCATGCAGAAACACCAGGTTATAGTTTGTATTCATGAACTACCTGCTTGCAGACGTGAACAAGACGATAACCTATTAAAAACTAGATGCGTAAGGGATACGGTGCAGCGCTTGCGAACACTTTTTTTAAGCTTAAAGACTTTTGGTTTGTGTTTAATGAGGATGTTGAGAGCGTGTTGACCTTGATGAGCGTACCAGTTCAGCACATACTGGTAGTCAAGGGGGAAGGATCCTCCAGAGATGTTTAACATGAACAGTCAGCGCCCCCATACCGAGAGAATAACACCCCTACAATGGGCAACAAGTCATGTAATTGGGCAATTCTCTTCACCCATATCAAGTAACGTACTTACCCTATTTGATCCATTAAAAAGCTTTTGAATTAATTTCCGGTGCTTTTACCTCTTCTCCGGAACTAGAATTAATAGCAGGCTCTCCTCTCACCTAACAGTTTTTATGCCTTTTTCCCTCATAAATGTAGTGCTGCCTCTTTGTGCTGCTAAACGGTCAGGTTGGGGCATGAGCACAATTACATGCAGGTTTCAACAACAAGAAAACACCCCACCCTGCGGAATTGAATGAAATGCAGGATAAGCGCCGAAGTGCCTCTTGGGTATTTGCATTTAAAAGAGGCTATTCTTTGGTGTGTGTGTGGGGGGGTAAATGCAGATATAATTATGCTATTCTCTACACCGGTGGTTTAGTGGCGGGTATCTCTTGTTACTCATGGCTGATCTCAAGGGGGAAATCTCCACTTAGCAAAGTGAGTACGAAGACATTGAAGTGGCCATGGTGTGTGATTGATGAATATTTCTTGGTGTCATTTTGCAGCATTAGGGTGGGAATTATTATTTAGAATGAGTGGAAAAATAGCTCCAACAATCAAAGTGAAGGGCTAGAAAAAAGAGGGATGCACAATGAACTGTACTCTGCATATAAGTTCTTTTAGGACAATGACTGGGCTCATTGTAATGTGTTGGCGCATTTTCGGCTTTCAACCTCAGGTTGGTTGTCGAGAGGAAAAACCCAAATATAAATGCCCTATTCTAATTGGTCTCAGTAGGAAGGATATCAAATTAAATGACCTCCTAGTTTAGTTCCTTATAAACCCCCTCAGCTCCATTCGTCACATCTGTAAGTGCTCCATGTAGATCTGAAACAGAGGTGTGAGACATTATAGCACTAGGGGGACCCTTAGTGGTGTGCTGAGATACTGTCACGGACGTTTCATCTGTCTGCCTCTGAGATAAGGGAAGTTAGCGGGCAAAGATGTCTCCTTATGGAAAAAATGTTGCTCTACTTTCAGGAGAATCTTTCAATGTAACCAACATGCTTCAGTTACAGAAGCTTCTTTGTTTTATAAACAATCCAGTCTTACCACAAAAAAAGATCAACATCTTGTTTGTGAATGTTTTATTTGGCATCCCTACCGACAAGTTACATGGGGTCTGTCAGATTAGCTTTGGCAAAAAAATACACCCTTCACTGCCAAATATTTCCCACATTCAGAAGCATCCATAAAATGCAATTTCATAAAATAAAGTGTTCTGTCTAAGATAGAAATTGGATTGATGCTGAATAAGTTGAGTAGCCAAGGGGGTCATATTTCTGCAAATGTGTTTAGTCTACACTGGGGCGGCAGTAACTATTGATGGGAGTGTTTTCTCTGCCAAACTGTGAACAAATGACGAAAGGCAAATTTTGCATGCATCTCTCAGTTTTGTTTTCCAAGATGGCCGTCTGCCCACTATGAGCTATCAATCAGCAAGTTCTGAGGCAAGAGTTCTTTCCTCTAAGAGACCCTAAAATCTCGGTACTTGTCTGTGTGTACTCAACGTAATTTCAGCTCTTCTTTTGCAAGATTGTTATTACACAGCTTGACCGATACTCAATTTTCTATCTTTATCCATCTATATAAATGTATTTTAGACTCTAAATGAACGATATTGACGAAGCTAAATTAGCAGTACACTGTGGATCTTCCCATCAGAGCCAATGTCTATATTTTCAGTATCATTTGCTTATCTCAAAGCCCAAGGAAATCTGATTCCTACAATCTACACCAAAGAAGAAGCTGTCTATTTGAAGAAATAGTTGCTGGCAGCTGAAGTCACGCAGCTTTGTCTCAAAGCGCCAGTGTCATTTTTCTCGCTGTCTGCAGCGCTCTCGGAAACCTCTGTTCTATACTCCTTCATGAAATTAAATTGAACCTACAGCACATGCTGACAAGCAATAAATAACTTAGCACCTCTGAGTGACTAAATGAATTGATTTCCCTGAGCAAGGATTCATCGTGCTCATTTCATTTACATCAAGTTAAAGCAGAATGTATTTTTTATCAAAGGAAGATATGTATAAAACAAGATATCCCGAAGCATTTGTTTTAATTAAATGGCCAATCCTTTGATGGTTTTAATTGCTGTTGAATCACTAATAATCGGAATCTGAATCCTTAAAGAGTCTGCTCTGAGGACATCAGTACATTCACAGTGCAGTCATGACTCACACAAGAGGGAGTTTGGTAATTTAGCAGAATAAATAGACTGGTAGTATTGCCAGAAACATGACCTTGCACACATTGAGGACCAGAGAGTGGTATATTCTTCGGTGTTATTTATATCAGAGAAACAGAACATGGCAGTTTATTTTTTACCTCAACATAGTCGACATGAGGTGCAGTTCTTCAGATGCACAACCACAAAACTGACAGTAATATTTGGCAAAAAGGACTACAGGGATTTAAACAGCAAGTATGAAAACTCATACTGCTAAACCCCTGAAAACTCGATTTTTCTGCCTCTTTTTTGAATATTCAAAATGCTGCTCTTTCACCATATAACATCCGATTTTTGAAAAATTCCTCCATCCTTTGACAATTGACTTTCAGATTCTCTCAGTCCTCTCCGCTTGAGTTTTTCCCCAACTGCAAGGCCTGCATTCAAATGGCGCATTAATGCCATCAAACAGTCATTGATATTCCGGCGAGTCAACCAGCAAGCCAATAAAGCAAAACGCTCCTGACGGATATGGAGAGACATCGGGCAGGATGGATGATGACCTCGTACAATCAAACCAGCATAATCGAATGAAATATCGGAATATTACATCAAAGCCAACTCCCTTCGCGACAGGCTCAGCTACACGATCAACAAGAACAGTCATTGGAGGATTGGTGGCGTGCTTTCTGTGAAGACGCCATTAGCATGTTTAGGTGTACTCCTTTCTACCTTTTGTCTGGATTATCTTTTTTTCTGACGCCTTGGCATGTAAGCTAAATGTAGGGGCTGCGGTCATGGTGCTTCTCAAACACCTTAAAATATAGTTGTGCCAAGTAAAAGTATAAAAATAAAATAAAAATGGTTGTCTTTGTATGAACAAACCTATGGTTTCAAGGCTAAAACCCATTTGAAACCTGGATTTCCATAAGGCTAATGACAAAACATTAGGTCTTGAATGCATTAGTGACAATAATAATTCCAGTTTGAAAGTCATTTTCAACTGGGGGCTGTATGTCACTTTTTTACTGTGCCACACTTGTTATTGTAGTGCACATCTAGCCCTTCCAAGTCATTCGATAATGTCACTTATGTCATTAAAGAGCTTTAATACTTTATAAAGTGCCATTGTCAAAGTTGGAAAAGAGACTCCTGAACAGCATTAAGCTGCATGTGCGTGTTTGAATCTAAGACACTATCCTGCAGGCTAAACTTTAACAGCTGTTTAATTTCACTCCCAGCTGTGGTCTGAAACATCTAC
Source organism: Plecoglossus altivelis (assembly GCA_036571765.1). NCBI lineage: Eukaryota > Metazoa > Chordata > Actinopteri > Osmeriformes > Plecoglossidae > Plecoglossus > Plecoglossus altivelis. The sequence continues at coordinate 2,020,792 of BROE01000023.1, read as the reverse complement.
AGACTACCAAAGTGTCCCAAGATGGAAGATATATGACTTGTGTGCACCTCCAAGTATATGGACCCTGGATTCTTCGCACGTTTACGATGGTGGGTGAATAGCACCTCACTTCTGTTGGCGCTTGAGAGACCCTGACTTGTCAAACTCCCTGTAGGCTTCTCATTCGTTTTTATTTGGATGATCTATTCCCTGAAGAGTCGCAAAGGATGGTGCCAAGTAAATTACTTTTGTCAAACTTGTGATAAACCTGTCAAATGGTTCCTCTACCAGCTGGCAAGAAATTGTCTTACATAAGTAATTGTCAAAAGGAATGGCAAGAACAGTGTATGAGTGCCCAGTGATATTCTGTCAGTGTTTCCATCGCATCTGCTATGGCTTACTGGACCTGTCTTATGTTTCGACAGAAGGAGGGCTACATTGTCTCATTGGTGAAACCCAAACCCAGCTGTTTCTCTAAAACAATCTTCAAGCGGGCCTAATATTTCTGAAATAGCAATCTTCTCTTTCCCAAGTTAGCTTTTAATTGATTAACTAGGGCAGGCTTCATTGGCATGTAGATTGTCATCTGTTAAGCAAAGGTGCATCATACTGAACCAGAACTGTGGATTTGAACCATTGACTCACCATATAGTGGACATCTAGGTTTTATGCATCCATGGGAGATGTGCCCCAAAGACATTTCGGCAGCAACCGAATACCACAAAAAAGCTTTAAAAAAGACACGCGCACACACAAACACACACACAAGCTCTCGGCTCCACTCTGCCTTCATCACGACATATGAATAGAGTGTTATTTCAGCCCAACGTGTTGACAGCCAATTACCAGCTAACGTCCGCATGGCGCATCCAAATGTGATTGCTTGTCCCCTTCTTTGATTGCGAAGGGTGTTACAGAGACAGTGTTTTTCTGGCTTTAATGTCATTTTGAAGGCAAAACAATCAGAAGCAATGACTTTTAAAAGCCACAGTGGTTTGAGGATCGAGGGCTTTTCCACACAGCTTTCTCTTTCTCTAAGTTGTGCTGAGATGAAGGTGCCTTCCCGTTCTATTTTGAAAAGTGAGCCTATGCGTTCATTTGCATAAATGTTCCCCCGTTGTGCTGTGAGTACAACTCCAAATGAATCTCTTTTGTTGCATAATACATCTCTGTTGCAATAAGGTTTTTCTAATGACTGAAGGATGTTCTGAGAGTTTTGGTGGGTATGTGTCTGTTGTAGTTGTAAGTATCTGCAAGTCATCACAAGTGTCGTGATTTGCAGCTTGTGCACGCAATCATTTTTGCCACAATCCCTCTCCCATTTGAAAAGATGAGTAAGACATCCAGTTCTGCGCTACATTTACAATCTGATGTATTGCTCTTCAAATGATTTAGCGCCTCATTAAAAACAAACTATTGGTCCTCAAACAGTTACGAAATGCATCCATCTAACAATGTTGTCTCACCACAGCTGTATCAGCTTGCAGTTGGTACGACTGACTTGTATTCACATTTGATCCCTTTTAAGAGTAACTCGTTCTCAAACCTCACCTGATATTGTTAGGCAACAGCAGTTCCATTAGACGTCACAAAGAAAACAAGAAAATACATTTGTTAAGCGTAATAATGATTTGGCTGCTGCTTATAGAAAGAAAAATATGTGGCACAGTAAGGTATTTTACTCCAAAACTCCTCATCATTGTTATGAGGCATTTTCAGGCACGTTCATGGCCTCCATTTTGTGACTCCGTGGATATAAATAACCTTCTACGTTCATAAGCTTTTTCTAACACTCGGCATCACTCAGCGTACTAATAGCCAGTCAACAGTTTGAGCAATTGAACTCATTTCTATTGAGAGTCATGAGAAAAATGAAGAGTGGTGTGTGTATGCAAGACATGATGTAGGAGGCCCTATTGCCAAGTTGAAGCACTGAATATGTTTGACATTTGGAGACAGATCCTCCCCAAAATGATCATCCCCTAATCATTACAGCCTCTGGTCATAAATAAAACAGGTCCTTCTGCCAACTAAAGTTAAGCCCAACATTTACCAAACAGCGGTTATTATTCTGTGTAGCAGAGAAGTCATAATGGCCTATTTGGATCTTTTATCAAGGTCTTATCATCGCAACACCAGACTCATTACACAGCAGAACATGGAGGAGAGACGACATAATAAAATGAGTCTCAATCAAAACCAAGCAGAGCTAGAGAGTAATGGCTCCCCACTGCTGAATATGCGAAACAATCAGTTTGACACTAGTGCGCTTGTTAACCTCATCACATGTCTTCATTTAAAAGATGGAGGATGGGGGCTGCTGGAAGGAGGTGACTGTTTATTATCTTTAATTATAGACTTGATGAAATAATTTGGGATTTTCGTTTTGGCTTGTGAGGTCCACTCCAAGAGAGAATGGAATCGATGGGTTAGAAGACTCTTAGTAGAAGTCAGAGAAAGCACAGCACGTGAGCTCCACTTCTGTGATGTATGAGATCGATGACGAAAGAGGAAACATTATCGGCCCAGGCATGTCAATACTTTTACTGCTTCTATTTCAAAGCATGTGCGTTTCAAGCGTCTGAAATTGCCATCGACAAAAACTTTCACACTGCCCATTTAGTTAAATGGGCAAAAAATGCCCCACCGATCGCTCCCTTGCAGGAAATTCCGCCATGATGGAATCTACTGCATGTGGAATGACCCTGCGCAAAATGTCTCCTTTGAAGCCAAAAATGGGTACGTGGACAGCATCAAACGACACACCCCAGTCCTTCAAAAAAACACAAAACCCACAAAGTGCCTCCATCTTCTCATACAGGTAATGCAGGAGGGTAGAAGTTTAGGCGATGGAAGATTGCAGCCCTTTTACACTGAGAAAGAAATCCCCCTGAAAGCTTTCCTGAGTGATGTGCAAGTGTCTGTTTTTGTAATGGGCTATGCCATGGGAATGTTTCCATGGAAACATGGCAAAGGCGCGAGTACAGCTCAGGGTTGCTCTCCGGGGAGTATCCGGGTAGTTTCTGTTTAGTGGGAAACGGTGATAATAGCAGCGGGTGTCAGATAGAACTCGACTGCTGAAGACTATGGCTTTATACTCTATGGTGAAGATAGGGTCAGGTTTTCCGATGTTTTCATACAGTTCTTCTTCGTTTATGTTAAAAGCTCTACTGATGACAGAATGTGTTTAATATGGCTATAGAGCTCTCAATTAGGTTAAGCATGCCAGGTAGGCTGTTGGTTCACTGTCCTAGGGTAGCCCAAGCTATCATAGGTACTTAGTCTGCTGTGAATACATTGTATCCCAACTGCAGAGCCAAAATGATCAAGGGTTCCACGTGTTTTGAAGGCCTTCGTTTTTGGCCTTTTTTCGTTGCCCATTTCTTTTGATTCTGCCTTGAGTTCTCAAAGCCCCAATCAGTGGAAAGCCATCTCCCCTGTGGTTTGAGAAGAACCTCGGTCCCATCAGATAGTCGTTCCCCCTCCCCCTCATCCCTTCGACACGGTCCTGCTTCTCTTTCACAGGCATCATGTGCGTGTCATTCTTCTTCAGCCGGCCTACACCGGTAGCTTGGAAAACAGGGCGATGTATTGGATTAGATCACAACGTCGCATAAATTACATTCCCAGCAAGTATGCGATGACAGACCAGGGGGAAAAAAAGAGGCTAAAACCCTTTGGAGTAGAAAATGTCACATTAATTTCAAACACATTACCCCCTGCCGGAAGACCTAATGAAAAAGCCCATTAGAATGTCATACCTGCTTACTTGTGAATTCTCCAGAAAGTTTATTTGATATGTCTAAGCCAATTACCCAAGTCTCAGTGATAAGAAACTGTTCAGCAGACCTGAACTAGGGTCTGAATGGAACAACGAAATTGCTGAATATCTCGACGAGCCTCCGTTTTAAATAATCAACCCAGTTCTAAGCAGAAATCTGGGGAACTAATTTTCCTGCCAGCGTAAAGGTTTCGTCCTTGTCCCACCTTTGAAACGTCAAACAGATAAAGCCAAATTAAAGACAGGCTTTATGAGAAGCCAGTCTTAACTTTGTCTCTGGCTCAGTTCCTACAAACAGAGATTGCAGACTTTGATAGACAGTAATCACAGCAGTGACAGTCACGTTTCATTGGTTTCTAACTGTTACTGGAGAACAATATAGTTACGTTCATATTCTAAAAGCAGAATTGTGTATCTAACAATAACTTTGTGATTCCCGTATTTCTATCTTCATCTTAGCATTTTAAAGATTCATCGTCTCTCACTGTTGTTTAGTATTAAGTAGCTAGCAGCCACCGTTCTGCATGATACAGGACCTGCATGTGTTGGATTTTGACAGCGGGGTTTGCTGGTTTTGAAAAGTGACAGTAGACCTTTTACTTGTGTGTGTTTGCAACATGGCCTCTCCCTGGTTGCTCACTGTTTCCTGTCCTCCTAAGATGTCTGCTGAAGCGCGGGGACAAACATTGGATGAGTCATAGCACAAACAATTCCCTTGGATATGCCCAATGTCTTTCTCTTCCTCCCTTCCTCCCTCTCCCTTTGGGGTGGAATCATATTTCTTTTTCACCCTCCCTGTCATACACACATGTGCACGCACACACACACACATTTTGACACTCTCTTCTAAGACACACACACACACACAGACACAAACACACAACCCTTCTGCGAAAAAGTCGATAAAAAAATACATTGTCTTCTCACTTTCTGCTGTTGGTGTCTGGCTGTCTAAATTGTCTGAGAAAGCAGTGGTGTGTGAAATTGAGTTCAGAACTGTACGCAGCGAGAGAGGGCCCAAGACGAGTGAGTGTTTGCTTATTTATTCATATCCCGTTTAAAATTCACTTGCGGTTTTGCATGAAGAGGTCAATTAACATGTTGTGGTGTTGTTCTCTCCTTTGGGCAGAAATCTCGAGTAGGAGGTTGACTCCATGAATGGGAAAGGTTTTCGTCGCTGGCCTTTGACCCTCAGATTGGCTCCAATAGATTGGTCATCTCAGGGGTCAATGGTGCTTTCAAGTAAAAATGTCCAGATAAACGTTTCTTATTTCTCGAGTTCAAATTCAAGTGCTGTGAACCAGGGCGACTTCCTACGAGGTGGTCACATTGTCACATTCCCCTATTTTCTTCCTTCTCTTTCTCAAAGTTTGGTGCCTGCTCGGAGACCGACAAGGTCACTTTTGCTGGATGTACTCAGCAGTAAGGAAGCAGACTCCATGATTGCGTGCCATTTCTTAACCCCCCACCCCTCTATGAAACACTAAAGAAAAATTGGCCCTCTTCGCCAAAGTCAAAGAGCCTGTACCAGACTAATAGCACCTGTCCACAGTAATTTAGTGGAAACAAATGATTTGACTGGAGAATGTGACTTTTCGCTGCGTTTTTGAGATTTAATCAACGACATTACGCACTGGCTCCTTCGTTTCTATTCTCTATACCCGGGTGCTATGATGAATGCTTTGTAACCAGATGATATATGCCTATAGATTGCCAGGCGAATTGCTGTCGTTTTGAAGAGTAATGGCTTCTCTGAGTGTCTCTATGCCAAGATCATTCAGGGATTTCAGATTCTTCTTCTCAGGAACCGGGGCGGAAAAACAGGGTGATAAATGCGCAACAGTGGAATTGTTAAGATGGTGCCCTTCTAAACTTAGTTGGAAGGCTTTGGGGATGTCAGAAGCCCTCTTAACGATCATCTCTGTCAGTGGGCTGAGAAAAAAAGAATCCTGAAATTAGTTTCTAACATAAGTAGTATTTCCTCCGCCCTTCAGTGTCATCGAAATTACAGATAAGACGTTAACCTTCTCAACTCTAGACTTTACTTTGTGAGTGACATACACGTTCAGACAGAATGAAAAATGACCATTGCTCCCTGAACCATCAGACGGTCCTGGTAACATGAAGGAGCCTCATGTTTCATTATTGAGCTCTGTTGCATGGGGACATTTATGACTCATCACAATGCAATTTGATGCAAAAGAAAATAGAATGCGAATCAAATTGGAGGGTTCTAAACCTTTCAAAACGGTAGGTATTCTGTTTAAGGACACCTCCGTTTGATCAGTTTTCAACTTTGGTTGGGTGCCTCATTTCTGTCTCTAAACATGTTAAGCACATGCACTATCCATTGTGAATCTATTTTAACCAGCTTTCTAGTTCCTGAATCGCAGTTCTGAATCTTGCGTGTTTTTAATGTGGACATGGATATTTCAAATACCGATTACGGTATCCAGGGACCTTATCCCTTCTGGCGTTGAGCCACATGAAAACCGCACTGTTGAAAACCATGCCGAAATGACAAAGGCTGCTTTTAAGCTAATCACAGTACCTTAGGGACATGTTGGGCCATTATCTACTTTTAAGCATCTGCACTCATTAACTGGGTAAATACATAATTACTGTCATCCTAATTAATGTGTCATTTGCCCCTGTCTTTGGCTTCCTACAACTGCCATCCCTCTCCCCCCACTAACTCTGACATGCAAACTAGCAAATAAACAGATTGCATTTTATACTTAATAAGTCATTTGCCCTTTTCTCAAATGCAAAGATGATTTAATGCGCCTAATGATGTCATTATTCCTTCTAGGAAAATACTCTGCATCCAACTAATGCCCCTGGTTTAATTTCCAACTGTCATATAAAATGGAGATAATCTTTGTCTTTAGAGTGCTTCAGGGCTGCCTTTAGGGTAAAACTTTCTGAAGAGCAACATCCTGGACTTTTGTAGGTAAAAATAAATGACAGGTGTTTGCGGCATAAGTGAGTTCCTGAGTCTTTTTTGTGTGCCTGGACCTACGCTGTAGAAAAAGTTTCTTTGTTGACAATAAGAATGATTATTGTGCTTGTGTATTAGGAACCATTTGGGTTTATTTCAAACTGTGATGCTTGTGTCAAGCATTCTCCTGGGGCTGCCAAAACAATAAATTAGTAAGTTGTTATTGGTAGTGATCTTTGACAGCTCTGCTTCCTCTTTTATTCTATAGTACTCTTATCTTGCAGTAAACATCACCATTATCTCTCCCATGTCAAAGACCTTGGGCACTTTTGGATGATTTTTGATGTTTACGATGGTTCGCCTCAGTAACCTTAACTGTGGCTTGTGTCAAACTATGGGAGAAGAAAACATCTTAGAAATGTATTTTCTATATTTTTTATTCCATTCGAATTTGGATAAACATGGCAAGGATCTGACTGTAGGATTTTCAAGGTCACACTTCTAGGACAGAGGACTTACTGGAGCAGCGCATTGTTATAAAGTAACAACCAATTTGGACAGTTCGCCAGTGGTCTTTTCAGCATACAGGTTTAGTATCAACAACCAAGTCCACATGGCCGGCAATATTAGAAGGAACAGAAAGTGACATTTTTTGTGGGGTGGCAACAGACGCCACCCCAAAGCTGTCACATGTCGTCAATCCTGCACTCTCTGCCATGCCAACCTTCCCTTTTTCTTTAGAATCAATATTTCAGCACCAAATGGCAAGCACCTCCCTAAACAAAAATAATTTTCCTTGACAAGCTGAACAAGCGTTAAGCGGGGCACACAAGGTAGCAATCCTCTGGGCCAGTTAAAAGGGTTTTAATGAGGAAGGGAGCTCTAGCAGGGAGAGGACCCCCACAGACTCTTAATACAATGCACTGCCACCTCATTAAATGATGATGAACCTGGGCGCCCGGCCACGCCAGCTCTGGGACCAAAGTGCCACTCCACGAAGCGTCCATTCACCGTAGGGGACAGTGGGCACCAGCTGGCAGTAGCTGCATAGCCCTTCCTTAGATGTCCGTAATGGCTTCTGTTCCTTCGACTGCAATTGGCACGGAAAGGAAATGGCTGCTTTGGCTCACAGTACAGTATGTCATATATTGGATGTGGCATAGAGAGGCTGGTTTTGGTTGACGGGGACAATGCTGCAGGGTTAGAGTTTGGCTTTCTGTCGTTTAAAAACTCCTGCTTGGTGTTTTGTGGTAGCTATCGTGACATATGGATTGTCTCTTTGTCTAACACGCTCTTGGAATACACCTGCAGTTCTGATTCTAGGACCTCTTCTAAGGCAGTTATGCCAAACACATTTTCTGTCTGTTTTCGGTTTTGGCATAATGAAAGGGACGGGTGTTTTTGTTTGGAAATGTAAAGCATTTCCAGCTCCCCAAATTAAGAGGCTTTCAGCATTGAGCAAACCCATGGCATATAACAAGCATGAGCAAATCATGTCATCGCCATGAGGCGATATTGTTTTTCAATTTGAATTACTGCCTAAACGAAGCATTATGATACAAGCGCACACACACACAGGAGGAAGAAAAAATGCTCGCCTCATTCTCCAGGCTTTGCATGGCTCCTGTTATTTTAATCACATTGAACCATGGTTTTGTGGAATAATAAAATGAATGGGGAATCTAATTTTAAACAGCTTTCATTTTCATTGAATTCAACCAAGGGCATATTTTGGGGCTGTTTCTTTCCACACTTTTAGTTGTTTTGCTTGGTGCAGGATGCACTGAATGTCCTGAAACGCTCAAAGCATTTGGATTAACCACACAATATTCAGTGCCAGCCAGCAATTTAATCTCTGTATTGCTCTCACACTGTCAGTAAAGTTATTACAAATCATTCATTCCACAACAGGAAGTATCTTACAGTTTTGGGCTCTTATTACAAGCATACATGCAGAGCATGGTATGTTAAGACACATAACAACACAAAAATCATTCTGCGTGTGGGACCGATGATATACTTAGAAGAAAAAAGTGACAGACAAATAGCAGCATGTGTGACTCTATCAACAAATACTCACCCGTCCTTGTGAGTTGTTTACATGCTCCAAAATGATTCTTACCTCATCCTGACAGCAGCTATTTGCAACTGTGTTTTGCAGCATTACTGATAGGTACCTAAAGTGGAACTATTTCTAAAGCTTTTTAGTATCTCACACTGAAACAAAAGGGGCCATTTCTCCCTGTCACATGTCCCCTTGTCCGGTGAAAAATAACTGCTTTTAATTGCCATTACTGTCTGCCAAACCGCATAAAGATAATTTTAGCAAAAAGGGATGTTCTAATGTAATTACTAGCTGTCACGCGTAATATTTGATATTGTCTTGAAAAGGGTAAGTCAAGTTAGAATGGTGGAATGATTTCCCCAAATCATGCAAACTATATTTACTTCTGAAAGTAACACACATACATGTAGGTACAAAAAATACAATACAAAAAAAAGTACTCGAGTTTGAGGACCTTTGATTTTGCATGTATGATTGAGCAGGATTGTCCAACCAGGCCAGTTAATTATTTCTAGGTCATACTCTTCGGAATTAATGAGCATAATTAAATGAGTTTTTTTACATTCTTGCTGACTGCAGCTTTCACATTCACTTGGTTGAGGTCATTTCTGCCCGTTTCGACATACTGGACAGGCCTCGCGCGCTTCTGTCAACTTGAACAGATTTCCGAGCCATAACGGTCCCCGGGGGACCGATGCACGGATAAACAAATGACACCAGTTTGAATAAGGGTCCAAATGAACTTTCCTTGAACTAGAGGTGACTGGTGATCCGTGCAATGTTCTCTCCCTTCCCACTCACTCCCTATCTCTCTCCCTCCTTCTCTTCGTTTTCAGCTCTCCCGCTCTAATTCCAAAGCAGCCAAATGCTGTGGTACTGTAGTTCTTAAGCTGGAGTCTCTAACAAGCAGCTGTCACAGCGCAGTGCCACTTCACCGCGTCCTCATCATCGGGGACTTTGTTTGAAAGACAGCAGTTCATTTTCCGACGTGCACTTCTCCCTTGCGCCTCTCCCACTGAACGCGACCAACCAAAACCGTTCATAGGTCACCGGTTTGATTTATCAGCAGCACGGAGGCTTTAAACGACAGCAGCCGCAGCGCACTCCCTGACTTCAGCTGTGTGGCTAACACTCTTGGCTGCTCCAGCTAGCTGCTCCAGGGTTTTGACTTCCGTGGTTGTGTCACAACATCCTCACGCGTCTCCTGGGTTGGGAGAGCTATATCAGGCAGAGGTCTGCCTCCTGTAAAAATCCTTTGGAGTTTTCCGCTATTCCACAAACCTATAATCAAACCTGTACTCCATTCAGAGGCCTAAATGAATAAGTGATAGTGTGTTTGTGCGTGTGGCAGTGTGTACAGTCACACTGAAGGTTTTCTAGCCACATAGTATGTTGTTTTTGTTATTGATTTATGGCCAACAGGGGGCAGTGTAACGTCTTACAACGCTGAGCTCGGAAGCATTATCACAAAGGAGCAAAGAGGAGAGACTTAAACACATTTGGTCCCCACCTGAAAACTAGATCTTGATATTACACAACATGTCTATGGATTCATCCTCATGAAGTTCATTCAATCTTCTTAATATATTTGGATGCCCCCCTGCCCCAACCTTAATTTATATTCGAACGATGTTTGACTGCCATAGCAACTAACTCCCTTCAATTGCATAACTGCACTTGAAGGACCTTGTGGAAAGTGTAGTTTAAGAGAACACACTTACAACTCACCGCCAGACCTTAGCCCAATCAAGAGGGAGAACAGATGAAGCTATTGACCTGGGCGTGTACACAGATGGCTTTGTCGTTTACAATAAAACCTGCTTAAGGTATCATGCAGGGTCAAGAGAAATGTCATCCCCCTGTAAAAAATGTAACCCTCAAGTCATCTCTCCCCACCTGTAACACTTTGACACGCTGACTAGGAGAGTATCGATGTCTTTGTTCATGCATTTCGGAACGTTCCTCCGTACTGCGAAGAGTTTGTTTTGGTAGCCATTTTGTTTTATTGAGCCCTCGTGTCCCCGTCTTCATCAGTGATGGGTTTTGGGTTTTTGAGCAAAGCGGAAACGTGTCACAGACATGATCCAGACATTAGTAGACACTGTCATCGAAGAGGGTAGGAATAAAAAGTGCTCAATGCTGCCCAACAAACACTCTGGTGTGGCAATATAACTCTTAATGATCAGTAATGAAGCAGTAATGAAGCACCCCCTTAGCATTCTCCAATGTGTTTAGCCTTCACATCCACACAAAGGTTATTGCAATTATTAATCTAAAGTAAATACCAATTAATATGAAATGAGTATTGAATAGAGCATGCGGGATGCCATAACATTGAGGATATTCATTACCTGCCTATTAGCGATTTAATCAGTCTTAATTGTAGTCGAGTTACTTTCATTATCTTCAAATAAGCCATTTTGCACATTAGACAGTGACCCAAAGAGGGTCTCAGTTTTGCACTTCAAGGCCTTAACGTTCTGCTCCGGGATATTTTAAATTAGCTATCGAAATATCGAATCAGCTATCAAATTCATCAGGTCTCTAAACTGAAGACTTTGAAGTTGAAACTTTCTAGGGCAACTGTAGTTGTACCTGTGAAATTGTAACACATACAAAACTCTCTCACTGACACTGAAACCATCTCTACATGTTATTGAAACTATCTTGCCTGATTATACAAATGTAAGTGAAGGAGAAAAAACTTTGGGGTGGAATCGAAAGCATTCAAAAAACTATCTGTCCATATCTGTAGCCCAGCATTCCCACTCTCCCGCTCTCCAAAACTACACTTAAATCATGATGGAAATAATCACCAGTCTGTTACAAAAATCAACATAGTCAAGCAATTATTTCCTAAACTGTGATTAGGGGTTGCGCTTCCTCCAAGCTTTTACTCTCTCTTCCCCAAATACCTTTATTGGCACTGTTCTCGAGAAAACATCCAACATGCAACCACATCAGAAACAGTGGTGGGAGAGGCAAAGGGGAAAGTTGGCTGGCTGACTTACACCCCATCCAACCTGACTTCCTGCAGCCACAGGAAGCTTCCATTTTAGGGATTAAACTTGCCAGAACACCCTCCTTATCTGTGGCACAGAGCTCCCTACCCGACCAGCTGGTCCTTACAGATGAGATCTGGACCGCTGCTGCTCCAACCGCCAGATAGGCAAACTCCATCCCCCCCTGTCTGTTCCTCCATCCCCCTTTCACCACGCTTGTTGTCATACTAAGAAGACAAGCTCACTGTGTTAATGAAAAGTAGAAGCACTTTTTACCCCCTCTTGTTGGCCTCCCAAAAAAAGCCAATTGCTACAACCTCAGCCCAACTCCAGCACCCTCTAGCCTTGAGGGAATAATCGTTGCCACAGCGATGGTAAATCGGAATTGAGGTAAACAAATAGTTTGCTCCAGAGTGTCTCCATTTTAGTCACCATCATTAATTCTCACTGTGCCAGGATATGGAAATAGATTTGTACTTCTTAGCATGTAGGTTCTAATAGGGCGTCATTAAACAAAATAATTTAAAAGCCATTATTCATTTCTCCCGGCCTGGTATTGTTTCAGTGGATCGTTAAAACAGCATGGTATACAAAGTACAATTAAAGCGTTTAATTGATTCCTCACACCATTAATGCAAATTAATGCATTTTGAACAACACATAAAATAAACTTGCAAAAATGGATATCCTGCTGTTCCTGGCAAATGAATGACACAAGCCTCTTATCTTTCCATACCTTTTTGCGTGGTGCCGCAAATGTATCTCGTGTTTGAGCCTTCGCATTGATAGCTGTTGTTTGCAACTTCTCCTTTGAAGTGAAAACCATGCCAATGCTCACATTCCTTCCCCGTGAGTCTCATTTTGTCAATTCAATGGGGGGAGTTGTGTTTCCATGCTGGCCCCAGTGATTGCAACCAAAACAGCTCTTCTGTGAGCCTCAGGCTATGAGGATGGTTGTTTTGGACCGTAGTTATTGCACATGCCCCAGAGCATATTAGAAGTAGCACTATCTTTTTGTTTATAGCTTAGACATAACTTCAGAAACGCTGTCTTTCTCAGCCATACTTTTGAACCCTGGACCGATACAATCCAAGACACATGGCCTGCTAAATAGTGTTGTGCATTCCCCCAACAAACACGGACGCAAATAAAAGCTTCACTGATTGACGTACCGTTCAGTGAACCTGGTGGGAAAGTCTTTGGAGGCAGAGTTTTAAGTTTGACTAAAAAAGAGCAAGGTCACTATCACATTTCCTCCGTGTTCAGCAAAGTCTTGACACACAAGCCTGCACCATGAAAGAGATCCATTCTCAAATCAATATGTCCCTGGTCATACTTGCAAGTATCACAATGTCATCGCAAAGACAGAAATACACATGGTTTCCTTGACAGAGTCCTTGACAGAGACCTTGACAGAGATCCGTGTTTTCAATATTTTTAGGTTCTGTCTGACGGACTTCAGATATTAAAGAAGACTTTCAGGCATTCTTATCAGATTAATTGTTTAGAAATCATAACAATATGCTGTATGTGCGTTGCTCTACCATTTACTTCAAATACTTGTCGAGTTGAGTACAAAAGCTATGGTTTCACTAAGTAGGTATGTAGTCAGTGCACGGATAGGAGAGCTGACTGGTGATGTCTATGTTTGATGCTAGGCCTTGAATTGGCCTTCAGAGACTAATGTTGGGGTGAGAGACACAAAGTCGATGCAAATTGATTTGGCCGTCATAAGGCTCAAAAATGAGTCGATCAATTGGGAGCACAGCAAAGAAAACGCAGTTAGTTTTATCACTAACAAACTAAACCAAGACTTGTGAACTCAAATGTGGAAAACAATCAAACGAACCAAAAAAGGACACTATGGAATTATATAGAGCTGAATTATGAATAAAAGAAAAAAATGCCCAACTCCCCATCAGTTCAAAAACCATCTGCTGGAAGCTGACAAATACACGAAGACCACAGTAAGCTACTATATGCTGAAGAGTGCATAGTCAGTGTATGGTAGGGTGCACCTTGCTAATACCGTGGAATGTTCTACAACACTGTTGTGAACAGACGCAACAAAGATTGAGCTCTAATGGAAGATAAAGAACATTGCTCTAAACAAAGTATCTACAATCAAAAGCGTGCCTCATTTGTGAAATGTAGTTGAAGCGAAACTTTATTTTGCCTTTTGCCTTTTGCCTCAAGAGTTTGGCTGAGGGTGGGAAAAATGGCAGAGTTCGTGTTAAGGGTCGGAAAAGTATGGCTGCAACTGGAACCGTCTCGCTTGTCTTCATTGCTCAGGTGACTGCTGAGCGCAGCGGCAGAACTCACTCGGAAATATTTGATTTGCTCAGGTAGACCCAGATGTCTTCAAGCTCATTGGGCCCTCTCGCATTATGAACTTTGTTGAGACGGTGATGGCAAATGTACTGTTGAAGCAACCAAGGAGTCCAAGTCAATCACCCAATGGAACTAATTAAGTGTGCCTTTTTACATAGTGAATAGGAATAGGAAACCAAAAGCATTAAAAACAGCATTCAGACATTCGTCTTGATATACAACCTAAATTGGGTTTCCCACTGATGTTTGATAATTATTAAGAAACAGGGCACTGTGTATCCAATCAGGAAATGTGGGTCATATGGGTAGGCTACTTCCGCCTCCTCAAAACAAAGCACACGGTGATGTTAAATAGTGCCCCGTTCTCCAATCATCCATCCCTGCCTGGGTCATCTGCGTACTTCATACTATACAGAACAGTTCATAAATCACACACTTAGCTAATGTGGCTTCCCTTTTTGGGGGAGTAGGGGGATAATTACTATGGATTGGTGGTGGTGGTGATTGCAGAATAAAAGTAAGCACATTTGTCATTGTTAACATGTAGCTTCGAGCAGTCGACCATGGAGGATTCTCTGCATTAAATGCTCATCCAAAGGACCTGTCGAAGATGACTCTTGTTACAAGATTTATGGCGGCAGCATTGATGTGAAAGCTGCAAGATAGGTAAAAATCATAATTGAATGTCCTGTTAAACCATTGCTCGTATGTTCTCCAAATAACAATAGGCTGAAACTTCTATCCTTTAATGTGAGGCCTGTGGTTGTAGTTGAGGAGAGCATAGTGGCTTGCTACTGTGCCAGTGTTGTCAAAATGGCTGCTCCCGAGTCATAGTGTTGTCTGTAATTTCATGATAGATTCTAAGCGTTGCAGTGAGCCTGCCTTCAGTGTCTCCACTTCTCCTACTGTGTTCTAGCTGCGGATCTTTAAGATGTCTCGCATCAGGGTACAATACTGCTGATGGGAGACAGGGGAGACCAGATGTCCTTTCTGAATGATATCGGTGTCCTGTTTTGAAACAAGGTGCAATGTCTGCCATTACAGCACTGCAATGACCACCTCGGGTCATTGCAGAGAGAACGAGATAGAGAAAAAAGTTTATTTTTTATTTTTTTAACAAAATCCAATTCGATACAAATTTAATTTGCTCTCCCAAGTTAGAGACATCGGAACCTTTTCGCAAGAATAAGCTGACACTGATTTCATTTGTCTAAGTAGATAAATCATCTATATTGAACTTGTCTCTCACTACATGTCACTGCTTAGAGCTGATTTAATTTGCCTCTTCTTGGGAGGGGAAGTAGTGATGCTTAAACATTGGAACTCTGAAGGTTACACCGAGCCAGCATTTTAATCAGAGATGCTCCCCTCCCCCCTTCTTCAACAAGGTTCACCCCTCCAGGAAAGAGGGTAAGGGGTCTTGGTAGACTTATCCAGAACTTTTTCTACCACAACATGTATCGGCATATCTCCGAGGCTCTGCGTTTTCATTTGGATTGTCGCGTTTGCAGTGTTTGTATTGCTGAGCAACAGAAGCAAGTTTAGGTCATCAATAGCAAGAGCACTTCCTGTGGTTGAAAGAACAGGATGTTTCCTCCTCTTGACCCTGCCTCTCTCTGTGGATAATGCGAGCTCTCTGGAGGGAAGACATCTTTGTTCAGGCTGACGAAGGGCGTATTTGCCCCACGGTCTCACACCATTACCAAACGTAATGTCGCTCTGAGAGAACCAAGTGACATTCAAGTCTTGTATAGGAAAGCCATGTGTGTGCTGGCTAGGGGATTCAAGTATATCCAAGGTGGGGTTCAAGTGCCCAAGGTGCCAGAGAATGTCTCATGGCAGATGCTGGAGTGCAGATTTGGGTTGGGGGCTTCGCCATCACCCTGACAAGTGGATGGAGTTACAGACAGAGGGGGGGAGGGGCAATGAAAGACAAATAATTTGTGCCCACGACCAAATTTTGAAAGCTATACTTTACAGGGTGCTATTCTGACAAATTGCTTTTGTACATCGGGGTGGGCTTTTTAAATAATGCAATCGGTTAAAAGCTCTCTATAAATGCTATGATTGTACAGAGTGGGCTGGTGGAGGCTTATTGAGTGCATTTATAGGAAGAAGGGTTGTAACTTATGCACCCGTGAAATATGACCACTTTGTGTTTTTCTTGTGCACTTTGACGGGGAAGGATTCAACAAGAGAACACAGTGTTAGACAGAAGGCAGGAAAACGCCACTCATGTAGATGAGCCCAGAGACCTTTCAGCTCAAACGTCTAGAATAACGATTACTTTGCGATGCCTGATATTATGTTGGTATCAGGACACTGGAAATGGACTGGGAGGAGATGACGGTAATGGTATGTTTTGTTTACCTTTGGTCTTTGATGATGAGGCGTGATTAGTAAAAGTCGGCCACCATCCTGTGGCTTCCACAGGTGAAGACTGATATTTTTCAGCCCCTCAAAAGAACAGGCTTTGGGACACAGTACTGTGCTAGCACTCTCTCCTTCCTCCACATTGTAATTAAGAGTTATCCAGGCCGTCTGGTCTCAGAGACATCCAATCACTAGGGACGGCCCATGTGTTATCAAACAAACACACATACAGGTCTCCCATTCTACCTCTCATTGGCAAAGCATACAGCTCGCTCCAGGACAAAGCCTGACTAAGTGATGCATCAGTTCTGGGGTATTGGCTTGTTGATCCATAGTCCCACCCCACCCTGGTGGATATTGGCATTTGCCAGTCAAACGCCTGTACCCCCGAGTCTCGTAACTGCTGATTAGTCAAATGCCCCAGCTTGGAATAATTAATGTTTAACACCGGGGTCTGTCCTCGGGGGAAGAACGCTCTTGATGGAACGGCACAGAGGTGAGAGCATGGCAGGAAGATTGGACAGGAGGGGTGCGCACCCGGAGGATGAAGGGGGCCATAGATCGATGCTAACGTTAGCACAGGTTAACCCCGCTGTCCTTGTGACTCGGGGAAGCGTGACACCCCCCAAGAGGGGGGAGTGGAGGTTAGGGTGTCTGACATTGGCCCAGACGTTTAATTGTCCCTTAATTCATTTGTTTATTGCTTATTGAATAAAATACGGATGTGTTTCTAGTGATGGGAGGAAGGGGCATGGGTGTGTTTACCCGTCTTTGTGAGCCTTAAATGCCACTGACTACTTTGTTTTGAGGTTACACATTCCCTTTAAACATAACTATTTGTCAGGGGAAAAACTTTATACTGCAGTGGTTCTATTTGTGGCGAGACACTTTTATTATCCTAGTTACTATTCATTTCTTGTCTTTCTCATACGTTTCTTCCGAAGCTACCAACTTCCAGCTCATAACCACACTGTAATTATTTTGTTGGTCGGAGATGTAGAAAAGGTACTTTTTGGATTAGTCCTCTGGCATTTGTCACTTTGAAAGCAAAAGTAGTTAACATCAAATGACCAGCAATGAAATCCAGTTGTCACAGCCAATAAACACTCACAAGATGATATCCTGCTTGTTAATTCTGACTAATACGAGACACAGGATAAATATTGTTTGCCCAATGAACAAAAACGACACAAAAGATCTCCAACCAGCTTATATCATCGAGCATCCAGTAGGTTCCATAAATCACCTGAAGGCATGTTTGAATTGGAAGTATTATTTTTCATTTTGATGTAATAAAATATTTAGGGGCAGGCTGAAGTCTGAGGGACTAGTTTGACCTTCAAGGGAGAAAGATTACCCTGTTATTACAGTATTTATATGGCTGTCCCCTCCCGCACAGGCAAAGGTATAAAAATATTTAATTACTCAATTAACTGGGTGGAATATGACCCTGGAGTCGACAGGTGAGGGGGGAAAGTACACGTGACTAGCTTCAACAACAGAGACAAGGATATTTTCACTGGTTTAGAAACCTAATATTGAATTCAATCAAAAATTTTAATGTGATGTGTTTATGCAGCAGAGGACCATGGTATTATTCATACAGCAAATCGGAAATTGAAATAGGAGTATTTCACCCATACGATTTTGAAGAAGAAAATGACTAAAATGGAGACAGTTACTGAGAAACCTTTTCTTGTGAGTCGTTGATATAGTGCCGTCCTGTGCGCTGACCAGACTTTGGATGTCTGTTCGTAAGATTTCGCTCCTCCTCTGAAACATGAAGATGTGACTGAGATAGCCGTTCCAATCACCTTTTGACACTAATGCATTTCGGGGGTGAGGCATCAAAAAGCCATATTGTTTTCAGCCTGACAAAACAAAAAGGCCTTTCAGTAAGAGCACTCTCTCCATTTAGCTCGGAGAATGTTTCTAGTCCATGAAGATATGGATTCCTGGAGAAAGATTCTCTACCCAGATGAAAGTCCAAAGCGCAGAGATTCGGTTAACTATCGATTATTCGTCTCTTAACTCGACTGAGAGGGAATTTTGTAGTGATGAGAGGGGGATTATGGATGAGAACTAGCAGTGAAAGCTTGATTAAAGAGACGGTTTCAAAGTTAACATTCTAAGCTCCTCCAGGAGTGGAATTACAAGTTTTCCACCCTAGTTCTCACAGCAGTCTTGTCGACGGACATTCAGGACCTTTTCAAAACAAAGCAACAATGAATCATCTTCACTTTGTGAAGTTGTGATTTAGACAAACGAATGGTTCCAATGTATGGGTTCCCACTAAGATATATTCATGCTTCACAGAGAGTGTACATTGTTCAGTAGATTAATCTTATTTTTATCTGTTAAAGACTGCTGACTCTGTAGTCAAAGACACCGTTTTGAAAACACTTCTGATAACGACATTTATGCTGACTGCAGACAAGCACCCGCACTGAGGAGCGATTTTCCCCCTGCTTTACAATTTCATTAAGTTTTGAAAGTAAGATTTTCTGTCAACATTGTATATGGATGAATCTATCATAAGTTAAGCAAAAACTGGAAGTTCTAGACAATGTCTCAAAGCTAGAATGTTTTTTATTACAAAACAGTTAACAGTGGAAATGTTCAATACTTTGAAAGTACTTACTGATCCTAGTAACCAAATGGAAATATTCCCAATTGCCCCAACTTTATGAAAGTCAACAAGCAAACTGATGTCCTAATTGGTCATTACCCAGAAGTCTTAGGCGATTATACTTCCCCATTTGATCAGCAGTGTGACATCTACACACATTGACACTGTGGTTGGCTGTGGCTTTCTGACATATTCTATGCTATCAATTTCTACACACACAGACGTCCGCACACTTACCGTACACATGAGCTCAACCCAGGGGCTTGGTCTGGGAAGGGCTGCTATGACATCTTATGTTAATGTATCAAACTACAAAGTGTGACATCCAAAGGAGATCCCATGGCGGAGACATGATCAGGAATAGATTAGCAGTCAGCCTCCCCCATCCCTCTCGTCACCCACCACCAGAACTGCAAAGCCCTTAAGACCTTAACGCACATTAGGATGTTCTACGACCAGAAGGTAAGACCGTACATATTGACAAGCACCCTGGAGATCAGCCCCGTGGCCACATTCAGGCCAGACAAGGACATAAGACCAAAACAAGTCTCACACACACACATATGCATATATCGTACTCGGTGATGAATGGCACCCAATGTCAGCGACCCAGGACTAAGGTTTTGCTTCACAAATGGTTTTGTTCCATACTGATTCAGACCCTTATGTTGAGACTTAGTTCTTATTTTGAGTTGTGTTTTGGGGGTTAGGGCCAAGTGTGGACCCCCATGAGCATATGCACATATACAACGTGTCATCTCCATTCTTGTGTGCTCTACCTGTATCATTGCATCAGTGGACTCAAAGCCAGAATTGTTTAACCCAATTAGAGTATGCCCAGCCGTCAGACTATCACGATTATGTCTCGATGAAGACAAGATGATTCCCAGTCAGTGGGCTGATAGCAGGAGCGTCTGCCTCCGCCATGCCTGTGACGGATCTCTCAACAGCAAAGAGACTGAATTGTCAACATAATGTCACAGTCTTGCATCTTAGAGCCAGCAAGATGAGCCGCCGTCTTAAAGACTGTTGCTTGATTATTAAGCGAGGTGATGGCAGGGAAATGTGTTGTTTAAATGGTAGTGTTTTCTTCAAGGATGATTAGAGAACCCCTTTGACAAGCAGTTTTACCAATGAGTAGTCATATTGCTTGTTAAACCATGTTCTGGAAGCTAGTATAGAATCACTGCTGTCCAAAACCTGTTTACCGTGTCCCAAAAATATATGGTACAGTGAATACTTCTAAGGTGAAACTGGGTCATGGCAACATCTAGACTCTATATTTGTTGCCATCATTTCCTTACAAAAATGAATTCACACCGCTGATTGTAAACTTTCATGCTGACAATTAGGGGACCAAATACAGTTGATATGTCCTTTCCTGTTCTTTCAGGTTAGAATGGTAATGATGACATGACATACAATTACAGTTGTCAGGGATGTCTCCACAAGACATAAACTCTTCCACAAATTGATTTTTCCAATCTCTCGTCCTTTTGGCAGTAGACTTTTCGGGGGGAAGGGGGGGATCAGTGCGATTAAGCCGTTTGGGTCTAACAACTTGTCATGTCATGGTGATTTGGTTTTGTGTATAAATGGCAGGATTCTATATGTGCTCGATTACAATGTCGGAAAATAAGGATTATCTTTGTTATGAGCAGATTAGTCGGTTGGCATGGCCACTGAGGCGTTGTCGAGTCACAAAGAACGCATCAACGATGGACGGGCTGTCCTGTTTTTGACTTTTGAGGGGAAACTTTCTTTCTCCCTATCCTCTAACATTTTCTCAGTCTTTTTCCCTATCCTCTAACATTTTCTCACTCTTTCTCCCTATCCTCTAACATTCTCTCACTCTTTTTCCCTATCCTCTAACATTCTCTCACTCTTTTTCCCTATCCTCTAACATTCACTCACTCTTTCTCCCCCCCCACTCCTCTGTGAACCATTTTCTGACAGGAAACATTACCCCCATCACAGATCACTAGATAGTGTTCGGCCAGATGTCAAAAGAATCGGATTGATCACGCCGCAGTAGAAGTGCAGCACTGTGGCAGCGGGGACAGTCAAATGGCAGAAAATAATAGGACACTCACTATAGGCCTGACAGATAACTTTGAGGGAATCACACAATAGCCGGCACATCATGGCTGAGCCTTCACAATGGAACAGACAGGAAATGGGGTTTTTACATTTTAGCTGTCTTCTTATTTTCACGCATATTCAGATCGCATGCATACAAGGAGAAAAATATCAATACAGAAAAACCGTGAGAAGCCTGTGTGCAAATATGCAGACAGGTTGAGGCATTATATTCTGTAAATCATGTAGAAAATGTGTTGATGTTTGGAATAGAAGACACTGTGAGAAGGGCAGTTATTCCTGTTTGTTTCCAACTCTGACGCCTCCATGATTTATGTGCAATTTGCTTTTAATTAGAGTTCAATCTCATTTGAATAAAAACATCAATGCTTATTCAATATAGACAATTTATCAGCAATTACAGAACCCATTAAAGTATAATTAGACTTTCACAGTAAAGAAGAAAAAAGACAGAAAAATCCCATCGGAACACAATAGTGTGTCTTATATCTTAGAAATATGTAAGAATAGATGCATTACATGTGATGGTGTGGCGAGCTGCTTTACCAAGCAAATAGTAGATGGATGTTAAATTCCCTGATTGTTTTCTGTAATGAGGGTCCTGGTAATTTAACCCTAACCCTAGTTGCTGTAACCCTATGACACGATAAGGATAAAGAGTCAACTTTGCCCTCCACTACTTAGATAAATCTTAAAACATTATACAGGACTATTACCATCCCACTGACTGTCATTCATCACTTTGAGCGCTTCATGTAACTGTTTCTTATACTTGGCAGCAATTGTTATACAGCAGGCTAAGTGATGTTTTACTATCAGTTTACTGTCTAACCTCATGTTCCATCTCTTATCGGTTAACGTTATGCTATTCCCCCCCCCCCCCCCTGAGAAAACTGAACAGTGATGGTTTTATCGTTGAAAGCTGTTGCTTGTTCTACTGCTGATCGCAGGTACACTGTAATGAGTTATTGGTTTCACGAACGCGTGACCCCTCGACCCAAGATCAATGACGATGTAAACAGCAAAAGTCAAAGTGAGACTGCCTCCTCATCTGAGCAGGTCCCTATGGTATTGTGTTTTTGAAGGCCCATTGTGCGCTCTTCCCTACGGCAGCATCAATGCACCGGGAACATCTGGCACAGACACTAGGCACAGGTCGTGGCTTCCCCCAAAAGGGAAAAAAAACCCACACACGCCGTTTAACCTTGAGCTGCTGCACATATCACCCCCCCCCCCTCGCCTGCGCCGTGTGATATAAATCAAAATGTCTGCCGCCGTTTTAGCATGAATCAGCAGTTTGGAATACTGATTGAATTTTATCTTGATTTCATAAAACATTCAGACAAACCAATTAAAGAGGTGGCCGACTGCAGCCACAAGCACTTAATCCATCATGCTGTCACGAGTGTAAAATCAGAGTGACACTAATGTAGTCAATATGTTGATGTATTTGCAATCGGGTAGGCCTACAAGAAAGAGGAACTTGATTAGGGGTGGGGAGAATGAATCCATGATTCTAGCATGATGCTGACTGAGGCCCACTGGCAAGCTGCCAGACTGCCCATCTGTACTGGGTAAGGGCGAACGATTGCCTGAGAAGGTTCCAGAACCAGAATAAAGACTGTGTCTGTGCCCAAGCCCTTTCATTAAAGCTGGCTGAGTTAGATGGCTTTTTCGCTTTTTCGTCAAGTATTATCTTAACGTGCCAAGTCATTTGTCTACATTCACATTGCCTCTCCACCCCCCTATTTACATCTCCAGATACAATCTCCCTTGAATCTGGAGGTGAAATACAAAACTGACATTACCCATTCGAAGGTGTCCCCTGGAGTTAACACTGTACTCCCAGCGAGAACTCCCACTTCACTTTGTTTTAAGGCAGAACACTTAATTACTTGCCATCCCGTCTGGGCTGTAAAAGGCCTTTATTGCCATTCTGTAATCAGAATAAATCCTCCTGCCTATTCAGCGGCCTGACGCCCCTCCATTGATTTACAAATGACCCATTTATTATTAATCAGATGTTTTGCCTCCCCCCATCCCTCCACACACCCCCCCCCCTCACCCCCCACCCCCAACCAAAGTTCTCCCACAGACGCACTATCTGCGAGGGCAGTTTGGCCAGCAGTTATCAGGGACCACCGCTTTGGGAGAATTCCACCTCAGCTTTGTCTCTGGTAAGATCAGCAGCCTCCTGTAGGTCGAATGGCCTACGACTGTCTGAACACGACTGCCTCAACACGACTGCCTGACCACGACTGCCTGACCACGACTGCCTGACCACGACTGCCTCAACACGACTGCCTCAACATGACTGCCTCAACACATTGCTAATACAGAGGATTGAGACTATCACGGCCTTGACTTTGCACTCTCAACATTCTCTCTCTGTCTTGTTTTTAAGTGGTTCATCTCTGTCTGTCGGGGAGAGGGCAGATGGAAAGGGGGAGGGAAAGGCAAAGGAGACACGCACAGAGACAGGCTGAATAAAAGTATTTTCACGCAGGACATGAAAGTTTATGGCCGCCTCCGATGCTGCCTGGGGGTCTTTAGAAAGATTTATATCCACAGACAAACAAATTAACAGAAGTGTGTGATGAAGGCTAGTAAATCACGGAGCAACGCTGTGGCGGCTCAGAGATGAAAAGAGTGCCAAAGAAAGTCGGTGCGTAGGATATATTCATGGTTTTACTATGAAGGGATACAAAAGTGAGCAACCAAAATGGAGGAGGGCACAGTCCTTTCTATGATTTGACTTGATCGATAGTCATGACAGAACCCATGCATTTACAAAGACATACAGCCTAGTTCCTGTCATTAGTAACTAGTTCTCATTTTTAATGAGAGTTTATTGGCTAATGGAAAAGAAAACAATTTTAACATCTCACTGAAACAACCTGAACTCCTTTAAACCTGTGCTATTTACAGAGTACACAGAGACATTCCAGGAAGGGCACAGCAAGAACTTGATACTGGCCAGGCCACAAAATGGTGCAGTCCAAAGGGACTTATCATTAAAAGCCAAGCAAACATCTTCCTGCAACACAGTCCAGCGGTCACACACTGCATGAGCGGCCATTATCGACGGCTTAATGAAACCAGAGACTTGATTTGTTAGTTTCTTTGAGCCAATACGAGCGAGTGCGGGAATTGAATAAGATGTCTGTATTGACCCCTTTGTTTCATGTTTCGGCTCAAAATGAGATCACAGAAATGAAAGACGCTCCGGTGAATTCCTCTGTAGACAATGAAGATTAGTAAATGTCTGAAAGATATTTAGAAGATAAAGTACTTAAGAGAGATTTGAGAAGGTACTTCTTAAGTGCTTCTGTGAAACTATCTGGATTTTCAGCCTACATGTGTTTGTATGTTCAGTTCACATACCTCTAGGATAATTGATGAGCATAATTGTTTTGCGTTTGAATCTCTAACCTTTAAATATGCTAATAATCGTTTATCCCACTTGACACACTGACGTTCTGAATGCAGTGTAGCAGGTATTACTGAATCAACAATGTTGACCTTGCATGGTTACATTAAGCAGCTTGACTTGTGAGACAACAAACAGCAGCAGCTGTAATAGATTTATGACGAGGCTCTAATCCAAGCATGCACTTTGTTGTAGTCCTTGAGCTCACCTATTGTTTTGCCCAATCCTAAAACACTCCCACCCATTCGCTCGTAAATCTTTATCGAGAAAGTCACATCTTTATTTGCAAACGCCAAAGGACAGTCCTCGGAGCTTGTCTCAGAAACAGCCGTGACAACACAAGGTAATCGTTCAGAACAACATGCAAGGGAAGGAAAACGAAGATAAAATCAAGACAAAGTCAAAACACGGGGAGAGGAGGAAAAAACACTGACTTAATTTATTCCCTTTCTGTTTACAAACGCGCTATCTAAACCATCGAATTGGAAGTGCTATGAAAGGAAAGTGCTTTGACTTTACACGTGCCTTTGAGGATAAAGAACAAAAAAGAATCCAAATCTGAAAATTGTGTCGGCATTTATTTTAATGCCTTCTGAAACACAGTTTCCCTGCTGCACGCTTTGATTACAGAGAAGCAGCCACAGTTAAAGTGAGATGTGGGGACCTGTAATGGAGTGCAATCTCCAGTTCTAATCATTCACTGTTACACGTCCTTTGTCCTCCCAACCAAGTTAAATCAGATCTCCGAGAGGAGACTCCTCAGCTTCAAATCAGCGTTATAAAAATCAGCAGGTTTCAAGAAAGGTTCACCTTATTTAGGCTGTTTTGTGGAAGTCCACACTGAATCTCTGGCAGGCCTGTTTAAGAATGACTCGCAGATCCTTTCTATGTTCACATAATCGCATCATACAATCAAAGTCCGTAGCAACTTTTTCATGTGAAGTTCCGGTGAACAGTTCGCACAAGTTTTATGACTGATCTTTCGACATCTCATTGGCTTGTTTGGATGAATACGGAGGCCCTCCCATCCTTCACGAGCCACTGCAGAGAGAGCTGACAGTTGACCATTAGGTGAGAAAAATGTTTGTGTAAACAGCAGATGCCACGTCTCCCTGTGATAGGCTGATCAATGAATAACAAACAAGAAGTCAAAGAATTTCCTGAGGAGAGCAAAGAGCACGAGAGTCCCGATGCATCCGCTAACTGTCAGAAACAAAACAATCCCTCGGCTTCTCGAAAAACAAACAGCTGTCAAAAAGTCTCTCAGGAACGCCTAGCACACCTCAGCCCCCCCCCCCCCCCCCCCCCCCCCCCCCTCCCCCATCCCCAACCCTCATCCAGACCATTCCGGAAACCGAAGCCCCCACCCAAAAAAATCTTTATTGTTTCTTTTGTCTCAATTCTTTTTTTATGTAACCTGCCATAAAGCAAATCAAGCAAACAGCATTCCCCTCCGAGGCGCTCTCCTTTAATGTGTCATCTGGCTGCGTTGAGGTTTCTACACTCAATGACTTCCTATAGCCTGAAGAGCCGCTCATGTGATCTCCACTTTGAGAGCTAAGGAGACTTGGCAGCAATAAAATCCCCATATTATTACCTTGCACTTTCACACTCTGAATGCAAATTATGTGAATTAAGGGGAGGATGCTGTTATTAGATGAATAAAACTATGGAACATAAATTAGAACTTTTTGCCATGTGGGGCTTGTTTCCTTGTGTGACCTGAGCAGTTTGTGAAATGTGCATTTTTCATGTTACAGGTGTAAATTATTTTATTTTTTAAATGTGTACTTGAGTCTGTTGACTTTGTTTGACCTCTGTCAGCCATTCTACATAACATCAGCCCTGTTCATTTGGTTGTTTCCATAACCAAAGAACTCCAGTCTAGCCATTTCTATCAAGACTTCTTGAACAAAGGAGCCCTCAGGCATTTCTATTTACTCCCTCCTCTTCTACCTCCTTCCTCTACTCTCCTCCCTCCCTTCTCCCCTCCTCCCCACCCCCTCCATCTCCCCCCTTCTCCCCTCCATCTCCCTTCTTCCACAGCCACAGCCTATCCTCCTTATGATCTCTAGCATCCAAACAGATAAACATATACATACAAAGTGTTGCCCAAAATAGCATTAGGATGTTTGTAATTATAGTAGTATGATATTTACTGTGACCGCGACCCCTGTTGATGTCCCTTTTTGGTTCATACTGTTTATCAAACAGTTTCCGTTACTCTAAATATGATGAATATAACTGTCAGAGCAATGGTGATTTGTAATTTTGAGACATATTAAGGGGTTACCCAATGTCCATCTTAAACATCTACATCATCTGTGCCACATCAATTAGTCACTTTGACAACACTGATTCCTACCTCTAAAATCGATTTGTCATTCTGTTTATAAAAAAAAGAAAAAAACGAGTGAGAGTGAACCTTTTTAACCCTTCTAGAGAGTGATCTCAAAAGGATGCAGTCATAATTTAGTTCAGTGTTGTCATTTATTGTAGCTGTAGACCAAACAAACAAGGAGACACTCAGGAGAAAATCACGGCACTCTTACCCTCACCCTTCAACCACAACAAATGATATACCTTCCTAATACTGAGAAGTAGAATCCAATATTTGGAAAAAATATATAGTGTTTTCTTGAGAGAAGAGATAGGTGGTCATAGAATACTTGCTGAACCAAAGCTGTGAGTCTGAATTACCAACATGACTAGTCCTAGGAATTCATTTTCAACTGTCGAAAAAATAGATGAGACGAAAAGGAGAGAGATGGAGTTGAAGGGGAAACATAAAAAAAGAGTGCAAAAAGTTTCGGCGCATCAATCCTCTCCACCAGCTGTCCAAGGTGACATTTCATTAGAACATTTTGTCAATAGAGAAATAGTCCTGAGAGAGGGTGTAGGGTGGGTGCAGAGTATAGGGGGGAGAGGGTAGACATTGAGAAAGAGAGAGAGCCTGCAGGAGAGAGAGAGAGAGGAGAGACTGGAGGACAGGCACAGTCCTTTTTCATTAGACCCATCCTGACCAGCCACCGAAGATTACCAACAGCCACAGCTCACGAACCGAGAGCAGAGGGAGCCCCCACATTCCCTCTTTAAACTCTATTAATCATTCATCCCTCGCTTTTCTTCCCCTCTCGCTCTCCTTCCTCTCCTCCCCTGCGTGGCTTCGCCAGCCCAGGCCACGTGTCGCTCCGTCTGCCCAAGGTCCGAGGATCCCATCTCTCATCGCCTCCCACCCGTCTCCCCGTCTCCCCAGCTCCGTGTGACAGATGCATTTGAAGGAAAATCACCGGCATAACGACTGCTGCCACTGCCCATAACGTCCTCATCCATCAATTAGGAAGTTTCCAATAAGTGGGGAGATGGATATGGCAGAATAAGGCCGGGGCTTCGATGCAAACTTGCCCATACTCCCAGCCAATCGGGGGTCCGCTTGCTGCTGTGTGGGCTCCTCCCCCTTGGCTGTTGAGGAATGGAGCAGGGAGGGATTGGCTTAGTCACCTGGGAACTTTCTAGAAGGCTAGGATTACATGATCAAACAGCGGCAGCAGGCATATGTAATGTGAGAGGAGATACAGTCCGGCAAGAAATGAGATATTCCACAATGGTCAAAACATTGATTTACCATTTGACGGGTTGTTGGTTCAGATCTCGAAATCCAGTTCAATTCCTATCTTTTATGGAGAGGCTATAACGTTTCATGGATTATTAGGAGTGAGATCCACAATTGCAATGGTCAACAAAAGGCCCCTATTCCTATTTTCTGAGAACACAATGTACTTTTCCAATCCGCTGCCAAGCAAAGAAGTTCAAACTGAAACTGTTCACTCTGTATCAGCCTCCCTCACACAGCAGATCCAGAAACACTCAGGGAGAGGTTCTCCCTCAGGTTCTCCCTCAGGTTCTCCCTCAGGTTCGCCCTTCCTCCTATGCCGATATCCTCTACAGGCTAGTGGAGCCGTCAGCACAGCTGATACACGTGGCTTGCCTGTTGCCCGCTCTTGAACGAGAGAAGCACCAAATGAAGTCAAAAGGGTTAGGTGAAACAGAGGGGTTGTTCTCGTCGTCCATTGGTGGTGGTTGTGCAGAACACCTGAAGGCGCCTGCAGCTGTACAGTCGAGGCAGCCGAAACTCCACATCTTATTTTGCAATGGCTCCAAGATGGTTATTTCCCTCCACTTGCCCAATCAGACACAATAGGAGCCCGATCCTGCGGGGCGCTTGTTTGCTAGTATAAAAATGCCAAAACAAAGCGGGAGAAGCCTGTTGGGCAGTTTTTTGTTTTCAATTGATTAAGGGAAGGGGGTGCAAAGTGTCTGGAGATAATTAGTGCTTTTGGGGTAAACAAACACAGCACTTTAACTGCTATTTTGGAGCTGTCAACGCCGTCTATTATGGTAATTTTGCATCACTTGACTGTCGCTAAATTGTAATTAAGCGCTGATCATCAGAATGACTGTGCTAGACTGTGGTTTTCAGTGGAAGACCCCCTCACCTTTTAGTATTAATGAACATTGGCAATTAGCAAGGAGGCAAAAGCTCTTCAATCATGTGTTTGTTAATGAATGACAGAAAGAGTGGTTTGGACCTGGTAACACTGAGTGAAGAAATGTATGGTTTGGGTGCGAGTGGATTGTCTGTGGAAGAAGGAGCCCAACAGCCACATTTGTATTCGTTTTCACCTCTGCATTCTTTCCAAATCACACTACAGCGATGGGAAAAATCAAAGTGTATTTTCAGAGCAAATATTCAGGGAGAGGAAAACATGAGGTGGAAAGGTGGGAGATTA
Organism: Plecoglossus altivelis; assembly: GCA_036571765.1. Classification (NCBI taxonomy): domain Eukaryota; kingdom Metazoa; phylum Chordata; class Actinopteri; order Osmeriformes; family Plecoglossidae; genus Plecoglossus; species Plecoglossus altivelis. The sequence goes on along the minus strand of BROE01000023.1, from coordinate 1,991,371 downwards.
TTCTTAAATTGAGGTACTTCCTCAATTATTAAAGGGATCAAGGTGTTTCAAAGCAAGGCCCTCATCACAACACGTGATTTAATGGCACTAAAAGAGAAAGCGAGATTGAGATAGGAACAAGTCTAGAGTCAATTAGCAGTTAGTTGTGTCAGAAAATGGAGCGCTGTTTGAGGCCATGCATCTTTATTTATTGAAACAGAAAGCAAACAAGTGATTTCTCAGTTGTGGATTTCATTGACTGCGTCTGAAATGTTTAAAAGACACCATTTTAGTTGGCTTTGTTTTATCGCCGTACCAAATATCATTTATTTCTTCTTTGGAAATCTTTTTTTATTACCCAGTATGAAAATGTCTGCAGGCAAACCACTGAGGCACACCAGTTTTAGGTTTCATCCATTTTGGCATGGGGTTTGTTTATTGATTACAGACCCCATTGGCAGAGTAATCCTCCGTAATCCTAACACAACTAGTACAGTCCACTGGGAAGAAGATCAGAGGAATAACCATGCTTGCCATACAGGCATTTAAGATATTAATAAGGAGGTTGGTTTTCAAGGGATCTGTCCCTGAAAAAGTGACAACTGGAATTCGATATTTGTCAGTCCTTTGCACCACTGCTTACATGGAGAGTTGGAATCCGAGTTTCCGAGTCAAGTTTCATGTTAAAAGGCATCTTAAGGTGGGGTTTCTGTGGACAAGCACACCTCACTGTTGGGATGCAGATGTTGATCCAACAGACACGGCGTCGTTGCTCCTCGCTCGACATGAACCGTCTACAACCCAATGGGACACACACGCTTCCAAACACGTTAGTGACATGCTGCAATGAGGCAATTTACCCGCAGACACATGACGCATGTGTGATTACAGCAAGCACAGCTCAATGAAGCCGTCTGTATCGATTGGGACCTAACACAAGGCACACTTAGCTGCCGGAGTCCTTTCATGTTAAGAGGTTTAACCCCCTTCAGAAACTCAATTTACAGAGAACCCACGATGGTGGAAAAAAGACAACAAGAACCACTGCACCCTGTTTTGCAGTCTGCGCGCATCTGCGGGGTGGTTGAAGTTTAACTGCGTGATAAGATTATGAAGAAACAGTGAAAAGGCCACAATTTCAGTGTTTTCAAAAAGCATGAAGCCACCATTTAAAGTCCTGTCAATGCCTGAAACTAAGTATTGATCCCCCTAGACCATCTTGCAAGACCCCTGAGCTTTACTGTGTATTGACATATTATGTATAGCAGATTCCTTTTGCTGTGTGTGGGTGGGAACAAAATAGGCTATCTGTGGTGTAATATGGAAGCCTGACAATTTGATCCACTTGTGTGGATACGAGTCGCAATGATCAATTTCAAAAAGCTTCTCATTGCCATGATAGGCAAATTGCCAATCAGACCCAATTTGGTATAAATGGAATAAAGGGAACAGAGACAATGGTTGTTTACAATATAGCAGTATCACCCCACACGTGACCTGGCAACCCTTCCTGCGGTCATTATCGAAAATAACCCTTTTAACGAAAGCCTCTTTAAAGTTACGGAGGATACTGTTTTTCAGTTTGCTTTAAGTAGGGCAATGTTGATATAACTTTGAGGGGGGAGGGGGGATTACTCAGTGAAGTAAATTGCCCTGTCACTTTGCGATGGGTATCGAGGCTGTATTTTCCTGTGACACCCGTGTTACAGAGGCTGACTTTAGCACCGGTGACAAGGTGTTGCTATGGATACCTGGAAGTGAGCAGTACGCTGTGTATCCGTGGACAGTTTACACACTGTCGGGACTGGAATAAAACCACACCGCCTTTTATCTGTAGAGAACAAAGAAGGAAGTGGGCAAACATTTCTCAATATGTTAATCGTACCGAGCTTGTTCTTCATTTGAGTTACTTCCGTATTCCTCTCACTGAACACGGTCTCCCACTGCCATGCGTTGGAAAAGAATGAGGCACATTGTGCAACACATCATCGACAGAAATGCACCTGTAGGCGATGAGTATTGAAATGGTTGGGCATATCGTTAGGACTACTGTCTGCGGTGAAGTAAATGGCTTGGTTCTTGAGAATAACACCAGTTTTGTGCAAAACCTGTTTTACTAGTGATGCTTTTTCCTTGTAGTGCATTCTGACCTCAACCACAGAATACTTTTTAAGAGCATATGGAGCATTATTGAGAACTATTAGGTATGTACAGAGCAAACTCCATTTTAAATTTGACACTACACAGACATGTGGGTAGCCTAGTATCGTTCATTCAGAGCAACATTCCAGTCAATGCTCACTGTGGGCTACAATATCCGTCATACGGAACTGAAATGCCCCCAAAAAACTGACCTAAGATCTGCAAGATGGCACTGAAGATACCGTGACAAGGAGACTGCAAGATCAGAAACCCGAACATGGACAAGAAGAAAAAACAAGTCAACATACGTTACATTATGTCCTGTTAATGTGGTTTGAGTATGATCAGACTGTGCACCCTGAAATCACGTCTGTGACATGGACAAAAGCTTCACTGTTGGATTTTTATTCTTATCTGCATCCATCTTTTTTGATCTCCTCACCGTATGGTAACAACCGCACAATATGACCATAAAGCATGTATGAATAAAATGGATCTATTTAACCATGAAGTCACATTTGTCCTTGGGCTCCCTCCTTCCCTCTTCCTCCTTGTTTTGCAACGCTGAAAAGGGAACCGTTTTTAAGCTATCATTACTCTCTCTGCAGTCAAATGTGACAGTCAAATTGAATTTCAAAACTGTGCTTCACGGCAAAGTGTCCCTGAATCTTTCTTTCTTGTCTCTTCCTACTCCCACGTCAAACCACTGACCCAAGAGGAGGAAAGAGCATTGTATGTGTGTGAGAGAGAACCCGACAAAGAGAGATAGATAGAGAGAGAGATAAATAAAGAGAGACAGCGAGAGACAGAAAGTTTGAGAGAAAGAAAGCATGAGAGAGAAAGAAAGAGTGAGAAAAATATAGACAGAGAGAAAAAGAGTGAGAAAGAGAATGAACGGGAGAGAGAAAAAAGATAGAAAGAAAGAGAGATAGAATGGCGCGGCCCTCAAAGCCGTAACATTTTCCAGACAGATAAGACACTGCCCACCACAAAAGTAAAGTACGATTGTCATTGCAGTCAGAAAGTCAGATTAGTAAACCAAAATGTATAATTATCACAGCCATGTCCTTGGTCAGTGCTCCATAGCCTTTAAAGAGGTTTACAGATAACAGCTTTAACACTATCCAAAACTATCTCTGGTTCCCTCTCAGAAAAATAAGAATGAAAATGGGATAATCCTGGAACCTGTGTAAATAAGCATGGCAAATCACCATCATTATTATGCGTTGTTGAAATTCACATGAGGAAAAAAAAGGAAAAAGATGAAGCTTGGATTTTGTAACATCCATCAATATGGTAATTTTAACATTTACTTTCTCTGTGCTCTGTTTCTTGGTTCTGTACTTTCCACTCACTAAGTCCTGAAAGCAACACAATGCTAGACACACACACACACACACACACACCGAGCTTCAGAGAAACTATTTCATCCTGAGAAGTTGCTTTATCTCCCCACAGCTCCTTACCTCTTTATTCTGGCTTTAACATTCTGAAATATTAATTACCAAATTATCCTCAGCAAGATGTTTCCCTTAATGGGCTAGAGGCTCTGTTCTCTCCAGACAATCCCAAACACTTTGTGACACACTGTGACTGGTCCATGTGCACCAACACTGAGTGAGTCCTCAGTAATAGTCAAAGCATTTTCAAACGGAAAACGCCACTGTCACCAGCAAACATCTTTTTTTTCTTAATCGTGCTGTCTATTATGAATCAAATTGAGTGGGTTCAGAAGTGAGTGTTATCATATGTCAGCAGAAGGGGTTATGAATGTTTGTGAAACTCTTGAGGGGGATCGGAAGCGCATAGCGGATGTGTTGAGATGTTTAGCTTCACTGATCAACATCTTAAGTGAATACTAAACGAATGTTACCACCGGTGAGACATAATCTGTGTCAACATAATGTGGAAACATATGACATATGCCATCTTGTATTAACATGATCCAGAGACTGATGTGCACCATCAAACGGAGATGTCAGTTTTCCATTTAGAGCCTTGACGTCGCTTGATCAGTAGTTAGCGATCGTCAAAAATAGCAGTATTGTTGCCCAAACTAATTTAAAGGGGATGCTGCTGCTCGTTTTTCAACTATTTATTCAACTGGACGTTAAAGTCATTCTGAAGAAACCCATTACTGTCAAAGCCTCTGAATCTCGCTTGATGCGTTCGTCTCAACCCCATTCTAAGTCCTTTCAACTCCCCTCAGAACCTTCTAGTCTTTTACCGGCAGAGTCTCTCCACCAGGAAAAAGCTCCAGAACCGTCTCAACACGATACAAAGTCAAGTTTACTTCTCTTGAACTCCGACTAAAAATAAAGCTGAATCTGCGGCCAGGAGAAGGTCAGGATGGATCGCGAGAGCGCCACATTCCCCGTGGAAAACTCTTGTTTGTTGTCCGTTCCGGTGTCAGATAGAGTATCGGAGAGGGAAGTGGCCGACTCAGCAAGCTGCAAGCTTGCCGTCAATGATAATCCGATGGAAGGCCTGATCTCAGAGCTGCTGGACCCGGGCCCATACACAGGAAGACAGGCGCGATGCTCGGCTGCACATTGTCCACTGTTAAGAAATTGCTTTACAGTTCGATACTGTAAGTGATAGAAATCAATTAGATACACAAGCTGGAAGACCGGTATTGCAGCGCTGGAAGTGTAAAGCTCGTCCGCCGTGAAATGTCACGTGGAAGCTTTCTGTCTTCTGATCGTCTGACGTTGAAGGTATCGAGTGGTTTTCGTGTAGACGTGTAACATGGACCACATTGGATTTCTATTGAGAGCACCTTAATACAGTTTGCTTTAAGGCTGCAGGACATGGGGAGGCAAAGTCTGTTCCCTTCTCCTTGTATGTCCTCTTCTATCTGCAGCCCTCAATGCAACGGCAGTGTCCAATGTGTGGTGCTGGAATGTAGAATGTCAGTGGCTTAGTGGTGACTGAATGGGTTTTTATGTCAGGGTCGCTGTCCATTGTGTTGGGTGCTGAAAAGTAGAGAGCACAATCCCTTTGATGGATTGCTGAAACTGAGACAACGCCGCATGTACAATGTGGCATTTTAAGTGACGCAAAACTGCCCAATGCAAACACATACATATGTTTGTTACTATAATTCACTTAAGGGGGGTTTCCAATGGAACTTTAGATTTTCATTTTCTGTCAATTGCTGTGCTTCTTGCTGGTTAGCTTTGTGCAAATGTTGGGTGAGGCCGTGGCTCAGTCAGTCTGGCAACACCCATGGTTGTCTATGTTGCATTAGCTGTGTGTTTATTCTGTACTGCCCATAGTGATGTTTGCTCATCCACTAGTACCCTAGTAAAAACAGTAGCAAATTTGTGCTTGGTGCAGGAATTGCTTTATTATCATAGCTGTACATGTGGTGATCTAACCTTTGAATACCAGGGTGAGTACACATGCACAGATCAAAATCGGTTGTGTAGATTTGCTTTAACTGCCTTCTATTTGTTAGCATCTTCTTAAACTGCTTCAGCTCTCCAGGCATCTCACACTGCCATGCAAAAGACAGAAAGTAATCCGCACTGAATTAAAGTTCAATGACACCAGTTACATGTACTTCTGAAAAGATGCAAGTTGATTTGCCATGAACAGACATATGAGTACATACACACACTAACGCATGCACACACACGCACGCACGCATACACACCCACACACACACACACTACACGCAAATGTTGCCGGCGTGTCCAAATCCAAGTTTGCCTTTAAATATTTCAAAGTCATGAATACCATTTCCGGGCAGCATGATCAAGTCCCTCTGCGATGCATTAGGACATAATGACAGTCACTCCAAACACACCGCATGTGTACTCTAACCCCCAATGTGATTTAGCCTCCTTAGCACCTGAGACCTTTTTTCCCCCACCACAGATACAGAACAGAAGCTGCTCACTGCTAATGCTAATGTGGAATTGATTCATGCACTCAGTACAAAATCAATAGGTGAGCCTGTTCATTTTGACATGAATCAAAATGGCCTTGCTAGTGTATTTGTTGTTTAGCGTTTGCTCATTTCTCTAGGGTACTCCTGCTGCCCTGTCTGTATAGATCAGGGTTTTAATGCAGCAATTGGGATTGAATATTTTATAGTGACATACCTGTCGGTGACATTTCAGCATTTAGAACATACTTTCACATAAATGTCTTAAGCTATATAACATGTCATCTTTAAGTTGCTTTAATTTGTGCAAGTTGTTCATAAACGCGAGTCTTCATTACCTGCCAATGCGAATTAGCCAGGCAGTCCACGGCCCTTCAGGTTTGTACCTTTGGTCCGTTATAATTATGTGTTTGCATGTCTTTAAGTGGCACGGTTAATTGAAGACCACTGGAAACCTTGGAAGGGACGAAAGTTGACTAATTCCTGGAAAGCAGGACATTAATTATGATGTGCTGTAATTGCATGTCTTTGGGCAGGCCAATTATCTAGTTCAAGTGAGTGCTGGCAGTCCTGCCTTGGGTGAAATGAAAATAACCAACACAATGTACCACTGATTCACTCCGTGGTTGCACCCAAATGATGGTCTGTCTCATTAACCCGTAACACAGGGAAGAGGTCAGTGGTCTGTCACAGCAACCCACAACACAGGCCAATGTTCATTGATGGTCTATCACATTGACCTGCAAAAGCAAGACTAGGATCCGAATCTGAATGATTTGAGCAGATTGTCTGAAGCCTAAATCAAGCTTCATAACCCTTAACTCCATGGACTGTATGTTGCTTTAAATGAAGGTGTCTGCAAAATTCTTAGCTGATCAATAACTCTTGACCAGGGCCTTTCCATGGCCAATGTCAATAAACAGCCAGCTGTCTTTTTTTTTCCAAACACAAATCTTTTCTTAAAATGTATTACATGTAACACTTTCCGTCTTAGAACCTTCTCATCTCTAGGAGAAAATCCACAGGGTTATCTCAGTGCAATGAGAACCTGAGGTGTGAGAAGTGCAGTTTGGAAGGTGATCAAATGATGGCCCACGTAGCCCTCAGAACTGGAGACAGGAAGTGGGCGGACAGGTTCCCTCCAGGAACAAGCGTTTTAAAACAACAAACTGGTCCTGTTGTCCCTGTTGATCCTGAAGCATTCAGAGCTGACGGTTAGGATGGATCCATCCCCACTGGTTCAACAAAGCAGAGAACATCACGCTACATTCCAAGTGTTTGGAAACAGCGGCACATTAGCAGTGAGCGAGCACAAGGAGCAGCACGTCGATCAAGGTTCTTTAGACATGTTGTGAATAGTCTATTGCTGGTGCCATCATTCACGGTGTGCAAGAATTCTTTCGTTTCAGAAATTTGAATGTACTTGTCTGAGAACATTTGTTCGAAAAGAATGCCATTGGAAAACGACCAACAATTCTACAACAGCATTACAAGTCTGTTATGCTTTTGTGATCCATGACAAGAACTTCCGCATAGTTACCAAAGTTATGTTCCTTCGAAGCAAAATACCAGCACTCCACACTCCTACCTTTAACCACTGAATCAAGAGTCAATCACTGAACACTCTTGAACATCTTACATGTCTGGGAAATAGTTTGTTCAATATAACTCTCGTCGGTGTGAACGTTGCCATTAACATTCCACTATGGTTCTTCCATTTACATTTAGCAGTGTATAAGTTCCCACCCTCCACCCCCCCTCTTGATGACCTCACTCCTGTCCAACTTGACCCCATCCATAATAGGAATCAATGGTTCTGAGTCACTAAACAATTATCGCCACCTCTTTAAAAATGCACACGTCTTGGTGACCTGTGGCCGCTTTAGCAGGCTGATTAATTTGCCGTTTGTCTTGGAACATCCTATCGATTGCGATGCTTAACATGCCCAGATCCCTTTTGGAGTATCCCTGCCCGTGCCCAATCAAAGCTTGCACCCAGGCCCTCCTGTCCAATCCGACTCCTCTGGGAGCCCCACGGTGACAGGTGGACAAGTGGGAGACATGACTGCCCTTTATTCTACACCTCTGTGACCTTTCTGAAGTCTGGCAATAAGTCTCTGGACTTCGTGATGGTTAAAAGGCTCAAAGACTCAAAGGCTGTTGGACCTCACAGAAATGATTGTTTCTGATCATGTGAGTCAGCCCTTTTTGGAGGAAGTTTGACAAACTTGTGTTTGGAAAGGCTCCCAAGGTGTGATTAAAAGTGAACGCCTAGTTCACTTTTTATCAAGTTTAAACGTTTAAATATTTTTTTATAGATGTTTAAAACTGCATATTCTCACGTCTTCTAAATTAATTCATGAATGTCACTGTATAAATATTCCCCTAGCACCCATGTAAGCATACACTCTTGATCCAGCCAGGACCAAAATGGTTGCCTATTGTTACTAGCCTAACCCTAGCATGAGATACTAAAGTCCACCATCCTCACTCCATTCCAGATTATGAAGACCAGCGCATCCACACCACCCCCCCAGCTCAATTAAATACACTTGCCCTTTCAGCCCCACTTACCTAATGTCTGGCGACGCATTGATCAGGTCCCCCTTTCTCTCTGTCATCCACTGTCCACGGGGTCTAAGTACTGATGAGTCTGGACGGGCGCAGTCTCTCGCGATACGCTGTCACAAGGTGACGGGATCTGTGACCTTTACAAGTTTGGAGCACAAATTTGTGCGAGATTAGCCGACACCGAAAATGTAAATGGAAGAGAGAAAGGCCAACAGAATCAATTTCTTCGTAGATATTATCTGCCAGAGAGGCGGTGGGACGGAATAGAAAACAATTACCCTGTTTTAAAATCAAAATAGTTCAAGAGGAAAAAAAAGTAATGGTCTACACTGGAGCGCTGACCTTTTAGTCCAATTCTGACGATTAAGTGCAGTGTTTGTTTGAAAGTCTTGGCCTAACCTGTGATTAATGACTACTACCCCTGAGCTCTTAAAAGCAGTGGTTTCGTATTTTCACCCCAGTTTAAGATGATATAGGGTTTTTGTATGATAAAAAATGCCTTTTGTTAATCCATTTTGAAATGTAAGCACTCACTGGCAAACCTCTTATGCTTATGAATGTGAAATTCACAGTATGTTTCCGATGGCGTGAAATGCTTTTGAGCTTAAAGGATCAATACTTTCATATGCCTTCATGTCAAATAGCCTGGGAATGAAACACAGCTCCGAAGGCTAATCACAGCTAATGACTACCCATGGCTGAGGGGCTCATGATATGTACTCATCCTGTGGTTTAGCAACTCATTTCATCACTTTGACTTATCTCAGGTCAACATAAACAACCTTCACCAACTCTGGAAGAGGGAAAGCTAATGCATTTTAGGGGTTGGGGGTCAGGGGGGTGCACAGTTTAGTGGAAGATGAGTTCCCACGATAAGAGCCCCCCCCCCCCATCTTCCTCCTCTTCTAGGAAGGGGTCAGGGTTGGGCGGTAATCCAATATAGCTGATTCACTGCAGCGCTTTAATATGAGGTCATAGATGCTGGGAGGAGGGGGGAATGCGTGATTGTCCTTGAAAAATGCCCTTGCTGAAAGTGAAAAGATGTAATACAGTTTATGGGAGTGAAGCCATGGGTGGCAACTTATATTTATCGGTGAAATGGTTGTCATTTATAACCAAACAAAGGGCTGACCAGGCCTTTTTTCGAAGTATTTGAACGCTACAAGGAAACTTAAGATAACTTAAGTTAGCTGGTAGTCAACGTGTACAACCCAGTCTTGCTTGGACGTACTGCAATTTCAACAAAGAGCCTCAATAAACACATGCACAGGAATTGGCCTTGCGACTGCTAGTGGCTGTTGTATGGAAATTGCATTGGCTGCTTGTCGATGGTAATGTCTTGGGTGGCAGGGTCACCTAATTGGTTTAAAAAGTAATTTGCTATCAGGGATAGTGTCAATGCACCATGTCCAGACCTGACCTGGGGAAGCCATGACCTGGACTTGCATGTGATTCTGGGGCAATTTGTCAAAAACAAGATGGTTCCCAAACAATCAAGATCATTTTCTTATCTTGTTGCAGGGATTGACACTTACCTTGTTGTGGAGTTTCACAATTGTCATATCTTATGGTATAGACACAAATAAAATATGTTAAACAATTGGCTTTTTATGACAAATGGTAGGATTTCTATAGGATTGTACTGTGTTGAATTAAATTTAACAGCTTCATCAACACTTTGTTTCATCAAATCAATAGTCCTTTTTGCACAAACAAACACACAAAGAAACATCAAAAGACCAATCAATTTGAGTAGTGGGTAATGTCCTAATTGCAACAGTACCTAAAAGCAAAATTGTCTAAATGTCTAAACCAAGCTACAACACACTCCCATACAGGCACACATGAACTTCTTTGGAGTGTTTCAACGTCAATAAAAGGTCTATGCATGACAGCACAACCAGAGCAACAACAAAAACTCCACACACACCCTAGTCGCACCTTGCTCTGTCACTTCTCAAACACATCTCGCTTCTCCCTGGTCAGTGCTGCCCTTTCCGGAGCCTGAAACACAAACATATTCAACAGACAGAGACAGGCACATGAATGGACGTCAAGAGATGTTATCGCACGCATTTCAACCTTTTTGAAGTATCAAAAGGCTGCTGAAACATGTTTGAACACCAGACTGAATTACGCTCGCTGCCAGCATCCACTGATGTCCTTGATGGGATGTGATAGCCATGTAATCAGCGGGTGAGCGGACGCCTTCCTCGCTCAATGGCCCCTGCATTAAAATGACTATAGATTTATAATCTTGATGATGGAGATGGACAGACTGCCAGCAAGGAATGAGCTGCATATCAAATCATATCGGCACCTCAGTCCTTTCAGACCCGCTTTGTGATAAGGGGTAGTGCTGTCTTTGGATACAGAACTGATAGCCAGCTATAGTGAATACTTTACATCGACAGAACCAAGGTCCTTAATGCTACTTTAACTTGCTCCTCTAGACATGTATTTGCAGAACTTCCAGACTTAAGCAAATAGTAAATGTAAACGTTTTCTTTTTCCTTTGCGTCACACACATTAACAGGGAACAGTTAGCACAAGGCAAGTTCAGTCACAAGCTAACATACGTCAACAAAAACAGCTAAATACAAAGACCGAACAGATTGCAAAGCTATTGGAAAATGCACCGTGCCCCTGTAAGGATCTTTGACTCTCGAGTCGTGGAAGGTGCGTGGGCGAACGCGGTGGTTTCCATTCCTTTGCTAGGCCGTCGGTTTCATCAACTGATATTTCTCAAAGCATTACTCAACATCCTCCTCCAGTGCAGAAACCTGCTGTCGCCGACTTCACATCTCACGTCTACCCAAGAATACAGGATCAATCACTCGCTCTGCCAGAGTGAACCACATTGATCCAAGACTTAGCAGCAGCAGCGTTAGCGCTAGCCGCTAAGGAGAGTGGCAGCAGCACCTGAGCCTATTTGGCTTGCAGAACTCCATCCTCTTATAGTTGACGCACAGCACACACATTCTACCTGACTCATTCTCTGTTGGTTTTGAACTTGCAAAACAAACTTACTGCATTTTCCCATGATTCTTTGCTTCTGAACTGTCAGCTGGAATGGCAATGCCCTTGAAGATGATGGCCTCTGCGTTTTTTCTGTTGCTGAAATGACAGGAGTACCCAAATGTTTCATTTGTGATAGGTAATTGTGAGCCGTAGGGTGCTAGAAGAACAATAGCAGTGACAAGAGGACAGCGCTAAAGTGGTGGATGCTTGGAGCTAATGGTGCTGTCACAGGCTAATTACACTGTCAGCCACTATTACCATTGAGGCGGCCATCTTGTCTTCATCTTGCTCTCAAGTCTCAACTTTGAGGCACTTAATAGTGAAGCCTTATTGTGACACAATGACATACTATAGAAACTCATGTCCCTTGAAAATCGAATCTCTTGGAATTGAGAGGCATAGTCAAGGAAATCTCCAGACATTTTTAAGGTTCATTTCTGTTTTGATGTGCAATTATGTTGGCAGTGTACTTGCAAGTTATAGGTGATATTGGGTGATAATGCTTTGTTGGTTTGATTGACTGTCTGAAAGCTCCCTGTGTGTCTAACACCTAAAGGAAATGAGTCACGATGAGAAGAATATGAAAAGAATTGACTTTTATAGGTCAGTTTATAGGTTTCATAACTGTCGATAGTGAAGAGTAGATTTTTGTAACCTTACTTGCACGGCAGTAATTACTGTATGCACACATGTGATACCATATGATTAGGTACGGTCCTGTAGATCGCAGGCAATCGCAATTCATATTAAATATTGTGAAAGATATATAGACCACAGAGATGAGGAAATGAAAGTGTTATGTTTAATTGCATTTCACTCAATTTATGCATGTAGATCACAGTGCAATATTTAGGTCATGACTTTTCAAGTATTAGTAAAAACAGTTGTCAAACCTTTTAAATACTGTTAGCAAAAACTTCCAGTTTTAGAGAATTACTTGAAAGACAAAGTCTAAAGAATAAAGTGCACAATTTCCTTTTGTTGACAACTGTTTTTACAATATAACACCAATAAACATTTTCCACGCAAAACACTATCCGTATCCCCAAAATGTTTTAAGGCATCAAAATGGCAAGCCCACTCCTTGAGGGGCTCTGCATGTCAACAGCTCTGACTCAAGCATGCCACATCAAAGCCTCTAGCAAATAGATTCCTCCCCCAAATCCATGCAAATCAAACATGGCGGTTGGCGTTTGTCAGCAGGCAGAGGTGCGCGCACTCTTATTCATCTCTGTAATTTCGGCTGACATAAGTGGGGATGCTATAGCTTTTGTGTCACCGGGCTGAGCACTGGAACATTGGCTTATTGGTTATGGTTGAATAATTCATTTGAACTGCGAGGTGAACCTTTGCTATGTGGTCCATGTCAATGACTCCATCTCGGAAAAGGGGGTTGAGAGTTGTACAATAATATGAGGGTGAAAATGATCTTGTTTTTTTCCTGCACCTCCCCCCCCCCTTCCCTCCCATCACACACACAAACACACACCCATCCGTAGGATGTCTGTCACAGCAGACTGATCTCCACACACCAGGTCTGACATGGGGCTGCAGCAGCAGCAGCAGTGCACGTTGGCCCCTAGCCCACATTGTTATTCACGCAGTCATAGTGAGCGAGAACAACCCGTTCAACCGCTCATACTTATCAACACTTCCCCACATTCGAACAGTTCTCCATCGCTGCCTCGACATGTTTCCTGATGATGAATGTTTTGAAACGATTCAGTAATACCTTATCGAGTCTGTGCCGACATGCACCTGCCAAACATACAACAGAACCAAAATAACGGTTTCCTCAAATATGTACACATACTTCAGGCTCTGGCTGAAGTCACATTTCGTGGTCATACCTCTGTGGTCCCATGACCTTTGTCTGTATCCTGCAGCACAGCAAACGTGGAAGAAACATTCACGTTGTACATGTTAACACTCGTGAGAAATGGCTCCCATCCTTAAGCATACCAATGATACTGCCAAATCAAATCTAATAGCCCGGGAGCCTATGATTCATGTTTTGCTCCCTGCAGCTACATTAAATACCCATTGATCGTCCTCCGACACCCACCCTAATCCTAATGCAAAAAATAAATACCAAATAAATTCCCCCAGCAGAGTTACCCAGCTCCCAGAGAGGCTGGGGCGAGCGCCTGCAATCAATACACGCTATTGGGTGTAAAATAACCTTTTGATGACCAGAGAGAAAATGCGAGCCACTCTGACCATTTCTCACACTCCTATTGATCTCTCCATTCGCTGGTTTTCCAGGTCCAACCATGCCATCAAGGCCTCCTCTCTCCTTTTTTTATATTTTTGAGGCATCTGTGTTTAGCAAAATCCTCTGCTATATGTATGGACTGTTGGTGTGCCCCCCCCCCCCCAAAGTGTTGCCTCAGTGGTGTGGACGGTTGCTTTAGGCTGTTTGAAACCTCTGTTGAGAGAAAACTGTCCCACTGTGCTTTTTCAGCTGAGAAACCAGTGCTTGGGTCCATTTAGATTTTTTCCCTGTTGTTATTTTTGCTGGAGTTTACTGTAAGTAGTAACAGACTTACTGCCGCAGCTTAACTGTTGGTAAATTGATCTCAAACAGAGTAAAGAGGGGGAAATGTTATTTCACAAAGGTGGTAGTTGGCGATAAGTAAAATATCAAATGTAGGCAAACAAAGTACAAGCAATCTGTTGTGGAGACAGTGATTAAATTCCCCTGAGTGGGAAATTAACATTTGTTACACTAACAGGTCGAGACACAGTTACAGTCCTAGATTTGTTCACAATAACAGAATAAATGTAAAACCCTGCACGGCTGTCTTTAAAAGCGTAATGTCAAAACATCCTCTTGAAAAATAGTTTCTGGTAGTACACTTACTCCTGAGAAAAGCATTGTATGAAATCGCCATGACACCACAAACAAAGTTTGAGCAGAAATCCAATCTTATTATGGAACTTGCATTATGCCAGGTACTCACATACTGCCTCTCGCTGGAGAACAACGTCACTTACTATCCTCAGGAAAGGATCTAGGCCCAGGACACGTACCCACACTGTCATTTTGATCAAATTTCCCCTGAATTTCCCAGTTAGCTCTTGCATCCAAATGCTTTAACCTGTGATCCCTTGCTGTTCAATATATTTAATGAAAAGTGTTCATAAATCTTGCGGCTCCATCTGAGTGGCCGACTCAGCATTCTGCATGAGCTTTTGGCGCCGACCAAATAAGATTTGCACCCCAATACAAGCGGACATTTACTTTGTCTGGAGTCTTATTACTGTGCCCATGTCCAGGCATAATGTACAATGGAGCCAAGGAGCATGGCTTATTTGCTGGGTCATTAGGTTAAGGGCTAAAAGTTATTGAAGGGATGAGGATGTGTGGCAGATGAGATAAGGAGACATACCGATCAGGCTACGTGGTGCGGTGAAGTCTGCTAGTGTTTTCCTGAGCTTTCTTTTTTACCCTTCACCAGGACGTCTTCTGAATAATGTCCCTGCCGAGATTCAGATCTGCCTCTAACGCCGTCGGCAATGTTGACCTTTCTACTGGGCATATGCCACGGATCGCCAGCAACCTCGGTGGTTTTTCAACTTGCAGTCTGTATCCTTTCTGTGTGTGCACGGTCAACCACGTCAGATGAAAATCCCTTTTACAATGACGCCCAAAATGGAATGGAATTCATACATTTCTTATCAGTGTCATTCATCAATTTTTACTGCATGCTAATTAAAGTCAGGATAGTTAAAGTTATTGGCTCACAAAAAAATCATCTCCTCTGCTTGCAGAATGAGAAAAGGATTTTCCTACAGGAAGGACTGAGCTGGAAGTGCTTTTGAATTCATCTCCCGGTGAACAGTCCGGCCGTGAATGGGATTATCGTCCCCCCAAAGATGGATTATGATAGATTATGCCACCCCTTTGTGATATGATCTCCAGGAATAATTGTATGGACTAGAAATAGAAGCAAACTAAGGAAGTGGGAAAAGAATGACCATTTTCAAAGACTAGCAAATGAGGGAGGAGGAGAACAGCGACAGAGAAAGGAAGCCAATCAATCGTTCAATCACTCGCTTGTGTTGATGTACACGTCCTGGCTCATTTGTCATGTTGCCATCAATATCAGGGATTGATCTCACTGCAGTGGATGTGGGTTGTGGCCAGGATGGGACCAGTTTCATGTCTGTCTCAGGAAAGATATAAAACTGGTCCTACTTCTCTTGGGATGCAGGGGGTTCATGCCTGTGTGAGGGAATATACACATTTGTATAAATGTCGATGACATGTAGTCATGGTCATATGTTTAGTATTTACCTGAAAACAGGCACTCGTTGAATGATAGAATACAGTAAATACTCGTCGGTTTTGCAGTTTCTGTGTTGGAGGGTGTGTTGCGTGTGCATACGCAGCCTGTGTGGCTTGAAGGGGATGATAGTGTCGCAGCGAGGATCTGCATCCCTCCTATCCCAGCTCCAGGCCGGGCCGGCCCTGCGGCAGCTGCTCCCAGACACCCTCATCACTCTTCCCCTAATGAGCCCAGGGTGAGATGGAAAGGGTCTGGGGGCGGGGTGGCTAGCTCTGGCCCAAGCAGAGAGGAATAATCCCCGCAGTGTCACAAGCTGGACACGCCAACACTCAGATCCCACGACCATTTTAAGCCTCCTCAGGTGAGGTCTGAAGGCCAAGCAGCTGCCCTCGTTAACAAACCGTAGATCTGTGAGTTTTTAAAGTACAGAACTTTGAAAGTATCACTTAACTTACAGCACTTTTACAGCTCACGACAATACTATATTCTGTGACCTAATAATTGCACCACTGTTCTAGCATATTTAGTGTGCTTGCTCAGGTGAATGAATATTTATGTCATCAAGCAGGCCTCACTTTCAGTTAATTTTATAGGAAGCAATTGAACAGAAGAACCTGTTGTCATTCCCGAAATATCAGCAATTATCATATCATCACATTAAAGTATGCCTCGTCTCACTGCCATCTCTATCTGGCCCCAGAAGAATTCAAGGAGCTCTTTTGTAAATGATCGACCGTTTGGCAATTTAACGTCATGATTTCATTCCCTGTTCCCCGCACAGCATTTCTCGGAGGGCGGTCACTCGCCGCCAAATCGCTTGCAATTCCTGTGAATCAGCTTAAGAACACTACGATTTTCCTTAAAGCAGCCCCCGCCCTCCACTCACACAGCCCAAGAAAGCCTGGCTAAGAAAAAGGCAATTAAGCTAATGCAGTGTGGGTGTCATAAGGTTGTAGATATTTCAAGAGTCAAGCAATTTACCGCCTGGAAAAAGAAGGGAGAGCGCCTTGCATAAAACATCCCCTTGCCTACAGATTTATTATGCTTTTAGTTGTGTTATATGTGATACAATTAGCGCGAGGTGCCAATAAGGCTCCCACTGCTCAAGGACGTGGTCATTGCCTGGCCATCTGTCATTAATTGCATTGTCCTTTATGTGTCAGGCAGCCAGGCCCTAGGGGGTGGCGCGGTCGCCCCTCCAGACACAGATATAGATGGTGCAGTCCCGGCTGGTGGGAATAGATGGTAGGATGGGATCCTGTGGTTGTCAGACCCAGTCACGCAGAGACTCCAGCATTTTGTCACCGTATATGTCGTTTTATGAACTGCTTCGTAATGCAGTCGCCGAAAGTTGATCAAATGGAATTGAACTTAACTAAAAACCAATTAAGCTCTTCCTAACCCCCCCCAACCTCCCACCCCCACATCAATTCTGTGTTCCTGTATTTGTCATGCAATGCGGTGTTACAAAAGCCTTTGGTGTTTCACATAGCAGCCCATCATGTCCCTACCAATCCATTGGTTTGCAGTTATCTTCATTAGGGAGCAAATGGGGAAGAACTGCAGAGGGCAGCAATGATATGCCGAAGACCCTGGAGTGCCATAACACATTGGAGGAAAGAGAGGGGAATTCTTAACACCAGACTGTAAGCATCTGACAGAGCTGCCTCACAAGGTATTGTCTCACACAACAGTCCATCCTCCATCTCTGAGAGGGCATTGGAAGCGCCTGAGCAACAGTGAAGTGTTGTGTAACATTATGATGGCGGGAAAAATGTGGCAAAATGCACACACACCTGGATGACCTATCCAGAAATGTGAGGAATCTTTGGCAGAAACTTTATAGTCCCTTCAACACAGTTCACTTCAATTCCCTTTGTTGATTCTGCAGGATATTCAAGTGTTCAGGTTACTCCCTGTGCACAGTACCATAATTGTATACAAAAGGAGAAAACGAAAGAGTGGTAATTTGCTTCATTGGCGTTCTTGGTGATAACAAGGAATTAATTCACTCTGATGTGTTTTCCTTTGCTGGAAAATGTTGTCGTGGTTATTTTGTACACAGTGCGGTCTGTAATGGAGCATGCATTATTGCAGCCCCTGACATTTACAGTAAAGGGGTCATGGGCTGTGGAAACTAAAAGTATAAAGGAAGTGTGAAAAGCTTCCAGGGTCAAAGGTCAAATCCCTTGTTTGGGATTTGTTCTTTGCAGCTTTGTGAAAATGTTTTTTTTTTGTATTTTCACCACAGATATATTTAGGTTCAGTGAAAACAAAACAAGAAATGTTGTTGTTGTTGTTGTTGGTGAAAACACATTGAAAAATATCAGAATGGATCACTAATGTTTTAGACCACTCGTGAGAATACACTTGGGAGATTTTTGGCCAACTGATTGAATATGAAAAGGATATAAGACAATTGATGAATGCAGAATGTCTAATACAGCCAGGGAGAGTATCCTTAAAACTAAAACCTGCATTTACTAAGTAAACGTTGGCTACATAAACATACAGATGAGAAAGCACCTTTTCAGAACTAGTTTTCTGTTCAGGCACTCTAGACCAAATGTCAAATGTTTGCATGTCAGTCGTCAACTGTTCAAGAAATTAAAAAAAATGAAAGAGCAAAAAGAAAAGTGAAAGTGGCAGACTTAAAGACCAGTAAATGAACATCCGGTTATAGACTTGACACCTTCCACTGGCATTGATGTTTTCAAGCTTAATAGGATTTGATCTAAATTTAGAGGGATCTTGTCTTGCTGCAGCAGCAAGGTATTTAAAATTAAAATGGAGATACCTGTGCAAATTTCTACTTTGCATAGCTTTCTGACAATGTGTCATTGCACCGAACACTCGTGCCTGCATAAAGGGTTGCGGAGAACGCGCAGGGAATGTGCAAGGAGCGTCTATTTTGGGGGATGAGAGAGACACAGGGGCTCAAGACCCGATCCCCAACTGTGTGTGTTTATAAAAGAAGATGGCAACCTCTTTGCATCGCGGAACGACAGGTGGGGAGATGGGTTGATGACACGAGCTCGCGTGAGCGCTCGTCACTTCAGAATCCCGACAGTGTTCATTTGGTGTCAGAGAGGCTTGGAGCTGACAGGCCGGAGGAGATGCAAATGATCGTCTACATTCCACTTTCAGGCTCCATAACAGCTACTGGTTGGAAGACAAGTTGGTCGGGTGATGCAGGGGCTGTATGGGCCGTTTATGGAAGAGATGGTGAAACCTGATTGGCAGGTCTTCATGACCAAATTGGCATCCTAGTCAAGAAAGAGGATATACAATGTGTATCAAAATGTTGTTGGGAGGTTGTGACACTAGTATTTCCATAGTCAAAATAGCAAAGTTGTCAGTGGTAGATGTTCCACTGATAAAAACATGTTAAATTCGTATTTGTGATGAATAACTAATAATTATATATACAGTATATATACAGTATATACATACAGTATATACATACAGTATATATATATATATATATATATATATATATATATATATATATATATGTATGTGCTTATTTCCAAAGTCAATTATGCAGTGCTGGAACTTGGAGGATACAATCAAGAGATTACCTTAATGCTTTAATTAGAGTTGTTTTTGTTCAATAAATAGGCAAATTGGTTCATCTGAGACAGCTTGAGTCTTGTAAATATTTTGAAATGATTTGTTAAAGGGGCTACAGAAGACTAGGCACAGAAATGACTCTGAGATGGGGCTAGGGAATTCCAGGCAGAGATCCACCATCTGTCCTGTTCCTCTGCATCTCTTTATCCATTAGAATTTCAGAGAGGAGGTATGACTAGGATTCGGAATCCAAGCTGGCAGGAATCACAGGAAACGATGAGAAGGCGTCCATCTTTGCGAGCGAAGAAAAACAAAGGCTTTACCAGGATCATATCCCTTTCTGTTGATTTCAACAGCTTGCATTCAATTGGCAACCTTGCAAATGTAAAGGAAAGTTCACTCTTAAGAACATTTTTGAGTGTGTGTAGATGTTAGATCTGATGACACTTAGTAGTTTGAAGAGTACTACTTATTGTGTATACTTGAGCTTGAATCACATTCAACACAAAAGGCTAACGGACATAGGTCTATTGGTATTGAATTGCATCCTCTTTTGAGAGCATGTATTTGTGTTGTCCCTGAATCCTTGATTTACAGGAATGAAACAACAAATAGCGAAGTTGAGGCAAGACACATTTGTGAATTCATGATTTCTGTCACAGACTGGACCAAAGTACATCCATTTACCAGCTGATATCAGGTAGTAGGAAACTTGAGAAAAGGTACTGTCACCACAAATTCTTTATGTAACAAAAATTGAGTTTGACAGTGGTTGTAATTTGCCCCTAGTCACCCCTGAACATGAGCATGCATCATGGACATTTTCAAGGACTTTTGTTTTACTCCACACTTTAAAAATGTCGAAGTAATGTGAAATTGTAGACAGTGTTTATGAACAACCATAAAGTAAAACTTAGTGTTGCGTCAAAGCCAAGCTATTATGCAATAAAAGTTAATGTCCATGAAGAAAAGAGCAGGACAATGCATCATTAAAGGAAGATTACTGGACTATCTGTCAAAAGGATGCACTGCATTGTAACAACACCATTTATCATGATAGCTTGGAAAGATTCTGCCTAATTTCCCTCAGAGATGCAGGGAAAGTCAAAAAGTGTACATGCAGTTATAGTAATCAAACAAACCTGAGCTGAAAATGTTCCGCTGCTTCTTAAAAGCCTATACAACCCAGCCCTAATAGCAGCAGGAAATCAAGTATCCTAAACAGAGAGTCAGTCAAGGAAAGAGTGCAATTTCAGTCAGGCAAAAAAAGATGACACTTCTCAAGCACTTTGGCACTGACTCATAGCAGATGTTGAAAAATCAATAGCACCAGCTGCCCTATTTTCCTTTTCCTCTTTTCCGAAAACAGATATATAAAAAAGGGCCATCCTCAAAGGTTAATGCTTGTTCTCTCTGTCCATGTAGCACCACAGCCTGGAGACACAGGGCCTGATGGGATACAGGGGTGGAGTGCCACGCGGTCAGGAACATCTTTGGCATTTCAGCCTACCCTGAAGATGATGTAATAGAACGTTGACATTACACAGCTCAGAGGACGAGGCTTGTGCCGACTGCAGGGGTTAGAGAGTGGTAAACCTGCATGGAGGGAGCAGTACAGCGGGTTAGACAGCTCTTTGGAATGATTAGGGTTTCAGAGAAGATACAGAACGAATGGGATTGCTATTTTGAGGAGGGCAAGGTGACGCGCGAAAGCTGTGTTTGTTTCAAAACCGCTTGTCGTTTTGGAAAGTGCTCGATTTGGGTGACACGCAGGTTCTGCAGGAGCGTCGTGGTTGAGGAGTGGATGGTGGTGAGTTCTGGGTCTCCGTGGTTACAGAGAGGGCGTTGCTGCCGGGGAGGCAACGTTCAAGCCCCCTCAATATGTGGGTTTCAAAGTGGCATCAAGGAGGGATGTTGGTTTTCAAACCCTTTAACACTGATCCTGGTTCGTTCACACCTCTTTTTTAACTAGAGGATTCCCTCTCGCTACTGTACACCTTCACGGTGACAACGACTTCCTCAAACGTGTTGCGCCCCATACTATTGTTTGAGGGTTACATCACCAGTCGCATCCCACACGTTTCACTGTTCAAGACAGCCCACTTCAGGTTGAGCTAGAGGGCCTTATTTTCAGAGCAGTCGCTCCTTTCATTTGACAAAAGGGAGATGATTAGCTTGAAGTCTGCCAGGCCATCAGACGAGCCACCTCAGATATTCTCTTTTCCTCTATTTCCCCCCCCCCCCTCCTATCCCATATGTAGCTGGGGCTTGGAGGACATCCCAGAAGGTGACGTGTGACCCAAGAAGGACAAGTCTTTGACTTCCACAGACAGGAGATTACTCTTTATCACATTTCAAAGAGCGGGGACCTTGAAATGGTGCAGCTTTAACATAATTAGCTGCCAATAACACAGGCACAATAGTCTGTCCTGTCTTTTAAAAGATGAGTTTTTGGAGTGTCACCTTAGCCCGCTTCTCTCCATCTCTGGCGTTGATACTTAGGCCTTCTGCCGGCATCATGGTTTTCTTTCAAGATATCTTTTTGGAATCTGTGACCCAAGTGTTAGTTAGCTAAATTATAACACATTTTGCAACAAGTGTTTTCTTAATAGTGTTTGACCATGTGACAAAGAGAGGACACACTGTCATTTATTTAGTAATTAGTCTGATCAGAGTAAAAACATAATATAAAAAGTTACCTGTTTCAACCAGTTAATTCCATTTTTATCATTTTGTCTTGAGAGAGCTCCAAAAACATAAATACTTTCCAATGCAAATAATAACTTACTATTGTAATTACAACCACCTAAAAATGAGAGAGAGTAATCTTCTATGACTTTGTTGTACCTAGTCACCTGACTATGAACACATCAATTCCATTATGGGAACATATTTGCAACACAAGGAGAAATTGGGCATGATAACCCTAATGGCTGTTGACATACTGCATCAACACTCAATCTCTGGTCCATAATTGCACCGAGATTTACCTTAAATGAATCACATTAGACTTGAATGCTGCCTGGCTACAAAATAACCCCTCAAACTAACTCAAGGAGGGGAGGGGAGATGTGGTGGCCTCAGTGTGACTGCCTTCACATTACACCACACTACTTCTTCTTTGTGTTAAATATTGTGATTATTCGTGCCTATGTATGAAGCTTTACTTTGATCATCCCTCTAGCACATCAGATTTTGTATCCACCATTTAACTGACTTCAGGCTACCTTGCTGAACGCTTTGGTTTTCCTCAGAAATAATTGCGAGTGTACGATACAGCCATTTGTGAGACCAGCAAGCGCAAATATTCAAACATTAATGAAGTCTTCTGTTCAAAACCCTGGCTGGCATTGCCAGGTTTCATTTGAATGTTTTTCTCTCTTGTTAGGGTCAGTTCGATACATTTGCACAGATTGTGTGTGGCTGGCCAAGTCCTTGCTGGGGCAAGACATAACTTAATTGCCCACTGGTAATGATCTGCTTTAGCTCCATTATTGGAAACCATAAACCTCAACAGTGAATGGACTCAATCTTGTTAATATCGATTTCGTTAATGTTAAAAGCACTGAGCAGATATCTTAGGGGAGATTTAGCCCCTGATGTCCTTTTTGGTCTAGAAGAGAGAAAGAGAGGGCGAACGAAAGGGAGATGGAGAGAGATGCACTCTGATGCACTGCGCCAAAGAGAATGCGTATCTAATCGGACACCTAGCAGGCCTGGCTAATGTCTTGATAGGGTGTAAGTGGATCATTTCTGCCCCTTGAAAGTTACCTCTAGTGCAGCTGGAATGGCAGGCAAGGAAAAGCTCTTTTCTGTGCTGCATTGGATCTCTTATTTTCCTCATGCGAGTAATATTTTCTGTTTCCAGCCTTATTGATTTTGGATTAGAATGGTTTCGTGTTTTGCCCCGGCAACATTCAGATGCATAATGATTCTGCCAAGTTTGTCATTGAGCTAAGAAAGCGTATTTCTTTTCGATTTTTGTTAGGGTTTTTTTTCCTCAACAAGGAAATTGTTGGGAGGGTGGATATATGTGTCTCGCACGTGGGGTATGAAGCTTGATCTTCCATCTCATTCTTGCAGTGTCACGATGAAGAGGATGGCCTGTTGCTGGGTGGAGCTTGCAAATGCTTACTGAGGAACCACGCCAGCTAGGATTGGCCAATGGTTATCCAATCATTTTGAAAGGTGTCCTTGACAAAAAGAGAGAAACACCATTCCATCACATAATTGAGGCTATGCCCACCAGTTTGTTTCTTCTGTAAGTTTCCGTAAGTCAGTTTACATCACAGTATAATTTGGAATGACTTGTTAAACAACACCTTTAGCTTGTCAGCTCCAGGTTCATTCAAATCCCCAACTCAATGTAAAGTTTCTACCAAACTTCAAATCTTTTCATTTCAAAACTCCTTCACGGCATGCAAATGGAAATGTGCGAGTGTCGAATGTGCAGAAAATACCACGGCTGACTCACACCTTAATGCTTCATGCTTTCATATGGAGATTTTTACTCATAGATCATTTAAGGAACAGTAGCCACTCTGATTAGTATTCCTAGTTCTAATCGCGTTGGGAAAGAAAGTAGACAGCCAGCAACAGCGCAAGTCAACAATTACCCGATGGCCGCTCAAAATGACAGGGTAGCAGTCAGCCTTCCACCATCCCCACTCACCACGATTGATGAGTTCATTTATCTCCCCCAAGCCTGTCCCTCCGCCTCTGTTACTATGAAAATGAATGGCCCTCGCAAAATGGAGGAATCGTGCCCTGAAAGACGTCTCTTTACAATACCACAGAGGCATATTTATTTCATCTTAAAGCGGAGGTTTGGGGTCACCCTCCCTAGTCCCTCCCCAGTGACATTTTCCGGCTTGACATTCTGTGGCATTTCCAGTTAAATATTGCAGATATTCCTGCAGTGGAATTAAAAGCGTGTCTAAAAGGGATGTCAGCATTAAAAACTTTCCCTCGCTATCCCTCACCGTCCTTCCTTAATTCTTTCTCTATCTCTCTCTCACTTCCTCACTCCTCCCTCCCCTCCTCTCTCCTTCCCTCCCTTCCTCCGTGCTGCTGGATACACAGGTTTACACGTGTTTCCTGCTAAGTGTAGCTCACTGGCATCTCTAGACATGATAGGGATCCTTTTTAATCCAGAAGGATTACAGGGAATTCTCCCTGGAATATGGCAGAGACCGACAGTCTGTTTGCCACACAGTAAAGGAAGCTTATGCTGCTTATAGTCCAATTTTGAACTAGTTCAAATGCTCCGTGAGAACTCAGCCCAAGCCATTTTTAGACACACTAAACATGGTCATCTTCCATGATATTAAGATAATATCAAAATATGTCCATATTATAGGCCATGGTATGATTCCAACTATTGTCAGAGCTGGATAATTGGAGCATTTTCCTTCTACCTCAACCTCTAATCTAAAATAGCATTATGCGTCAGTGGGTCAACCATCTTCACAACAATTATTGCGCACAGGCCTGCTCCTCGAAATGTCAATAATGACAATCACAGACACTTCCAACCAGCCATTTTGTCAGCTGTTTGTCTTTCAGAGCCTCCGGGTGGTATAATTCGCCCAGTCACTCAGAGCGAGCAATAATTGTGGACCCTTTGCACCCACGAGTGCAACCCGGAACATACAAGATCCTCAGAGTGCTCCTTATTGATTCACTACAGTAAAACAAAGACAGGGTTTTTTTACCGTCCCTGAACAACACTGTAATCATCTAGACAGCCTCACTGATGGCTTGCTTGTGCTGTCTTCTCTCTTTTTGCTATTGGCTAGAGCAGGACTCGAGCCAGTAGGAACTGCTCCTGGAGCGTTGTCATCTGCGACATAGCATTACCTTTCTGTGTGGTGGTGGCTGACTGTGTGCAACGGGTTGTTTTACACTATTCAAGGGTAAATTGTCAGATTGTTCTCGTTGATGTGGAGTGTTTTCACAGAGTGCTGTGTAAGATAACGTCAGCTGACAGATTTTCTCAGACTGTCAAATATTAATGCCAGTGACTCATCCCCAGTGATGTCACGAAGCAGAATGGATTTAGAAAGGTATGGCTTCCTGGTGGTGTTCTTTGTTGTCCCTGACTCATCGCTTCAAATATAGGTCTTTTGTAAATGAACTCGCATGCCTTGCTTGTATTTTTAAGCAAGGGTATTTTAAAAGAACGCATGCACCACACATTTCTGTTATTCTTGCAGACATAGCCGGCTTTTAAAGAAAAAGCTAAACCCAATCAACTGGGACAAATCCAAATGACTAAAATCTTTGTGTGAGAAACCATGTTTGATTTACGTTCCTCACGCGTCTCCAGCCTGTCTGTGATTCTCACCCTTCAAATGCAAGGCCACAGCTCAAAGTTACAGTGCAGATAGCCAGACTTTCCCCTGCTGTGTTAAAGGTGTGTTGCATTTGTCCTTGGTAGAGGAGTTTAGGCTTTGGCTGTTGGGACTGATTCATGTGGTGCTTCTCTATACTCTACACATCATCCACACTCATCATGGAGAATCTCCCCGTAAATAATCCATGATGAATATGCTGCAACACCCACCTATAAATCTTAGTCATTAGAGGCTGGAATTTCATTTTCCACTTCCCTCCCAGTCCGGGGAGATAACGATCGGGTCTCGAGACTACTGCGGAACAGGGTAAATACATCGCGTTAAAGGCCGGCAGAACTAACTTTGCACAGTTTAGGCTCGTTTCAGTTCATCCAATCGCTGTTTGGCCTGAGGGTATAAACGTTTGCTTTGGTCATTTGAACGTTTTCCTCCAAAACCAAATACAGAGGGGTAGGAGATAGTAATTGATTGTAATCAAAATGTAAACTAAGTCTGAGCCTTCCTACTAATGGATTTAATAGTTTATTTGACTCGAGAGGTGAATCAATCTTACAGTATTGACCGCAGAATCCAGGAGGATTACGCGGGGGGGCAACTGGGTCGCCTCACTGGCCACTCTGTTTGCAGTGAAGAGGCCCGGCGTTCGGAAAAGGTCCTGGGTTCTATGCAGTTTAGCATATTGAATGGAAATTAACCTTCCTCTCCAAGGGAGAACTCGGGGACTTACCAAATCCGCTTTCATTTGCTAATTCATCCATTATTGTCAAGGGAAGACTTGACTACTAACCAAACCACTGCGAAGCGTCGCTCATCTGGACTTGTTCCACAATATGAAGTCCAAACTTTTGCACCAAAAAACTAAACATTTCAAGGCTGTATTCTAATGTGCACAGTCATTGAAAGTGTTATCATCAACGATGTCATCAATGTGCTGACCATCTTACGATCAGTGACACCATCCGTGTGCTGACCATCTAGGCCTTTACTGTAGAAGCCTCCATTTTTTAAGGACACAAGTATGTCAAAATGGATAAACATGTCCAAGTGTGGTTGAATATCAGTTGGGCTCTCTTTGTCAGTGTTTTCCATGGCAAACGTTTTTATGTGGCTTCAAGTGGGCCTATTATTGACACAGTAAGCATGTCTGTGATGGAGCGACTCAGCAGTTAGTGTGGCCCATCAATGGAGTCAACAATAACTTCTGCAGCAGCCCAGCGACAGCACCAATCAATGGCACATTTCAAATCACGGCTCCGGCAAGTGAGATATGGATTGAGAGCTCTGGAGTCTCAGGCTTTGCCGGTATTGAACATCCGTGGCATATATTTACACCAGAATTGAGAAGATAAACCATTCCCTCTTACAGACGACCCGAGCTTTGCTTCCATGGCCACGTGGCCGATGTTGCAGACCTCTTCATCAAGGCGGGCCCTGCTGGCTTCGGTCGGAGAAATTAGCGGTGAAAAATTTCTGATTGTGTCATTAAAGAGGCCTCGTTACGGCCTCTGCAAGGACAATTTACACACTCTAATCTTCTGAATGTGAATGAGGCTCTGATCAATTACACACATTACCTAGGCAACTGATTGGTATGTGGTTGGGCAGTCGCCCTGCTTAGGTAGTGCCGTGGCAACTGGGCAAACTACACACACACACAAATACACACACTCGTTCTTCTGTGGCCACTTGTATAAGCACACACACACACACACACAAACCCATCTCTTCTTCCCAGCCTGTGTTGACGCTGTTGTTCCAATGTCAAATTAATTAGCTGTGAATAGCATCTGCAGTCATTAGTTTGCTTTTCTCCCCCCAAAATGTCTCTGTGTGTGTGGTTGCACCCAGATTCTCGGTGCATAGGCTATTTGAGTTGACGAGGGGCGCTGGTAAGTACTTAATGAGGACCTCTGTTTCAATTTCAGGCTTGTCAGGATGACAGCTGCACCAAGGTTACTGTTGGAGTCAAGATATAAGAAACTGTTGATTTGGAAGCAATAGAAAGCTTGTCCTTGGTGTGCCAGCCCTGCTGCAAAACTGATCATATGCATTTGCAGGACGTCGAGGAAGCTCAACTTCTGCTCAACTAATATCTCATAATTGAATTTTTTTAACTACGCGATAGTGGTTTGATATATTAGCACCACAGGTTAGTTTTACACTTCCATGTGTTGGAATAAATCTATTGTTTGGGCAATCTATGGGCTATGAAGCAATTCACAAAGTAAATCAGTCCGGTTTAAATGCAGTCTTACACAATCTGCTATGCATGGAAGTCCAAATCTATTCGGACGTGTTATCAATCTTGTCTGTTAACGACTATTTTGAGGGCCCCCATCACCCACTCACTGTTTATGAGCCGCCTTAAACCTCGACCAAAGCCTGGAGTTTCTCTAATCGTGGCAGCGACCAGTGCTTGCTGGCCAATTTGTTGCTTTTGAGAAATCCCCTCGTGTGCCTCTTCTAATAGCCAGGGGTGCATCCAAATGGAGAACCCGCCAACACTCGTCCTCTTTGAAGAATGCCACGGCAGTTAATAGATGCCCTGGAAGATGCCCATGTTCTGTCCTCCTGTGGCACCGTGGGCAGATTGCCCCCTGCCACCTCTCAGCTCTCCCAGGGCCTCCGAGCTCATGATAACCACTGGTAGGGTTAAAACCCTGGACTACAGCCAGATGCATTATGGTCCGGGCTCCCACCCACCAATCATCAAGCTCCTCCGGCAAATATCTTTTCAGAGAAAGCATCTTCTGGATGGAGGAGCTGTATTTTAATGTTGGGAAGAAAACCAAGGCCAGAGATATAAATGTTGGATTAACCTTCGCTGTCAAAGGACACAAGCAGAGAGGAGCAAAGATACCATGGCTAATGTTTTGTGCACTAAACCGCAAATGCCATGATTGCTTCGGCTATTTGTGTTGTGTCTATAGAGAGATGTTCTTTCTGACAGAGCCATTAGTTGAGGAGATACCACAAAATTCATCATAGTCGAACTGCGGTTGTTTCCCAAATTTATCATGTCATTACTGGTTCCCACACGAGCTGCATGCAGACACAATTTTCTGATATGATCAGATATATATCTGGTGTAAAGAAAATCATTTAAAAAGGTGGTGGATCCAAATTTTCAATGCTAGTCATAACTATAACCAGTAACTGAATATGTAAATGAAGAAGTGGTTCATCAGAGGACTTTAAAAGGTCTTCATTACATCTTGATCAGAAAGTCATTTATCTCTCTGACTCTTTATAAGACTGCCCTCTCAGTCTGTCCGCCAGATAATTAATATCTGCTTATTGAGTAAACGAAAGTCATTATCTCGATTTCCAGCAGATAATTTATCTGTCTCTGTCTTGCTGCGACGACGTTTTTCAGTGAGGGCCACTTTGCACCAATAGGTATTGATCTGACTTTTATCATGTGTCACAAACATCCTCAGAAGACTTTTCTTTGAGTGTCTTTGTTGTTTCATTGCATTGTTCCCAAATAAACATCACATCTAGATTTATGTGGTAAACAATTGCTGTTTGTTTCTTACCACTGAATTCTCTTTTCATGTTATATTACATTGTTTTAAAACATGCAAGAAGATATTGCTGTCATTTCTTTTCAGCCAGCAAAGTACATGTTTGCACAGCATCAGATTTGACTTAATTCCTCAGTAAGCTAATATATCCTAGAATGCTGTATCAAACAATAACCATGGAAATACACATTGATTCCAATGCAGAAACAATACCTACCTGTGGGTCTCTAATGAATATTTCTCAACCTGTCAACAGTTCCAAGTAAACATCAAAGAGACCAAACCATTAAAGCGTTTACAGATCCTTCCTCATTAGTGGATTATGTGAACATGTTCCAAATTTATGTGTGAACTCATTCTGTAGGAAGATGGGGAGAGTAAGAATAGACGCACAATGATGATGTTCAGAGATACCGTTTCGACCATACATTTAATATTTTTCCCAGTTTATATTATATACATATATATATGATGATATATATATGACGTGGCAGTTTGCATACCAAGCCTCCTCATATCGTGGGCAAAACACACCAACGCAGTGATTAAAACTTCTGTTCACATTATGTAAAAGCATCTGCAGATATGCTAACTGATCTGTGGCATGGGAGGGTTTAAAAAATGATTAAAATCCGTAAGCTAGGGGTTTGAAGTCACGGTAATATCTGTGTTAATTTGGTACACTGTAGCCTGTGCCGCGTCAAACAAGTTCTTAGGGGGTATTTGTGGGGCACTAGAGAGGCTTGCATGAGGTTAAGACACAGAAAGTTACTGTGGTTTGAGCTTTTCTTGATGCATGGAGATTTGTAGTCTCCATCTGTCCTGTGCACACACACACACATGCATGCATGCAGAGCAGGGGCTGGTCTCTCTATCCACCCCCCACTGTGAGCCCTTAGGGGGGTGAATGAAGTCTGTGGGGTTTATCTCCCACATGGACATCCAGGGAGAGAGGCTGCCTGGAGTCCCTGCTGGCAAGCCTCCGGCCGGGGGTCGCCTCTGCTCGCCTGCTCCCTGTCGGCTCGCCTGGCGGGTGGCCTGCATTTGGCTCTCTCCCACCGGGGTTGCCTCTCTCACTAGCTGAGGAGAAGGAGGTGGGAGAGGGGTTGGAGCAGGTGGAGGAGGAGGGAAAGGAGGATGAAGAGGGGGAGGAGGAAGAGGAGGGGGAGATGGAGAAGGAGGAAGAGGAGGGGGAGGAGGAGGATGAAGAGGAGGGGGAGGAGGAGGAGGAGGAGGAGCGGGAGATTCTGTGGGGCTGCTTATCTAATATGGCGAGGCATAACAGCGAGATAAAAGAACTAAAGCGGTGTTTCACGCTTGTGTGGAAAAAGCAAAGCAAACAGACAGGAGGTGGCTGGTAAGGGACACATCTCAGCTTCTCCCTGCAGGCACAACATCCATACAGCGCTGTTAGGCTCATTTAGATTGATGTTAATAGCCGACTGCACATCCAAACACAGGGTTAAGTAGAATATCTCAGCGTATATGCTGACACTGGTGTCCATATACGAATGATTAAATAATCTGTCTAATTCATTTATTCCTTTGAAATGAATGTTGGAAAATTGTTATTCTGTTCTAATGGATAAATAACTTTTCAACGTCAGATACCGGTAACAAGATGAGTCCCAGTAGCTGTTTTGAGCACTCAACAAGTCAGCTTCCATGTGGCTCCGGTTTACCTGTAAGCGAGTTAAGCAATGAGAGAAAGAGAAAGAGATTGAAAGAGAGATAGTGTGTGAGAGAAACAGAGAAAGGTAGAAAGAGTGAGAGACAGCCGAAGAGACAGACAAAGATAGAGGCCTAAATACGAGTCTCTTTAGAATGTGGCCATTTGGCGGCAGAGCTACCTGCCACTGAAGGGTCTTGTGCGCAGCCTGTCCTGTCGACGCCCTCTGGGGAGCCCTCCACCAGGAGACTGACAGGGGGCTTTCTCTTGATGTCTCCATTGTGGACTCCCACTCTTCTTCTTCTTCTTCTTCGTCTTTTTCTTCATCTTCTTGCTCTTGCTGTCACGACAAGCTCCATCACACCCACACCCACCCACCCCCCCCACCTTCACCCCGACTCCCACGCCCCCACTCCAACCCCTCCACCCCCACTCCCACCCACACCCACCTCATCTTGTTACGTAAGACACAGCCTGTATCATAACATACCGCTTCGCACACACTCACACACCAACTCACACTCACTCACTAACACATATACGCACACCTTTGCGGAAATGAAATGTAGCTGATCCGAGCGACTGGTGCTAAAAGGGCTGGGAAAATGAAGTCTTGTTGTTTTGATCATTCTGATCATACAGTGTTGGGGTCCAAAGCAATTTCCTCCCTCCCTCCCTCCCTCCCTGCCTCCCCTCCCTCATTCCCCTACCTTGCTGCAACAGACGTACATCCTGAGACGGCGGAGATTGGTGGCCAGGATGTTGAATATTTCATGAGGCAAGAAAGGTTAGATAAGATCCTCTGGCGCTGAGGAGATACCAAGCTTGTCCTCCAGCGGATCTTTTTTGGGGCAGAACCAGAGAAAATACATTTCAATGAGCCAGATAGAGGTTTTGAATGTGACCCCTGTACAAGGAAGAACATCTAGTGTGTTATGGAGATAAACAACTGAGTGCCATCTAAGCAAGGCGTGGAAATAGGTTTCCTGGAATGTAGATTTTTTTCAACCCCCCCTCCGTCATGAAATGTTTATATCCTATAACAGAACTGTGTTGAAGTTGAATGGGTCCATTGTAAATAGAAGAAGCATTTATGAATCTCACAAATCAAAGCATACATACATACGAATACCAGAGTGTCCACAAAAGAAATTCTCCTCTGCCTTTTCTCCCAGTCATCCTCCCAGAGCAGCCAGCAGGTCAAGTGCTCACCTCCTGCCCAGGAACGTGGGCAGGCCAGGGGTATTACCCATCGGGGGATCTGCCTGGTGCCACCTAACGATCTAGGATTCTCTGAGGAAGAACCCACCCATGTGGGCACGGGCAGAACATATAAACTCCACACAGAAAGTATGTTAATCTTGTTTAAACAGCATGTTTCAAACCCCCCCCCCCCCCCCCCCCCCCACCTACCCCCAAAAACAGGCTTTACACATGCACAAACTATTCTGTGTTCCCTGAACTCACATGTTACGGTGCTACACTGTATGTGAAATTGGCAAACATGTACACTGGGCAGGTTGTGAGGGTTCCAGATCTCTCAAACAGGATTGACACTCTTAAAAAGCGATTGTAGATCTTGCAGAACTTTTTCTCAGACCGATCTACAACCATGGGCTGACCAGAGGTACCAGCATGTTCTTTTCCAATAACATCTACTTTATTACATTGCTGTTGTCATGCCCTTAATAAAACTCTAAAACAAAATAATAATTGGCTAGCCCTGGGGGTGAATAGTGGTATCCACAGTGAATTACTCATGAACGCATAACTGACAGTTGGATAGTAATAAATCCAATGTCATTGGTGCTTGATGAATTATGTTGCTAGAGATGAGAAACAGACATGCAGTTACTGGGTGATTTAATGGAAAGTTACGGTATGAGACAGCTGAGACAACAATCTGAAATACTTTGGGTTGTATTATTAAGGGTGAAGCTCGGAGGAAGAAAATGTGCTTTTCAAAATTAGAGCACAAATTGTTGTTTTTTGGACCATTTGAATGTGCAGTGACTTTCCCATTCATGTACACATGTTGTTTTTGTCATAGATACGGTAGTCTAACCGGTGTCTGAGATAGAGAGAGAATTTGCATCAGTAGAGTCACAGTGTGTTGAATATCGAGTAATAATAAGGTTTTTGACAAGCCATTATATCAAACATTGTAGTTCTTATAACAGAACAGTTAGTCAAACAGCAGAAAGGGAGCCGAGAAAGGATTTCAGGACATTTTCAGAGTCGCTGACATTTGCATGTTCTTATTGGCTGAACGGAAACACAAATACAACGCCTAGGATTTATAGGGGTTTGATAGGAGAATGAGGGAGAGGGAAGGGGTACTGTAGAGCCACTGAATGTTCCCACAGGCTTCCACCGATCTGAGAGATCCACAAACATTACCGTTATTACAACAGAAGCCTCCGCTACTGAGACCAAAGCTCCGACTGGCGACATGTTGGAGTTCTTAACGCTAAAGGTCAGATGTGGCTTCTCAAACCTTAGTGACAAAGCAGCGTTCCCTTTCCTGCCACTTTCAATGGATTTCTCAAAACGGAGGCTGCGCTGTCTGATGTAAGTGTTGCTTTTTCTCTTGCAACTGAGAAAGACAGGCAACCCAAAAATGCAAAATGTTTATCTATCTGTATGGGTGCTTCCAGTGAATCTGCTTCAGAGATATATAGTAATCCTGTATCTTTCCTGACAGTGGTAGTTTGGAATTAGACTCAACACCCAAACCTTTTCGATAGATACAGTACATTCTATCAAGCCAAGCTTTGCTTCAGTGGCAGCTTATGCTAATAGCAAACAGTGGTGCTCAAACCAAAAACATTCCGATTTACAAATGTCAACACAGCAGGCTCCCCCTCTCTGTTTGCCCTCCCCCTCTCTCCTCCCTTTTAGGCAACAGCCTTGCTATGCCTGCTTTGCTTAATCAGTTCAGTCTCTGTACAAGCAACCTGGAGCTAATATTCGGGCCCTTGACCGCTAACTTTACCTGACACAGGGGTGACGAGCAAATTAGACCCCGGCCACCATTCCAGCTAATAGAGAAATGACATTCCATTTGCTTTTTAACACTCCCCTTCTCCAGCTGGCTGGACGGTGAGTCACTGCTCGTCGCTCGCCACAGCGACGGGGCGCGCCCACCCACATCGTCACAGGGAGGCCTTTCATGTTCGAGGGCCTTTCCTCTCCGCGATTACTCATTAAGGGGGCTTTATTGGAGAGAGCCTCCCTGGCCCGAGGACCCCCACAGCACAGGAACACTGACCTCCAAAGTGCTTGTCAAAGTTGGAGGGCTGTTGAGGTGTTCTGTGGAGCGCTGTGGTGTATAACGGCTAATTGGATCGGCTAAACGATACATGGGTTGGTGGTGTGCATTTGCAGGCAGACACTGGCGAGAGGGTGGAGGGGGGTGGGTGGTGGCAGGGTCGTCTGGGCTGGCCTGTCAACAGCGTCGCTTCGCAAGATGCCACTCAGTCACTTTGCGTACGGGTGCTGGGCCCAACAACAAACCGTTCAATCAACTAGCGACAGCCAGATTCGCTCGTCGCTTCTGCATTCCCTGCACTGCCCACACCTGTCCAATGTATTCAGATGTCAGACAGAGAAGCCAGTAGGGTGGATTTTAAAGGTTTGTTTGTGAACTACTTCCATTGCTTACCCATTGCAAAGTTGGTCCATGGCACCATGGTACCCAAGCACTGTCCCAGCTCTTCCTGCATTTTCATCGGCCCTTGTATCTGAAGAACACCCTCAAGCACGCAACTGTGACTAGATCCGCAATACCCCTTCCTCCGTCAGTTAACTGTTGGTTTTAACAATGTAGGTAATTATCATTCTGTTTTGTGTTCTGTCCAAGGGCACAACCAGGAAGGCGTCAGTGTCCGCGCAACTCATTTGCAGACCCCTGACGAGGGGCCCGCGCTGAATAAATATGCATACGTCAGCCAGGTAGCCTGCAACCTCCCAAGGTCGCTGTACAAGGGGGAGTATTTGTAACCCGCGGAGGAACACCGGCCGTGTTGTTGCATGCGGAGATAAGACAAATTCCTGCCTCCTGCCTTTCTGGAAATGTCCCCACCCACCCCTCTGGCTGCTTGAATTCATTTGCGCTGCTCCCTCGGGGGGGGGGGGGGCAGACATAATTTTCTCCATCAATGTCTAGATAGGCGTGATGTCATTATGGCGTGGCGATAGCTGCATGTGTAAGACAGCATTTGTAGGGTTTTCATATGTTTGGATGTTCTCTGCCATTCACATCTTGTTTGGAATTACAGTTTTATATTTATGGGTTTATTTAGAAGACACTTTCATCCAGCTACATAGAAAAGGTGTATCTAGTAGTAATGAAGCAGACCTGGGATATCTACAAGTGCACAATTAACAGTTAGTACAGTACATGTTCCTCTTTCAATCCAATGCATTCAAATCCATGAGAAAGAAAAAAATGACTTTGAGAATTTGACCGACTCCCAGCACGCAGAATGCGGACTGTCGTTGGATTTGATTGGTGTTGTGGCAGTTTCTTTTGGCCACAGAGCGTTCCCGAAACTAATAGTTTGTCCAAACCAATAACGAATGACCTTCTGCTGTGTACAGTAGGTCTTGTGGGTGTTGGCATATTGCTGCACATTATCGTGAATCACTCGCATGTTCATTGCCTGTGACAAAAAATGCTGTCAGTTCTTGTAAGTCCTTATATTTGCCCTCATCCCATTGGGGGGTATTTTGTCCATTGCTTAAATGCAAAGAGAAAAATCCACCTCTCTTTCTCTAACTCTCTCCATCACTCTTGCCATACATGGCCTAGCTTGGTCCCAAGGGGGTAATCACTACATTTCCCTGTGACGCCTGCTTGGCTAAGCAGTTTTAATACACAAATCAATTTTGCATTACCCCCTTCTGGCGGTGAGTGCTCGTAGTGTGAGAGCTATGAAACATTGATGGGCCTTTAGCATGCAGATTGCAGCCCCGCTGAATCTTAAATCCGGTCAGGGATGTTGTGGTAGGTTTTTTTCCTTCCTTTTTCTTACTAAACAATGTCAAGGGAGGTTGAGGCGACAGTTTTTCTGTCAGAGTGACTGGTGAAATTGTTATTCCATTTAAAGTTTTTCTGTATAAATATAGTTTCTAAGAACATCTTGTGCCAACGACTTCAAGGAAAGCGGAACTGACGGCCCTCCTGATGGTTTATCACTGCATTTTTGTTTTGTTGAGGATGCAAATAGAAGTGAAGATGAGACTGAAACAAGAGAGGGCCTCGACATCTTCTTGTCCTGTATCCAATGAACATTTATATAAATACACCCCCCCCCTTTTACACACATGCATTCATTGACCACATACATAGACACATAGATAAGCGTTATTGTAAACGGAAGTGTATTAAAATGTTCCAAACCTAATGACTGTTTTACGAGACAATAGTTTGCTCTGCTGCTGCAATTATTTTGTGCGACGCTGTGAGAAGCACTGTGTTTGAGGTGTCGATGACTTGACTGCAGTTAGAAATTATGCTGGCCATAATTAGCTTTCACTATGAAATGAAGCTATCAGGGGAGCGAATGAAGAAATTTCACACTTTGGAAATTAGATTTCGCAAGGTGCTGCGTCGACGTCCTTGAATACCAAACCCCATTTTTATCCCTTCTTTTCTCCTCCACCCTCTTTGACGAGAGTCGACAAAAATCTGCGCTGAATGGCAAATTTGGCTCTTTGAGTTGCTAACTGCCACATTTGTTAATGTAATGACTTCTTTGAGTATCGAAATAGGAGCGATCTAAATCAACAATGGGTGACCTCTACAAGGCACTGGCTCTGGACCCAGTCACATGTTGAATAGGGGGTCTACCTGGAAGCTAAGGGCTACAGCTATTGTACATTAGAGAGGAGAAAAGCGTAATTTCAAGTGGTAGAAAATCGTCATCTTGAATGATTATTGAGGGATTTTCAGGAAAGTGTGAAGTCTATATCACTTAAAATGATAAGGTACAAGTATTAGGTGACGTAAACTTAACTGAGCTGAACTAAGTAACATCCAAATGTGTCTTGTTTTAAAGAGGTGTAAGGTTGGTATCGCTGGCTGTGATATCTCGGAACTGAGGACTGAATGGAATGGAAACTATATAGGTTGTCTTGCAAATATGCTGCAAAGTGAAACAAATACTTGTTATCAAGCTGTTCTTGCAAACAGAGGAGTCTAACTACAGTAATATACAGTATGTGGACAGTATAGGGTCGAACTAGTTGAACATCAATTATGATTGATAAGAGTACTAGTTGTATGTTACGATGATGACTATCAGATATGTGGGAAAGATGTTGGAATATATTGTGTGTTCGATAAACTGTGATGAGTGTGCACAGACTTCAAAATACAGAATACCTGACTGCAAAAAACAAGATGCACTGCTCACTACACCTTCGTGTGTTCTGGAGGGGATTGTTGCCATGGTAATGGTAATGTCACTTCAATGGTAAAGATGGTAAGATGGCGGGTGGGATGCATTTTATATGCAGGTGCTAAGCAGAGAAAGAGATACAGATAATGGAATCAATTTCCTGTGATTCCTGAAGCAGAGAGCCCAGTAAAGAAATAATGAAGGAATTAAATGAGCTATTGCTGAACATCATTTGGCAGTTTCCAGAGGCTATTCGGCTCTCGATATCTTTTCGGCTGCTGAAATTGATACAGTGTGAGCTACTGTAAGCTTTCAACCACGTACCAATCTCCCTATAACTCAAGAAGCTTTCTCCTGAAGGACTGATGTGATAGACAAATCTGGTGCCTGGGTGGTGTCCTTATTGCACAATGTCTATTTCCCAAAGATGGGCTTTTCCTTGAAAACCAATTATATCAACAATTGCCATTTGCTTGACGAGTAGCGACATTCAGAGTTACAAAGGTCCTTGTGAGTTCTTGCCTTTGCAGTGGCCCTACTGTAGCCAAGCTAACAAGCTAGCGATCTGGCCCTCTGACCCACAGAGCATACAAAGAGCTAAAGAAGGACATGGGACACCTGACTGATCTATACAGACGCTGTCGGACTCGCTTTTAAGAGAGGAGTAGATAGTGTTAGGAAGTGTTTGAGAGCCGCTGTGACCATGAAATTGACTGGTGTGTGTGTCAGAGGGTGAGAATGAGAGGAGCAGATAAAGGCAAAAAAGTCCAATAGGGTGGTAAAAGAAAAATGCCCAAGACTGTGTGCCTGTCCACTTTCAAATAAGTGCTCTTTAGAGGAAGGAGAGACCATTGATTGAGCAACCTCCATCAGGTTTCCTGTTTAATACGCCAGCACATTCCAGTTGTTATCATACGTTGAGAACCATCTAATCTATTTACGCCCTTGCTGGTATTTGTAT
The DNA here is from genome assembly GCA_036571765.1 of Plecoglossus altivelis. Lineage (NCBI taxonomy): Eukaryota > Metazoa > Chordata > Actinopteri > Osmeriformes > Plecoglossidae > Plecoglossus > Plecoglossus altivelis. The sequence goes on along the minus strand of BROE01000023.1, from coordinate 1,952,984 downwards.
CTGATGATCTGACTTGTGGGTCAATGACAAAGATTTTTTGCTACCATCTGCTGGTTCAATACTAACATGCTTTCGTTGCACTTTCGACCAACATTGTCCTTTAGACAGCAGTGTCTCGATGAGGAGCATCTGGAGTTGCTACAATGTACAATCTTGCCAAGGCATTTCTGGAAGGGTTTGTTGGAAAAAAAACACAATCGCATAAACTGCCATGTCAGCTGGACTAAAAGAGGTTATGGCAAGAAAAAGTGAATTGACATCTGTGTTTGTGACGTTGACAAGGAAGTGCAGCGGTCGACTTGACTTTGGTCGTTGTGTGTGTGTGAGTGATGCAACAGAATGGATAGTCAAATATAATTCACATAGGGGAGTATAGATCACACACACACAGACGCTCCACTGTAAAACTTGGAACGACGTTCTCAGCAAGTTCAGGTTTCTGAATGTTTGACTTGGCAGGTCACTCTCCTGTTTGGTTTTGAAGAAACTGCCTCTTCCAGCACAATCTGCCAAGTCTCACTAGCCAACCACAAGTCAAGGTAACCAAAGCGCATTTGACAGAAAATCTATGTGAAGGCCTCCATTCTAAGTGTTGGTGAATGTGTGTGTAGGGTGACAGCCTGTGCAGCCTGTGTGTGTGTGTGCATATTTGCTCACAGCAAGTGTGTGTGGGCGGCCATGAGAAGTTAGTGTGCATGTGCGTTCCATTGCGTGTCCATGTGCGAATTGGTGTGGTTGCAACTTTGACTGTGTGTGTGCTCGTGTGTTTACATGTGAGTGTGTACGGAGGAGCCTGTTTTCATGCGCCTGCTATGTTCGTGTTGCTGGCTCGCGTGCTTCCATATGTCCGTGCGCATGTGTGCATGCAGGGGCTGGGTTATTTTCTCGTCACTGTTAGGTCATTCTAAATAAATGGAACACAGAGTTGTTGAAGCTAAGGAAGTTTTGATACTTGCCGGCAAGGAGACAAGTCTGATTGTGGTTACAAAGTTGTCTGGAGTCTTAGTCTCCAACTCAATTATTTATACTGTCATTAGACATTAAACAATTTCTCAATATACATTGGTTCATTTTAAAACAAGCCATTTTCAAATCCAGTTCTATGATTGGAATTTCATTAGTCCAGATACAATAATTTGACCTAACTCAAGCTGTCCCCTCCACATTCCATTAGAGTGATAAGCACTCTTGGCTCCACAGGGGGCATCTACTCCTCCTGACCAGATGTCCCTTTTATGAGGGATCACTGTATCCATAAGATAAGGAACTTTCCTACAACAGGCTGACCCCCAATTGATACAATCACTCAGAGTCAGAAAGCTTACCTCTCCCTCATAGAAGTAAGATTCTATTATTGAGAACTCCATTTTGTTTTACAGAAAAAGTGTTACATGAGAAATTTCACAGTCACCCACCCATCAACCAAAACCTTGTCCTTGTAGGAGTGCATCCCTAAGAACAGACCCTAGGGCAGCTTATTCTGGTCCTAAGAAGGCTTTATCCAAGCGTAATGAAACCAAACAAGAGTTCAGACTGAACGCAGCACAGAGGCCTATCGATTGACAATCTTTGGAACATATTTGAGATCTGTTAGGAGCCAAGCTATCTCCCCAGGTGAGCTTGTCGAGGGAGCACTGGCCTTTTAAATGCACCTCTTGTTTGGCTTCCCATCTACTGTTTGTTAATATGTATTTTTCAAATACACTATATTAGTTTATGAAAGAGGATGAGATTCATAAAACAACATAGGAATGTATTTTTTAAAATGGTTACAAAGAACACAGGTGTTTTATTTTGGGATTGTCCCTGGTGTATTACTCAAAAAGGGTTTCCACAGGGTTTACAGACGAAAACAAATCATCTTCTTTGTTTTTTTAAAACATAATATTTCAGAAGCCTAGTGTATTTTCTTTTCATTGTCTGCTTAATTGGCTAGTGAGCGGGGAACAAGTCCTGCAAGTGTAGTAAAACAAACTAGACTGTTGGCCCTTCAGGAGGGCCACACACCTACTTCCTGTTCATTGCATTGATCTCGAGGAAAACTGAAGCTCCGTGTCAATATCTATTTTATGCATCCACAACAAAACAATCCCTGTGGAAACCATTTGCTCCGTCAGACCTGGGGAAGGCTAACGATGCCGCTTTGTGCCGGTGCTTTTGTGTCTGCGTGTGGATGTGTGCGAGAGCATGAGAGAGGGAGACAGGGGAAGAGGAAAACGGCAAAGCAGGGTAAAAAAGATGCGAGTGGCCCATCTATGAAAGCGCCATTAAATTGTCAGTTATGATGGATGTTCTGCCTTTTCTGCATTAACTGGTACATTAGAAGTCATTAATTCTTCAGGAAGTGCACTGGAGATCAGCGACTCCCAGGGGGGTCTCAGTGCCTTGATAAAGCAGGAGGGGCGAGAGAGGTCTGGAGAGTGAAAGAGAAAGAGAGAGAGAAAGGGATGGAGGGATGGGTGAACTAGATCCCTCCTTGTAGCAGGAGGGAGAAAGATCCTTTCAGTGTGATGACCAATTTTGATGTAAATGACTGCTTTGTGATGTTTTTATGGCCTTGAGCAAGGAGACCATCGTACGCGCGCTCTCCCTTTTCTGCTTAAAAACTGCTCATAATTGGATTCTAAACCAGCCTCTTTAGTGGCACTATAGAAATATAAGCAAGGAACAAGATGGGCAACATTCTACAGGGCAGCCAATTTCTTTCAGCAGATATTAGCCGGAAACTGATTTGGGAGAATGTATTCAGGATTAAAGTATTCAGGATTAATGTATTCAGGATTAAGGAATCAGTTACATTGTGGTAAGAATGTGATGTATTGCTAGGTAAGGCAACTTAGTACATTGTGTTGTGGGTGGGTCGTTCTACACCGGTTGAGCATGCTCCAAATTCTTGAGCCACAGAGCGACCAGGAGGCTGGGCTAGAGTTTAGACATATCTGCGCTCAAAGCTGTCTTATGCATCCTTAACCACAAACATACGACTGTGTGAAACCTAATCATACATAGGGAATTGCTTTGACTGCTCAGATAGCAATACTACGCCATTGCAATTTTGCATAAATAAATGTATTTTCAAATGGTTGCATTTTCAAATGCATAAACTTGCCGTGTGAAATATGACCAAAAATGGTTCATTTTTCCTAAACTCACTTTTATTTGCAACTGGATAATTTTGTACAATGCCATCGAGTGATCATAGGTATTCTACGGTAGCAATTATTCAACTCCGTTTGTCAAGTGCCTAAGTGAGTTTGATGTAGAGGAAACCTATTGAGCAGCGCCAGAGAAAGCAGTACTTTTCCCCTAACACCCATTTTCCACTTGTCAACCAGAAAGCAACATTTCACAAACAATTAAACAACAATTACTGGGCACTGTGCACTTTGTAGAGCGACTAGAAATTGCCTACAACACAATCCCTCTCTCTCTCTCTCTCTCTCTCTCTCTGTGTGTGAGTGTGTGTGTGTGTGTGTGTGTGTGTGTGTGTGTGTGTGTGTGTGTGTGTGTGAGAGAGAGTGTGTGTGTGCGTGATCAGCACCTCAGACGTGTGCCTAGCAGCTATCAGGAAAAAAAACCTTAAAAAAAGCGTTAACATTGAGAAAGAAGTTGCAAACATGAGACCATTGCATCCAAAGAGATCCCACTCTTGACACAAATGCACTTTCCTCAAGTTCCACGCCACCCGGCACCTACTCCTCCAGGATTCTGAACGGTTCCAGGTCTTCCCATTGTATTTTTCTTGTGACCTGCTCCTCGAGGCCTTGCCATCTGGTGTGTTTACCGGCAATAAATATGTTAGATAGGGGTCGACGGGGACGAGTGGAGAAAAGAGGCCATCACGCCAAACTGAAATGTGGTGCCCACCCCTGTCGCACAATTCCCCTTCGACACTCACGGTGACCGAGACCGCCAGCAGGTATTTATCATATGGCGACAGGAGGGTCGCAGGCTAGCGAATGACCATTGTTACCGCCTCTGTATTTATTGTCGGGGCCTCCCAGGCCAAGATCACAGATGGCTTTTCTCCTGTTTACTCATTTTTAATGTTCTCTTGCTCCGAACGAAGATGCGAGAGGAAATTGTCTGAACTTGGATATTTACGGTCGCCCGCTCTTTTATCAGGACCTCTAGATTGATTGAGAAGCCAGTTGTCTTGTGCGGAACCTTGACGGTGACAGTTTGATACATTTTTCTAAATTGCGCAGTTTTTTGACAAGTTACATTCTCCAAGTTTTATATGACGCATTGACGGTTGTTAAAATGAGAAGTTGGATCATCAATGGTTTGGCTCAACGAAACTTGACAACTCATAAAACTGTTGAAAAGAAATTATGTCACAAAGATTTCTCATATAGCTTAAACATAAAGTTTCATGCTCAGTTGTGTACAGTCTGAGTTGTCCCTGCTTCCTATTTTATTTAAAATACTTTACTGATACTTTACATCTGTGCCACAATCAAAAACAGTTTGTCACAGATTCAATTTTAGGTAGTTCATGTTGAAGAAGCCAACAATCTAGAGGAGATATGTTTCCTATTTGTCTGATCACAAAAACATAGTAAAGCTGTATTAACCTCAAAAGACATCAGAGTACTTATATACATTAAAAAACCTTACTAAATGTCCAACCATCAGAATATATTCAAAAATCAAGACAAAACAGTGAATGAAATGGCATATGTACCTTTGCTTTTGTTTTTACCATTAATATCAGTAAATTCCTTTCTTAACAGTATCTCACCTACATCAGCGGTCAAGATCCCACACACAGAGAATAGGCATGCTGTCATTTCATCAATATTGAATATCTCTTGCGAAGGTCTTTTGTTTTTCACAGACATCGATGTGCAACAAAGCCTAAGGAACGCAACCCACCTAACCTTGCCACTCCGAAGAGGTCAAATCCAAAGACCCCCTTCCACCCTCTCCCCCCTCTCCTGCCCCCCCTTTCCCTCCCCACCTTCTCTGCTCCTTACCGTCCATCAAATTCAACACCGAAACAACACAGACCTCCGGATGAGACACCTCACCACGATCCATTTGTCTCTTTCATGGTCTTGTCTGACGACGAGCGTTCAGAAAAGAGTAGTGGACTCCGGGGAGGGGGTGTGTGAAGCGTGCCATAACAAGCACTCTCGCGTTCTCCACGCTGCCCACACCCTCCTCTGTAGCCTGACTTCTGTGGAGAAGGGCCGACGTTGTGTCAGACTTTCCCCCTCCGGCCTGTTAACCTCGACCCACCTCTCGTCCTCCTGCCCTCAGGGCTCTCTCACAACATTGCAGACCTGCCGGATTGATCTATCAAAAAGATGCAGGAGGGGAGGATTGTCAGTATCTTAGCAACCATATCATTGTTTTGCAGTCCATCCGCATTGTGTAAAGATCCGTGCAAGGGAATCATCTGAGATCAGTGTGTGCATATGTTGGAACAGGGGAGTCTGGCCACAGGATTTTTAAATGGGCATCGTTATCAACATAAAGGGTCCGTTTCACTTTTAGAGGCTTGTATTGCATGTGTGTGTTTTAGATGAGGAATCACAGGATATATGGATTATTTCCCCCATAGTTATGAGCTCTACAAACCAGGGGTTATCGATCCAAATAGTACATGGCCAAGTAACCACACACACGTGCACACACTCAAACACACATGTATCTCCACCACAAAATGTGACGGTAGCGCCAAATCGACAATTACGTGGACTTGAAAGTACTATACAATCGCAGCTCTCTATGGAATGACTGTCTGAACCTTGAAGAGAATGTAGAGGTTCCCATAGGGAACCAGAAGGCATCAGCCAGAGTGCAGTTCTATCTGAACAATGGACTCGCAGCCAGCAATCACAGCACACAATATGTTTATCAAAGGTTTGAGCTGTTTGCTAGATCTGTGGAAAGTGCACTTGCATGTCTCTCTCTGCCTGTCTTTCTCTGGTTGCATCTCTCGTGCTCTTTATTTCTCTCACACACACTGTGCTTATCGCAAAGTTCAATGCAGGCGCACAATCTGATGCATGTGAATTGTTTACTCGTGCGCCATGTATCTGAACACTTTCGGGTTTGAAATGTCTGGAGAGAAAAAAATGGAAGTGGACGGAGAGGAATATTATCAAATCTATTTTCCTCTTACAATGGACGAGCCTGTTGTTTGAGTCAGGATTCATCATTCTCAATAATGCCGTGCGTCCATGGCTCTTTTCAGGGCAGCTGTAATTACAGCTTATTCAGATGCAGCCATGTTAGATTATTCGGGGGCAGCAAAACTGTGACTCTCAATAATGGAGATTTCTCTTTCACTGTCATGTGTCATCTGAGTCTCTAAAGAAGATAAGAAAGAGAGAAAAAAGGTATTCGAAAGCCGTATATTAAACACGAAAAAGACGTCTATCAAAAGCAACCCTTAACTTTCAAAAGAAAATATATTGGAACTGGAATTATGAACTGTCAGGAAGGTAGTAAGTCATTTCCTTTCGCCCCTGTGGCCATTCCTGGCCTTTGCTGCCTCTGCTACTGTAATATTAGAATATATTACAACAAGAATTATTTTGTGACATTTAAACGCTATCGCTTTCACAAAAGCCTGTTCTTTCTCAATCCGCCTCCTTGTTTTGGCTAAGAGGCGCATATTACAGACGTATTACAGATTACGAGTTGTCGTGTTGTTTTTCTGACGTTCCAGGAACTCCCCTTGCCTTACTGGCTTACTTACGTGACATCTTGGTCACACCACAAAAGCATCAATAATAGAGTGGTGTCCAAGAGGGAGAACATACTGAAATTTTTATGCTGTATGTCGATTATGAGTCCTCTCCACTCCATTGGCTGAAGCACACAGGAAGTGCCTTGACACAGTCTCGTCTCTCAGGGGGGGGAAACGTTCCACGCTCACCATGCTCCAGTGACATCCGCTACCGGCCCGTTGACATCATAAGCCATAAAGCAGTCTGACACGTGTACCTAAGCTAAACCCACGAGGAATACGCGCGTGTGGAAATGTCAGGCGCCATCAACCACTTTATTCACCCTTGTGTACAGTACGTTCTGTAGAATATGTCATAAATGATTTGCTGGAACCATGATATGACTTTATCTGTTATCCAGATACAGACACCATGACATTTCTACTAGAAGGTTTCCAGTGTGTAAAGACACTTGAATTGGGATCTCAACACGAGTCATCGGATGTTGTGTCTAGACCAAACATTTGGGTGATTCTTAGGTCAGACCTGTTAATAACTTATGATAAATGTTTCTTCTGTTGCAGGGTATCGGAGCAAATAAAATGGCTTCAGTGCCATTCTACGTACTTAGAAATGAACTAAACAGGATGGAAGATAACACTGTTGAAGTCCAACAGCATAGTTAACTCATGTTGTGAGTCAGCTGATCCTTACCTAAAGGAAAGTTCAGTTTTGATACTGTGTGGTGTTCAGCAGTGATGATCGGCTTATCATATAAAGAGACTCCAGCAAGTTCTCTGGTAAAACTCCCCCATTTCCAGTCAGATTTGTTCCGGACAGCAGAGAAGACAGGAAACTTTTGCCAAGACTCTCCCTGCTGACCCATCTTGACAGGAGGCCATTTTGTTTTTCTTTGTGCCTGTCAGTCTCCTCTCCTATGTCTCCCTCTCCCTCCTGATTTTTGGGCGCGCCGTGACATGGTGGTCCTCGCATGTTCGCCGAAGCGTAAAATTCCGTCGTTACAGACAGCGGGATTCGGGTACCTGCCGTTTGACAGCGGTAGATGCAGCCTTCACAGTTTATGACAGGGTTTTCACGCTGGCCTGCGGGGTGTTTTTTCCACAGCGCATACAGATTTAGCGACGGTGTGCCTCTAGGCAGATTCATCCCCGCAGGAAAACTGTCAGCCGTCGACTTGACTGGCCCGCGGTCACACTAGGAGCATCAGGAGGAGGAGACCGACATGGTCCAACCACCACGCAACCAAACACAGCGTCTGTCCACGCCATGACTTCAACGGCGTGTAAAGAAAGCTGCTTCTTGCATTTGAATGTCTGTCAACTGTCGGGGAGTAGTTCCTTCTCTGTAGTTCTTTATCAACAGTCCATCTGCACGTGATTTTAGCAAGTGGACAAATGGGCACGCACCAGTCCTGAAACATCTACAGCCTGTCTGTCCTTGAGGGTAGGATCTCTCCTTCACTGTGGTTCTTCTCAAGGTTTCTACTTTTGCCACAGGGTTTTTGTAGTTTATATATATATATGTGTTCTATGTTTGCACTTCCTTGCCACAGTAAGTTCTGTGTATCTTGCATGGCGAATAAAAAACGATTCTGATTCTGAAAGGGCCATTGATCTGAAGGAAACCGTGTTTTGAATCTACAGGTGTACCTTTACAAACATAGTGTGTTTGCGTCCTTACCATACTGGGAATACTGGACAAGCCATCAGGACAACGCAGAGAACACAACTGAAAACCCTTAAGAGTGATGTCCATCAGTGGTGTTTGTATCTCCCGATATCCTTCAAAAACAGGGTGAGGTGTCGCAGTTGGGAGCACGTTATTGTGGAGGTGGGGTTGCGGCTGACACAACGGTAGTGTCCCACTTGAGCTGCAGTACTGGTAGTGCCAAGGGCGCCACTCTTTTGTGGAAACCACACTAGCCTGTCAAAGCAGTCTCCAATTACAGTAGTCCTCCTTCTCACTCTTTCTCCATTTCTCTCTTTCTCTCTCTTTCTTTTACTCCTCTCTCACTCAAAGCTTTATTTTAGCAGTATCACTCAACGGAACCGAGAACCATTACGCCAAACTTGTCAGAGAAAGAATCTCTCTCACTCTGTGTGTTCCTCTCTCTCTCCCTCTTCCCCTCCCTCTCATTCTCACCATCTTTCCCTCCTCTCCTTCTCCAGCGTCTGTGTGTCATCCTTCTCGTCTAATGAGAGGCAGGGAATCTGAGCAGGGGGCCCCTGGAGTTTGACAGAGACGCCCGTCGAGTCCTCTGCAGTGCTCACTCTCTATCTCCCCATCTCTCTCTCTCCCTCTCTCTCTCTCTCTCCCTCTCGGCTGCAGAGCTGTCTTGTCCTGGCAGCTTGATTCTAAACTGCTCCCCAGAATGGGCCTACTTCTTCGAAAGCTGCCACGGTGGAGAATCAAAACCAAGAGAGATGTGGAGTTTGCCGGGGTACGAGACGAGAGATTGGACCTTTGAATGGTTTTCCCCGGAAAGAGAGCCTGAGGGTGCCTGTTTAGCATCACTTCCAAACCGAAATCTCGATTGTAACTTCTGTATGTCTGTATCGCGCTGTGCTGTGTGTTTCCATATGACTGTTTGAACGTTTGGACGTCAAATGGAACTTGTTTGTTTACTCTTTGCTTCAACAGGCTGGTACAAGGGTCCCTTTTTTCTGATTTCTTCTTCTTATTGTTCTCCAGGTCAGTAGGTGAACAACTGAAAGAAGTTTATGAAGCTGATATTAAACCAAAAGCAGAAAAACTGAAGTCCCCCCATCCCCCAGTATAAAATAGCACTCCCAAAGCTTTAGACATGACATGATAGCTGACATCGTGAAATAACCAGTCCCCACAGTACCTGAAATGGCAATAGTAAAAGTGCTTTTCTGGATCAGACTTTAGTGTGAAATCCAGGCCATGTCTCTGCTGGCGAGTGGTAGCTAGAATCCCTGAGGTGACATGAAATGCAGACACAGTGTGACTCCTACCTCAGCGCCACAACACCTCTCCACTCACACATCAGGCCGACAGCACGACGCTGCAATGCACGTCTCTCTCTCTCACTTTCTCTCTCTCTCTCGCCCCTAGAAATGTTGACACACTTCTCTTGATCTGTATAGTATTACAAATGTACCTCTGAGGTTGTGGGGAAATGGCGACATGTCTCATTGAGATTTGTAAAGCGCAAAAGGGCTATGTGACTATGAAATCAAACTTGCTCCACAAAATCCAAATTTTTTTTGTACTTGTCTGAGCCTGCCCCAAATTCATTGCCATTATAAATTCCAATTGTCTGTCTTGTTTTTTTTTTCTTCTTCTTTTTCTTCATTTGGTTCTTTTGTTTGACTCTTTTGCATGTGACAAATAGGAGGACTTAGGACTGGCAATGTGCACAACTCTGGAAGTGCTTTGTCTTCTCCTTCCTCATTTGGCTGCTTACAAACCTTACTGGATTTGTTGCATCCACCCTTCACTATGATATGAAACAATCTCCAGCCCTAAATCTGAGATCAGAATGCCAGAGAACTGGGATAAAGATGACGAGATAAAGGAACGGAGAGAACGGGAAAGGGAGGGTGGGAAAGAGAAATGAAGAGAGGTTTCTCACAGGCACATGTGCCTGCCTGTCAAGTTGCTCACTGCATCTGGCCCCAGACCATTTCTTTTTGTCATATCGTCTTTGCTTTTACGTACATTTACATAAATCATAAACATGTAAAAAGTGAGAATATTTGTTTAGTAATGTGTGATATTTAACCAGTGTGATTTTGGGGGGTAACACTAAATGTTGGACGAATGGCTACCGACTACGATCCTTTACTTACTACTCTTAACACTGTGCTTAAGTTATTCTTGACATGTGCAGTCAGAGCCAGACATCAACTCCATATCTATCAAGATGTAAAATTGAAGAAAATGGGCCAGTGACATTAGGAGGAGGATAATCCTCTTTCCCACCAGCCTACAGTCTGCAACAATCATAACAAGATGCCGACTGTCTGCTAACTGCTTCCTTCGCAAATGACATTTCCAAAATGTGGAGCCTCACCCCTCAATCTTGTGGACTCATTTCATTCACACTCTGCTGGTTCTGAAATAACCACGTCAGACTTATAATGGGCCACATTAGACCAATATCGAACAAGCTTTGAACTCGCATAACTTGAACTTCACTGCAAAGTAGTTCACTTTCCCATGTGTTCCTCTGGAGAATTTAAGATTAATTGGCACCCCCCCATGATTAATTACCGTAAGAATCCTTGGTGAATCCAGAAGATTAATGCTGTGATACTTGCCCATTTAGAATGGTATTGATCTTGATTTGTAAAACATATTTGAAAAAGAACTGTCTTTTCTTCCTAGGAGGCAGATTGGTTCGTTCAAAGGTTCTATCAACCACCAATATATTGCCTGTGCTGGTCCTTTTTTCTGAAACTGATAAGTAAAGGACTGGGTAAAATAAAGGTTCAGTTAATTGGGCTGCGAATGGCTGAGGTGGTTACCAATGGCAACAAAAGAGCAAATACTGTATTACAAAAATAGTCCTCTATTTTAGGTCAGTCATTATCCACGAGGTTCAAGGACTCATAACTGTAGCTTTTTTCAAGTTGTATTTCTTTTCACTAACAATGGCAATCTGTGGCCAAACTTTCCTTCTGCAGTAACCTGTAAGCTGTACAATTTCACAAATAAAAATACTGTGGCACATCTGCTGAGTCTACCTCGTCAAGCTAATATCATATAACTATGATGTCAACACATACATTCTTGCCAGATTTGAGAGTTGTACATACAATCAAAACATCAGTGAAATAATCTACATGCTTTTCTTTGCTCAGAGATAGGAGAGTTTTTTTTTAAATTGAGGTTCCTCTGAGAGGTAGGCCAATCACAGGATTATACCCATTGTGATCTTCCTAAGCGTGCCGTATTAGCTATATTCTCAGGGAATCTCTTGAAAGCGACTTTGAAACGCAGCTCTTGCTCTGATGTAGTCATGTCAGGGGACAGGCGCACAGTATCAAGGAACACGGAAACTCAGATTCAATTATGGATCCATTTTAAATTAGATATATTTTGGAGTTGTAAAACAAAAAAATATACCATCCCAGATTGTGGCTTTGAAATAGAAAGAGGTAATTTATGAGATTTAACGCAAGATCTGCAAAGACGTCTCCCCACCTCACACACACACACGCACAAATACACATATACACATACACACACACACACAGACACACACCCCCTACGAATGTGGGTGTTGTAGCCTATCAAATGAATGCGGCCTGTAAATAATAGCTTTTCCTTAACAGCGAGTGCAGGTAATTTTGACTTTGCATGAGAAAAGAAGGTAGCTGGAGTGTCAAACATCACACCAATGGGGAACATTTCAAATATAGCAGCCTTGATGTAGCTCAGTATTAAACCACTCAAACCCTTCATACTTGCAGACATCTGTGCTCACCGTATTTGCCTACTCATATTCCATTAATCCCTAAGGCATTCCCTACCCTCTGAACTGCACGTACCAGACAAGATCTAAAACTTCTCCGAAATCCTAAACTGCATAGAAGTCAGGGTTATACGGGCCCTGGTCCCTATACTGTCTACCTGTGGCAACAGAAAACAGACAAACACCCAAACCTCCATCGTTTACAATCAGACTCATCTAAAGATGAGAATTGTTTGCTTGCATGTCACTCATCCTCGAAGCAGTTGAAATCAATAAGGGGACGTGGAAGCGTTAAGATGCGCCGCCGGCTGCAGGTCACGTAAGCTATGTGCTCGGGGTGTTTGTCTGTCTGATTGCAAAGGCCTCTGGGATAGCGTTCATTGAGCTTCCTGGGATCGCACACAAACCAGCATCATCAGGGCATGTGATCTTTCATGGCTGTGCAGGAAGGGGGAAGCTTAAGGAAATGGGCATTGAATTGTTTAGTTTTTTCTTGCTTGTGTTTTTGCTTTTCGCATTGATGGGCACCTGCAGTTCTCCTTGTCGACCTGTCTGAATGGTGATGAGGATCCTGAATTCCCATATTTTAGGATGATTCAAAGGCTAATGGATGAACTCCTTGATGAGAAGTTGATTTGTCATTCATGCTGGTGTTTAGTTTGGGTTTTGGAGGTAGTACTTCAAGTGTACTTCTGAGCTTCTATTCTTCCAATGTTTAACTAGTAATGCAGATGCAGAAACATAAAAGGCATAGTATGCAACCACACTCGTTTTCAGAGGGGAACAGGCCCTTGCTGTCCTCTGTGATTGAACTTGGGTCCTTGCTGAGATTGGACTTTTTGCCATCTTGAGTAAAACACATTATCCATTCACCTTCAATCAGGGAGGATTGTCTTATGATGACAAATGTTTTTTTACATGGGGGCCATTGGGCTGTTGATTGTACTGATGTGTCATTGTTTTACCAACTCAAACAGAGAAACAGGGATGTGAAATGGAACCAAGGTTGTGTCTCTATGGTTAAATGACTTATTGGTAGGAATCCATTATCTCTGCAAACTCAGATGGCTGAATAATTAATCATTCTATCACTCGTTTGTTTGACCCAAATGTATAACATTTATCCTTCTCTTTGTCTTCTAATGAAATCTTCCCTTTAATTCGGAAAAGATTCTTCCGTAGTTGGTTCCTAGTGTTTATACCGCTGGAGTCCTAAACGAATTTCAATAGGGCTAATGCATAATAAATTGCATTTATATGGCACTTTTAAATGCAAGGTCGGAAACACCTTGAAACAGGCATCTGGAATATTAGTGACCGCCATTTTGTTTCCAAAGAGTTTACAGTAGATGTTCATTTTTATGTCCAAAGTTTGCAACAAGTACAGTGACCTGGCCAGTTTAGTTTTGTTGGTCCTCATACAGGTACAATTGGTTGTTAAAACCCACCATTTATTGGAGGTAATGTTCCTGTCTTGCATGTCAGAATCTGTCTTGGTGCACAATAATGCTTTACTTGAAGGGTGTCTTCGTGTCCATAGAGCAGCTTTATGGTTGCATAAAGCTGCTCTATCCATCCCACCTTTGTTGAAATAAAATTCATATCAGCCCTCATGACATTCATTCAGCATGAGGTGATGGTTACTCAAAATCCTAAATTGTAGTGATATGGTTTTAGAGATTAGATTTAAATATGAACAAGGAAATGTCGATAGAGATTATTTATTAAATTTTTTTTTTTGCTCCTTCACAATCATTGGCAAACTCTTTACTTTAGTAAGAACATATCCGTGGAATGTTACAACATGTAAATGTAGGCCCACTGAACAACTTGAGGATGAGGAAATCCTTCAAAACTGACCATGGCAGTCTTTATTTATCAGTTTCTTGTTCCAAATACATTAAAGTAACATTGGCATTCTTATAGACATTAGTTTGGAGTTGCTGTACTGAATGAAGAGGAGCGGCTCGGATCAAATCACACTTAAAACAAGACAAAGCGGCATCTTTGTTTGTTGTCTGGAAATACGCTGTCTAATCTTCGGGCCCTGTAAAGGCTTGCCAAGGAGCGGTGCGTATAAAGCCAGACGATTTCTTATTTTATCTATGGACAACCAAATCGATCGCTGTCTCAGCGGCACCTGCTGCCCTCCCCCATGCCCCGAGGAGACATCCTCTCCGCTGTCCATTCCACTCGCCAATCAGACTATTTAGGCCAACCTATTTCAGGGGAGAATGATGCTTGGGGTGGACAAGCGCCCCTCAGTGTCTTAGGGGGGGGGGGGGGTGGAAGTAAAGAGAAGAGAACCCCCCCAAAAAACGTTGTTTTTTTCTGTATCTTGACACGTTTAATTGAGATTTCATGCCCTATTTTCTCCCAGATCCGAACCCTCGCTCCCTTCTACCATGAGCCGTATTTCCCTCAGGATCAAGATGAAAGAAATTGTTTTCAGGGTTTATTTGTTTTTTTGCCGCTTTAAGGACTTTTTATCACACAGAACAGCTTTTCAATAAGAGAGTGCCTCTTTTATTCAGCAGACAAAGTGACTACACTTGCTTTGGTTTGTCTGAAAGGTAATGAAAAATGAATCCCAATCAACTATTGATAAAACGCTCAGAGGAAGTGATGGCAGGCTCACGGTTTCATCTGTTACAATGATTAATTATTTGGAATACACAAATTTGTCAAGATGATCACAAACACATTTTCGCAACCTGTTTATTTAAGTTCTGTTCTGTATTCTAATATCTGAATATTTTAGCCTTTCGTCTAATACTGATAGCACTCTATTTTCAGTAGGTGGGATTAGAACTTCATACAGACAGGTAAAGTACTGTAAATATAATGGAATCACTTGTGACTTTAAAGTTAAGCAAACCTAAATTGTTCATTCTCATCGGAAAACCTCAGCATAGAACTACTGTGACATTTACTTTAAACATGTCAAAAAAGGAAGAAAACACTTGTAATAAGTTGAGAGAGATATGACTGTGTAGCTTTGAGATAAAGCATATTTATAGTTTGAAATAGACAGTAACTCAAATGCATACTTTCATATGCAGCCCATCAACATGGGTTAACTGAGTCCCTTGTGCTCTGATTATGACATCACCGGAGCTTCCATTAAAACGCTGTTATGGCCACAGTGGGAGTTCTATTTCCCAGCAGGACCCAGCCTGCATATGCTACAATTGGTGACATCATGCCCCATCACTGCGGCCAAGGGAGTTCTATGAGAGAGGCCGGTGATCTCAGAGCTCGTTTGTGTCTGTGTATCCAGGCTTCGCTTTGGTGAGATGTATTACCAAAATGACATCAGAGGAGATGAGGCCAGGATTAAAAGGGCTAGAGATCAGGCAATTGCTCTCGACTGACACTGACAGTGTGTTTGAGTTGAACTTTCACTGTCTGTAATAAAGGCGGTTGCAGGCAATATTCCTCCAGAGTGGAAAGAGTGACCCTGAAGCAATTGTACACCTAAAGCAAAACACCATTGCTTTGTATGGATTTGAAAAAAAAAAACCCTGTTTCCTGCTTTCGCATTATCATTCCTTTGAAGTGTGTTCTGTGGTTGCCGAGAAGCATTTACAGGCCTATACTCTCTTAATGTGAAACATCCATTCAATGTTTCCTCTCAAGAATGATAGGTAAAGGTACGTTATTAATACTGTTGATAATAATATGCTTTGGTCTGTCTATACTGTGTCACAATATTCTCCTCTGAAAGTCTCATCTGACCGTTTGTCTGTGTCTCATTTCAGTTTCCCCGTGGCCCTTTTACCTGATAATAGCACTTAACGCCCAATCTTCACGAGCAGCCAAGAAACATGGCCTTAAAAGCGGTATTTTACAGCAATTATTCTCATTATCTACTTTCAGTTATGTTAAGAAGAACATGTCGACATATTTCATCTGGGTCCCCACGGAGTGCATTGTAATCACCTGAATACAACACCAGGGTCATTGACACTAAAGGGCCTCCAAGGCAGCATGCTAATGTCTCACAGGAACGTGTATTGACATCTTAACCTCTTCTACTGGTCTATCGGACACGCAGGAAGGAAATACTTTGGTGGGGAAAAAAAGAGAAAAAAAAAGGTTAGCGCCCTTCCTGGCCTTGCTGTTCGACAGCTAGTGCTCTTTGGAGGCTACGAAGGTCAGGAGCGCTCACCCCTGACATTTAACGGCGGTGGGTGTGACCCACCAGAAGAGTGATACTGATTATGGCAAAGAAAGAGGAGATGAGAAGAGCTGTGCAGTGCCCTGGCTTGGTTGTCCATGTCACTGAGATGGATTGAGTTAATGACCTGGCATTGAATAGATCTTTCTCTTGGGAGGACATACAAGTAGTACATACAGTATTTTGTGTCCCTGAAAATACGAATAGTCAGTGACCCCCAGGAGAACTGTTAGGTTTGTATGTCTGTGCTCTTCTCTCCATTAGTATGATATTGTCTTACAGTAAAGAGGCCCTCAATAACTCCTTTTAGTAGACAGGCTATGAATACAGTGTGGCATAATGGTTTATCTGGCTTGTAGTTGGGCTGCTGGTGTTGAAACTACTTCAAAACCATGAAGCAGTTGTTTAGAGGGGCATAATATGTGCACAATATTCAAACAACGCTTGAGGAAAAATTCCCTTATTCATAAATCTTGCCACTCAAATTAGTTTTATTTAGTTCAGAATGAAAAATGGGTAATGCACCAACACTTACACATGGAAATTACCTTTTGATAAGTGATACAAACTGCATTCTATTTCTGTAGAGTTTCTATTATTTGGAACTTCATATCCCAAATATCTGCACTGCTTTTGGACAGATAAAATGTTAGTATACATTTTAGATGGACAATCATTTTATTTTGGCAAGGAAAGGTTTATTCCAGAACAAGGGTGTGGTAGGAAAATAGTGGGTTGACTCCATTTTTGGAAGATAGCTGTGAGGGGAGGGGGGTTCATCAGGTGCAAAGATGTGTGAGGGAGGTGGTGGTTGTGGTTGGGGATGTGTGAGGGAGGCGGTGGTTGTGGTTAGGGATGTGTGAGGGAGGTAGCGGTTGTGGTTGGGGATGTGTGAGGGAGGTGGTGGTTGGTTGGGGATGTGTGAGGGTGGTGGTGGTGGTGGTTGGGGATGTGTGAGGGTGGTGGTGGTTGTGGTTGGGGATGTGTGATGGTGGTTGTGATTGGGGATGTGTGAGGGAGGTGGAGGTTGTGGTTGGGGAGGTGTGAGGGAGGTGGTGGTTGTGGTTGGGGATGTGTGAGGGTGGTGGTGGTTGTGGTTGGGGATGTGTGAGGGAGGTGGTGGTTGTGGTTGGGGATATTAGAAAGGCAGAACCAGGAGGGTGTTATTTAAGTTTCTTAAAGACACTGGATTACAAAAAAAACCATATTTTGGGGAGGCTGTTAATGGCATTACACTCCATCACAGTAGGTGGCGGTGTGTGCTTCCTCCAATTGGATGTGATCAGTCAAAACCAAAGAAGAATAAGGAAATTGTTTGTCAATCTGACAGGTGGATTAGATCAACTGGCATGGAGTAGGTTGTAACAGGCCATACATTTTTTTATGTTTTTTTGTTTTCATTTTGTCCTTAGGGATTGTAAAGCAGAAAACTGTCAAAAAACAAACAAAAAACAAAACAAAAAAAACAATTATGCCAATTCAATCTTTCTCTGTTGAGCCATTTTGCCGCTACCAACATGGATGTCACTTCAATGTCAACTAGGAAGGGCTTTGTTCGACAGAACTGTGCTGATGAAACCTGAATTTTAGAGAGTGTCCATCTGGATTCAGGCTACGGAGGTCTGGTAAGGTTCTAACATTCTCATATTTTTTTTCCAGACTTGAAGCCATGTGGGCCTTATAACATCAGGGGGGATTTGAAGATAGCATAGTGGCTATTCTACACAGAAAGAAGTGTTGCTGTTGTAGATAGAATTAGTTCTTCTCTGTGTTCATCCAAAAGTGCTTGAGAAAAGATTTGACATTTCTATGTAGTTTTCAACTATTTTACTTGTTGGTGCCTTTTGATTTATATTGTAATTGAACTGGCTGGCAGGGTAGGGTTATGATAAAAGTAACCAATCTGAAAAAAGACCCGTTTGACCCAGTGCAGAGTCTGTAACATCCAGAGAGCTTGTATGCTACCGTACCCTCTAAGCCCTTGCACACTAACCTCAAACAGCATTAAACAGAGGCCCTCCCACTCTGAAAAAGGATGTGAAATGGCTACTGCTCTTACTGGTCAGTGCAGTAGGAGGCTGAGATTGTCCCAAGTCAGATTAACTGCAATGGTTAAGGTTAGATAGTTCTTGTCACCGTTTGAAAGAAGATGATGAGAAATAATTGCAAGGATATTTTAGAACAAAAGTTTACCTCTGTCCCATTTCTTTGTGTGAACCCATTAGCCATGCCCATTGTAGATGCTACCAAAGGGTCCTTGGACATAATTCCAAATTCATATGCTCCACTTTGAGTGAGCATTTGATCTAACTCTATAAAGAGCAACATTTCTGGCCTTTAGGGAGTTGCCATCATATTTCATTATCTGCACAGAATGCAGCCGGCTCAAACTGAGAGTGATATGATATACAATTGGGGCTTTTTCCACAGTAGGGCTGGAATTTGCAACAAATTACTAATATTAAGTCAAACTTCACTGAACCCCCATTGAAAGATATTTCAATATTTGTGGCAATGGAGTAATGAAACTAGGGGATTGCCATTTTGCACACATTTCCTGTTGTTGACCCGCCCTTTTCCTGTACTGCAAGTCTGTATTCCAAATGTAAAACATTTAAAAGGGATAATTATGCATTTTGGAACATCCACTTAACTGGCTCTACTTGCATCCCATCTTAATTTATTGACCAAAACAAAACCAGACTTCTGTTAGTATCTTTAACTTTCATGGTGCTGTTGATTTTAAAAAAGAAAAAAAGAAAGAAAGAAACACAAAACTGCACACAGTATGCACTTATGAGAATTGTTCCCAGCGATATTGGTTGTGTTGAACGAGTCTGGGCGTGTTAACGTTACAGCCCCATTCAATACGCATAACCGATTCAACTGTTGCAACACCCTCCTCGTGGGCATATGTACCGTAATGCCAATTGTGATGCTGCAGGGATTTCACAAAGTTAGTTTTCATTCATCCTTTTAGTACATGCCCGTTTCTCTGTATTTTGTATCGTTTCGCCTTTGAAAAATGTATTCATGGCCATCTGAATAGACCAGTAAGTTAAGGCATTGATGGCATTGAAATATTTTCCGTAAACTATGGCTTTAAACGTTCTAATGATAAGCGTGTTGTGCAGACTAGAAGGACACCGCGAGCGCACGTGAACCTTATTCGCTGTCCATGGTGCTGAACAGATTCAACGATCAACAAACACGTCTTTGTTTTCAGATTTGGTGGTGCGGTGCACGTGGAAACAGAAAAAGCACTCCTTCATTGCACTGTGAATTTACCAATTTATCAGGTTTTTTTTTTTTTTACTGGATAATGACCCAAAACTGATTGAATGCATGTAGGCTATTTGGTAAAACGTTACAGGTTGGACTGTTTATCAACTGTTCTGATGTCAAATGTGTGTTGATATCATACTAAAAGCCAAACAGTCTAGACAAATTATTTAACCGTCAAAAAGAACAGCCTGATTGTAAAATTGCCTATACCCTCAGATGTTGCTCATGGTCAAAATCGGTAGATGTAAGGCAACTTGCAGAAATATTTGTTTGACTACAAAATTACAACAGATTTAGTTATTCTCGCTGAAAACCCTGTCAGTGGCACTGGATGGCCAGTTATGTTCGATTTAAACTTCCATATTTAGGAAAACGCTTGAACATTTTGAATGACATGTAAAGGGGCGAATAGCATCTTTGGTGTGTTAGGATATTGAACCCAAGGACGACCATGTATAGCCAATTATATTGAGGCACCACTCTGCATCACTGTGGATGCGGGGCGACTCCGGGTATACTTCCGCGTGTATGGTGCTCGTGTGTACGTTGAATGGATGAAACAGCGGAGAGGTATACGATTGCTGTGATACGGCCCTATATATGTGCTGACAGGACTATCTTCCTTTAAAGACAACCTCCTCCTTTCTTCGGTTTTCACTTAGTGATGTCGCGTATTTGTGTGGTGAACCTGTAAAGAGCAAGACAGGCAGAAGCCGACTTTTTTAATTATTTGATTCCTTTTATTTCTTCAGTTATTTTCGTTTCATTTGAGGCATTCGCTCAAAGGGACCCAATTCTGTATTCTGTTTTAATAAATATTTTATTTCATCCTTTTACCTTGTTTATGTGTTGATTTTTATGTTTCTAAGTTTGAGCTAAGAGAAAAGGCGGAATTCATATTTTTAGGCTATTGCCAGGTGTTTTCTTGATTCCCTATTTTCCAAGAGATTGTTTGCCAGAGGACGTCCGTAACTTTCATTTATAGACACGGTAAGATGTTTTACATATTTGCTCATTTATGTATAGCATTTGAAAATGATTTTTTTGTTCATTTTACGCTCAAATCCTGTATATTAGACCATGTTCTGGTGCAGCCCAAGACTAAAATGCATCGTCTGTTACGGACGATGTTATCGTTTCAATTTCATTTGCATTCGCCACATTTCAAATGCATTAATACCGAATTGTAATGTGTATTTAACATAATCAATCTCCTTATGCAAAATGTGAGTGTATAGTCATTGCATTCTAGTGTCAGCATACAGCCAACTACACGTTGCGTGCCGGGAGAACGTGAGGTAGCCTACTGCTAAGCTTATGCTTGCCTCTGTAGCCTATGTATACTTTTGTAATTTTAGTCATGGTTTGTAAAGCTTATTGGCTATATGTGGGCTGCAAATGTTGATCTTAAACGCCCTGAGATTCGCGTTGGCTTGCCCATTAAATCCCTTATAGCAACAAGACTCTGATTTACTATTCGGAATTATCTCAGTAAGGTGCATGCAACTGATCAGAAAATGGACTAGTTGAGCTCAACAATAGTCCATTCTGATGCCTATGCTCTCCAATATAGCCTATTGGTGTGGTGAATATACATAGACTGCTTTTGGATTTAAGGCATACACTCCCTTATCAAAAAGGCCTTGGTGCTTCAACTGTATTGCGCAATTCGAGGTGTGCGTTTCTAGCTATTCTAACCGTACTGCCTAATATTTGATTGAAACAGGCCTTTCCTAGTACATCCTGATAGTTGAACATCGTTATCTTTGGCGTATCCTATAGGACTTGCCATTAATAACATTTGGCATGAAGTCTAGGCAATATATCCTAATTATGTAGCCTGCCGCCGTATACAGTATGATATCAACGTCAAATCTTAAATTGAGATTGATCTTAAGACCGTTTGTTGAATGCACACGTCTACCAAAGCCACATTTCGGCTTCTAGTGACTAATTCAATACCTGTAGCAATGATGGTTAAATCACAACCACAGCACATTTTCAGAGCTTCCATGTGAAACACACTTGGAAAATGCGTGTCTCAGAAGACATCCTGAGAAACTCAAACTGGCAACTTCTCGGAATGCAAATGTTGTGTTTATCTTCGACTGTGATTTATGTTCAGAAGAATTGAATGTCAGGCCAGTCCTTTAGGTTAATAGACCTCAACACACCTGAAGTGAATTAAATGGCCATCTCCTTTCAGCATTGGAGACGTGGACTCTAGTCTCTGATTGGCTATGGTCTCCTCAGTTCACTTAGGGTAGTTAGTTTCCCGCCGCTGCCCCCCATTGTCAAGCTTGCTAACTTGGCGAGGAAGGACGCAACTGATGTATGGACCTTATCACGTATCAAAATAGCTGTGCGCTATATTTATCATCTAAGGTAAGATAACTTGCATGGCAAACACTGTAATTGATCCGTAATGTAAATTAGGCTGTGTAATAAAATAGGCAGCTGCAATGCAGCTAGCACAGTCACTTGCGGTTAGCGTAAGGTTGCTAGCTCTGTTCAAGGAGCAGCTAGGCCGGTTTGGTTGTCAAACATCTAGAGCTAGTCCGACGGCCGTACAAACTTAAGTCTTCCGAAATCAGCCAAACTCACTGTTAAAACAAGTTTAGACAGAATGTGACTTAAAACAATACATTCGTGTTTCAGTTACTTTCTGCGTGCTCTACTAATTTAAGAAGTCTTGGGATACTAGCTAGTTTCTTAATTTATTAAGGCGTGTGCTGCTAGGAGGGTTCAGCTTTCAAATTGAAACTACAATTATGAAAGTTGCCTTACATTCAGTGCGGAAATTTCATTCATGCATGCGACATTAATCAGATCTAAATTGTTTATAAAGTGACTTTGTACTTGGTATTTAGGTTTGGAGTCCCAAGTGTGACGCGTGGTTTCTCATCTCACCTGATTCACTTTAACAATGATCTTGTGACGTGTATGTGGCAAGCATTTAGAGAAACGTGTTAAAAACGCAATACCGTTATTAAGCATTCGTCACATTAAGAATAATAGCAAAGCGTTTGGTTGCAACAGGAAATATCTGTCCAATCTGCACGTTCAAGCAATTGCCTCCACCGCAGGTGTTACAGATTAACCAATTACTACTGTGCCCACGCATTACTCTCCAACGTTTCAAACAGTTGAAAAGTTATTCGTTTTGCGGACGCCTAACTATATATTTTGACATCCTAAATTGTCCAAATTAATCTGAAACCGGAATTTCAGTATATGATTTATAACAATTTAGGAAAATGTACTTCCTAAATGGATTTAGTTTGTCTAGTAGCCTATATTGGAGGGATGTGGAACAACAGTATACGCCATAGTCTACTACGCCACACCATCTCGCATTGACCACAGGAAAAGCATTTTTGTCCCTTTTGACTAACACCATAGCAAGGGTTGGGAATTATTTTGGACATGCATACGTTTCCATACATTGCTATAAGTTATTTAGTCTCATAATGTGGTAAATGAGTAAAGGGCATCAGGGTCACTGTTAAGTCTTTTACATAATGCATATATCCCAAGCATTGAGGTTGTCTTCCTTTTAGTCAAGGTAGGCTTATATTCCAGTCTGTCTAATGCTTAGGCTTGTGTTGTCTGACCTTGAGTACTGAACAGGCGGTGTTGAGATGCCTCAACATTGTCTTAGGCATCTGGGTTCCAGTGGGTAGGCAGTCTGCGGTGAGTAATCGTCAGTCAGGAGGTTGTGAATACATTACGAATTGTCAAGCCAGCAACTGGAAGCGTGGCCAGTTAATTTACTAGGAGGCTGCTGACTCACATGTCAGCCACAGCCCCCCCGTGGGGGGGATGGGGCATGGGGAGGAGGGGCTTGGACGCTACCAGAGAGATTGAGGGCGTGGCACAGTCCGTGTTGCCCTTTACGATCCAGTTGACCCTGGCTTCAGACTCGCTCTTGTGCTTCTGAATCGGAATCATTTAACACAGCTAACTTTTTGAGTTTTCTTGACTTGATTCATGTTTCATAGTAATTTTAAGAATGTTGTTTCTGCAGGCCATTTTAAATTTTATTGTAGACTTAATTCAGTTCACATTTCAAAGTGGGAAGTGTCAATGGGATGTCATGTTTGTTACTATCCAAGCTGTTGTAGAGCCAGCCCAGGTGTATTTTCCCCAGTCCTCTGCCTTATAAATCAACATAAGTTAAGGAAGGGTCAGGGGATGTTCGCAATCAATGTAATCCTGAGCTGAGACTCTTTGCTTTTTAAATAGACCTGACAGACCTAAATGGAAAAGAGTTCACCTTTAAAGGCCAAGAAAGAACTTATTTCCACACAACTCAGCATGCGTCTGAACGTGAATGGGGTTAGATTACAGTGGGAGGCTCCAGTGTAGTGAAAATACTCTTCCTTCCTCTCCTTCCCCCCCATCCTTGTCTATTTCCTGGCCCCCTCTGCATTTGAAGTGGAGGGTTATTCTGTAGCTGTGCGGAGGGCTGGCACGCAGCGTTCAGCCCCTCCTCGTGTGCTGCGTGTGTGCTACAGGGCGTCCCTCCCCCAGCGTGGCAGATCATTACCTGAGGCCAGCTCCGCAGTGTCCTTGGACCCTGGCACTGCGTCACAGACACTCACATAACCCCCCCCCCCCCCTCCATTGGATGTGGGTGGGCTGGAGGGTTCACTCTGAAAACATGGATGTAAAACGAAATGTATTGTGAAGCACTGATCACAAACACATTTTATACAACATATTCCTGTATTGGTGGAACTATCCTTTAGCCGATGTATTATGATTTTGCTTTTTCAGTTTCTATTATTGATGGTCTGTGTGTTGGAGAACCTACTCTGAACAAATGTGAATGTTGTTGCTATAGGCGGGTCTTAAAGTCCCCTTCAGACCCATTTGAAATCAAGTTGTCTCCTGAACTCACACAATGGTCAAACAAAATACATTAGAAAAGGAAATTCTCAATGCGTTTTCTTTTATTTGGGGCACTCCCCAGGAGCCTGAACCATATTTAAGAAGCTGGCTAGTGGTGCGTTTTTAGTAGCCCAGTCTTAGTCTGTGATGCGGATCAATAGGAATGTCAGAACTCCTTAGGCTTAGGGATGAGGCACTCCTCTAGATGTCTTTAATGGTAGGATGAGCGTGCTGGGGAGGTCTGTTGGAACACCAACATCTCTCACATGCTTGCTTGATTTAATGCCAGCTGCGGTCCTGGGAGATCGTTTGGGTCATTTGGCTGAGCAGCTCTGAGGGAGTGGTAGATGAGCGGCCATACTGTCACTTTGAAGTACGTGGCCAGGGATCTTGCTAGCAGATGTCTTGACTTCTCACTTTGGGTGTCACTACTTGAGCTGTTCTTGTTGCCTGCCATATTTTGTATTGGACAGACTTAATCTAAGAAAGTGATGAGGAAAAAATCTTATTGTGCTAGTGTTCTACTTGTTTTGATGTCTTAAAGGCATTTACTGTGGCTGCCATTGACAGGAAGAAATCGAACAGCCCTTTTGAAATGTTTAGTCTTGCTCAGTGACTGCTGCAGTGTGCTTTTCAGTTCGCTGCCAGGGGGCGCTCACTAACACTCACTAGTATTCTTAACTGTGAGTTTTAAGCATCCTGAGCTTCAAGGGAGCCGCATTCATAAATTACCATTGTTAGCGTCGAGCAGTTAAAGACGATTCCAATCATGGCTCCACAAAGCCGTTACAGAGACCATTGTTTCCCCAGGTTGCAGTTGTCCTCCTTCCTGCGTCCATTGATTAACAAACATGGCCTATTCAACAGATTATCATTAACTGCTTAGTCCCATCCCGCAGTCACTGCAGCCTAATTGCCCTACCTGGTCGCTATGTCACAACTTCTCTCAGCCTCAGTTTTCGTAAGTGCGTGCAGCCCACCAGCCATCTTTAGCAGGAGGCAGCATTGGTTGAAAGTCTCACCTAAGTGTTGGCAGAGTGCTCCTTTAGTGTGTCCGGCAACTGGCCATGAAATATTAAATGGCAAGGGTGTCCGAAGTCAAAAGCGTTCACCTCATCCAAACAGGAATATTTCTTCTCCCCCCACAAATAAATGTGTTGACCCTCTTCAGTACCAAGACGCTCCTTTTCTTAGCATCATTGCGTGCGAGCGTGGTCCCCCCAGTGAGATGCTTGTCAGATGTGAGAGGAGCAGAGGAGCAGTAACTAAGCTTCCTGCACTTTAATGAGTCTTAAAAGGAAGCCTGCTCTGTTGGGTAAAGCGGTGGAGGTGCTTGGGTTTATTCCAGCTCTCCTGACGGAACACAGAAAAAGAACCTCATGATCTTTAGCCGCCTTTCTTTTTATTTATTTATTTCTGTACAAAATAACGCCCTCCCCCCCACCCTTCCTTGTTCTGTAAGGTCTCCAGGGGAACAAGATGCTCTGTTCCCTCAAATGCCAGCACTAGAAGCAAGCTGCAGGCTGGCTGCAGGAACCAGAAGCCTTTACTGAGATTTTTGGGTGAGGCCTCTTGCCAAGTTCCCTTTTCCAAGTGTTTATCTAATGAAATCGTTCAGCCTTGTGGCAGTGTGTAGAGCAGGACAATAGCCAATGTTTGCACTCTTTGCTTCTTAAAGGTGAAACTAGAATTTGGAGTTTAACTGTGTGGCATCTTAGCATCCCAGTTGGGTGCAATGGATTGTCTTATGCCTTCTTTGACAGTTCAGCAAGCCTTGACATCACAAGCGCAGACTAATGATAGTTAAATAACGGCATTGCTTTTGATACTTTGGGTTAAAGGAGCATGGCGAATGTGTCTAGTTGTTTGTGTAGAATCAGGCCTCGGCAGGAGGAAGGGCAGGCCTGCAGTACATTATCATTAGGTCTGTCTGCGGCAGGGGCCAGTAGAAGAATGGTATGGTCACAGGAAAGGCAGTAGACACGTGCCATGACGACTGAAGTGCATTTCCTAATCTAAGTATTGAATGTGTGTCACGCCCCGTCCCTCCAGCCATTTTAGGAAGACTGCAGTGTGTTGTCTCTTGTGGACACTGCATGATCAGAACTATGAGGATCCAGGTGCGGCCGAAATAATTGCTTTCATCAGTCATTCTTGGTTGCATTTCTGAAGACCTAGTGAAAGAAAGAGAAACTTACCGGTGGAGTTACAGCATCGACCTTGGTTGAGGGAAATGCCAGTGTGTTTTTAATAGAATGGGTCCATTTGACTGGAGCTGCGTAGTGTCACTTCCTGAAAGGCTCAGGTTCACTCAAAACCCTGGATGTACTTAATCCATTTGGTGTCATTTGATTTCAGTTTCTTTAGTTTAATGTGTACAGAACTGCCTGCCGATATGAGACCCTTTTGAACTTCTCAAAATAGATGGTTTAAATACTGCACAAAATGCACGTATTAATACTCATTTTGTTATCTCTGTTTATTAAGGGAATGGTTGAGGGCTAAGTCATTATCAACTGACAGCCTTGCCAATTTGACAGTCACTAGAAGAATCGTTTATACAGCAGCATGTCCTCTTCCATTTTGACTGGCATGCAGGTAAACTCATCAAGGCCAGTTGGAGTTTTGGCGTGGGAAGTGCTTTCTTGTGAGCTGTGGTGTGTAGCGCCAGACAATGATGGCAGTTCACATTAAAGTGTTCTACATAATCTCACGCAGCCAGGGTTAAGTAAACAGAAACTCTGCAGAAATAAACTAAAGTAGAGACGGTAAACAATTGATTAAAACATGTCATTTGCTGCAAACAATTCAAAGCAAGTTGTCTTTCCAAGCACAGTTCAGTGTCAGACTGTTGCCACTGGCAACATTTCTCACTGCCATGTGCATTTGTACTTGTAGCTAGCCTACATGAGTGGGTTGCAGACATTCACATGTGTAGTCACCTGTAAAACCCATATACATTTTATAGCCATTTAACACACTTGACATCTAGAGTTCAGAGGCATTGCATACATCTGTTAAAGGAAACAACCATGAATTCTGATGGTGTAGCAGGTATAGAAGGGAATGTTTGTGGTAAAACCCCTTTTTTTTGTCATGCCTAGTTATTTACAACCGATGCGGTGTTCCGGTAGTGCAGAAATTTGTTTCTATGGCCTAGTGCAGGCCAGGTACATGGCAGCGGACAAATGTTTCTCTTATTTTTTTATTACACCAACCACTCCTCCAAACAACTTCACACTGCATGTCTGGGGGTTGTAAGCAGTACACCTGAAGTTGAGCTTTATTTAGTGCCCCTTGCTCAAGATAATCGGGCCATAGACACAGATTCCTGCCTTTTCATAGTTGGATAACAAGATGAGACATCACCATTTTGGCCTCTGATGCTTAGCAGGGTGAGGTTCACATTTTATTCCAAAGGGTATTGAACACAACAAATGAGGTTAGGTATTTTTCAGCAGAAATAGACCTGCTTATTAGTAGACCCTTCAGTATAGCATTTTGTGTGTTTACATACATTTAAAGCCAGCATAACCTCGCAATCATTTAGAATTGTTTGGCTGTACTGGTTAACTGGCTACTGGTTACAATTCATTTTTGTTCTGGTTGTGGTCAAGGACAGCATCACAGAACCGTCTCACCTCCCCCTGACTTAACCTACATCAAGACCACTTGATCGTTACCCCCAATTCATAATCCACATGAGCGAGGAGATGCAAGGAGACTAGAGGAGTTCAGTAGAGGAAGCGAGCATCCAAGGGGATAAGGACTGGGTTCATCTACTGTGATGACTTTAGAGCTATGGAAACAAGGCGGTGTGTCTTTCTATCACACCTTTAAGACGATCCTTTGGCTGTTTTAATGTTGTTTTTATCCTCTGAATCACATTCTAGCCATTTCTAGTAGGTCATGAGACATGCAAGATAAAAATGTCTAACTTGTTTTTGCACTCTTGACGTGTTAAAGTGAAAGTAAATGTGGTTTTCATTCCAAGACATCAGGCCACTGATTTTGTACAGACCGTATCTGACACATTTTCCCCATACCAATCTTTTCTTATCTGCTGGGACAAGAGATTTGATTGGGCTACACTTGAGGGGGAGTTGATTTTGGACTGAAAAGCTCTTCCACAAAGGACACGAAAACATACGTCCATTTGCGCTGCGGTTTTGTTTGACAGTTTGTACCTTCGCTTGCCTCAATTATTGGAACAGCAATCTCTATAAATATGCAGAATAGACTTAATGCATATTCATTGGCTTTAAGGGAAGTAGTCTGTAGTGAAGAAGGAGAGGAGGCATATTCATTGGCCCTGTGATGTTCTTTGATATATTAGCCTCTGAGCGGTGCTACTCTGGTGTCGACTGTGTGACTTGTAAAACGGCTATGAGAAGTGGGTGGATCCTGTTGGATGTTCTTGAATAGAAAGAGGGTGACATTAACGCGTCGCGTGCTGCAGGAGCAGCGCTGGGCGAAGTGCGTGTCAGCGCAGACGAGCAGCAGACGCGGGCGCCGTGACCCAGTTTTGATGAGCGTCGTCTGATATCCCGTCTGATCTCTCCTGTGAAGCACCCCCATCCTCTCATCCGATTGTCATCCCTCATACCTCTTGTGCTTTTTCCTCATGGCGTCAACTCCCGCATATGTCTTCCCCAAGTCTCTCTATTCATCCTCTGCTAAAGAGGAATTGTATGAAGGTGAAACACTCCCAGTATATAGCAACTCTATGCATCTCCAGCACCAAGACCCCCCCCTCCTCTTCCTCCTCTGCTTCCACAATGACATGTGATCCCCACTGACTTGCTGTTTGTTGCTTCTGATCTAACATACAGTCCTTTTTCTTGTCACATTTTTGCAGACGGCAACTCCAAACTAACATGGCAGTCAGACTGTGCGATGTGGCTTCTCTGCTTAGAAGTGGCTCGTGGGCTGCCGAGCCTTGGACCGGGGTCTGTTGCTTTTTCCTTCTTGAACTCATTTGGCCAGCAACACTCAGTGCTCAGGCCATACCAATGACTTCGGCTCTGGCAACTTGGTTTGGACGCCCAAATCAAATTGATCTGAGCTGATTTTGTTCCGTTTTATTTTTTAACTGCTCTCTTTTTCCAAGCTGGGGTTTAAATAGCTCCAAGTTGCCCTTGAGTATTTTGCTGTATTGGTATGGTCTACAACTGGGCACTTACTGTTGGCTTGTCTTTTTGAATGTATGTATTTTATTGTATGACAGCTTTGGCCTCGGAGAGCGTACAATTGACCGTCAAAAAAAAGAAGGGGTTTGTGTGTGTGTATAATAACCCAATGTGGTTATTGCTGTAATAATCCTGATATGCATACTGCTTGTGTGTGGATGTGTTAACAAAGGATGTCTCTTCATTTCCCCTCTGGGAGATGCTGCTAACTGTAGCGCATCAGCCAAGCATGAGACTCCAGTCTCATGGCGAAATCTTTTTGTTTTCATCACACACAGACTATTTGGCTGAGAGTGTCGATACCACTGTTGACGAGTTTGTTCAACTGCACTTGTTTTGCCTTTGAAAGGCCTTTCTTAACATAACGCAAAGCACAATTTGCTTAATCAAAGTGTTTGTTTTCTGCCAGATGGACACATGCAATTAACTTGAGGAGCTTCTTTGCTTCATCCATCAACTTGAAAAAGACATCTGGCTCCTTAGTTTCAGAAACCATTACGGGTTTCCTTTGATATAAGGCGTAATATAACCTTTGTTTCGTTTCCAACAATAATCCATATTTGAAAAACACTTGAATCTGGTGCAGAGCCTGCACTTTTCAGTGGGAGGTAGGGTAAAGTTACAGATAGCCCAATTAACAGTATTCAATACTCATTTCCTGGGTTAGAATGTCTGGTCCCAGATGGCCATATTGGCAATCCCATTAAAAAGATGACTTGATCTTGTGTATCAAGACTGATACATTTAAGGAACATGCAGTGAGAGTAGCATTAAAGTTTTAGAGCAGAAATCAGTCAGTAGAATGCAAACTGTACAGCATCGCCTCTAGGAAATGGAAGATCTATCTTGCCCATTTTTAGTTTTTATTAAAATGTGTAATTTCGACATTTGATTGAGAAACATTTTAATATAGATTCACGTATAGATAATGTTAATGACACAGCATGATGGAAAACCTCAGTTTAAGAGGGACTGATTTAAACATGAAATGTTGAAAAGCATCCTTTTTTAACAGTCCACTAGTGCCTGCTTGGCAGACTACATCAGCACGAGGTTCTGACTGGACTTTTCTGTCTCTTCAGCAGGTGATTGCTGCCATGGAAACACAGCTGTCCAATGGGCCGACGTGCAACAACACGAGCAACGGCCCCTCCACAATCTCGAACAACTGCTCCTCTCCTGTCGAGTCAGGGAGCTTAGAGGACAGTAAAACTAACTTGATAGTCAACTATCTGCCTCAGAACATGACCCAAGAAGAGCTGAAGAGTTTGTTTGGGAGCATCGGGGAGATCGAATCCTGTAAACTAGTGCGCGATAAAATAACAGGTAAAGTAACTTTTAATTATTCCATTTAAAGGTTGGGGGGGGGGGGTGAATGAAAGAGCTCTCAACATGGGCTGCTTGTTTTCAATGTCTGTTGGACTGCTACTACAATACTACATGCCCTGCCACCTTCCCCCTCCAAGGGTGATACTTTGGGTCTCCTGTGTCCTGATTTATGAAATCCCTGCATTTGACCCCCAAATACAGCAAGGCACTTGCATTCTGAGAGTATAGCCTACTTGGTAGAGGCGAAAGAGGGCTCTGACTAAGCAAAGTGTGATAATTAGATGCCATATCTAAATGAAAACCATTATGAAACTTACCCAGAAGCAAGACACATTGACTTGCTCTATTAAGGACTGATTTAATTGTGGAATATCACTGGTTTCATTAGCACTAGAGTACAGAGGGTGTG
The DNA here is from genome assembly GCA_036571765.1 of Plecoglossus altivelis. Taxonomy (NCBI): domain Eukaryota; kingdom Metazoa; phylum Chordata; class Actinopteri; order Osmeriformes; family Plecoglossidae; genus Plecoglossus; species Plecoglossus altivelis. The sequence continues at coordinate 1,921,552 of BROE01000023.1, read as the reverse complement.
CATCCTCCTAGCCACAAGCAAAGGAGCATTGACCCTTTCTTCCCCAAAAATAATACGTGGAAAAATCTACTTACAAAAATAGATCAGCGAGAAGCTGAGCTGTTGTGCAAAGTATCAGGTTCCTTCTGTGTTCAGAAAGCATGGTTCCTCGGGCAGGAATCGTTCATAAGGTTTGGAGCCTTCAGGAAAGTCCTGGCTCAGGTTCCGTTTTACATCCTTGTTCCTGACCATGTCAGCTGGGACCTGGCCGCAGGGACTGTCCCTTCCTCTCCTGGTAGCTGGGTGGAACCAGAGGAGGATCCAGCAGTCTGCAGGGTTAGAGGGGAGGGGGGTGGATGTGCAGCTGGTCAGAGAGCACACCGTCACTTCTCAGACGTGACTGGATAGAGAAGATCTGATGCTGCCCTGTCCTCACTGCGCAAGTCAAGGTTACTTAGACCTCCCCCCCATCTGCTGCACATAACTCAGGCTCCCAGGGACTTGGAAGGCAGTTGCAAACGGAGAGCAAATGCATCTGTTTCATTAGCATTTTCACCCAGAGAAGTGGACAGCGCTTCAGTCTAAGGCAGCCCCTTTCTTCTGAATGGAGGACATAATGTCGACCATTGCAGATTTCTTTAACGATGAATCTACACCCCAGGGTCGTTCAAATTCATTAACAAGGCGCGGGCCAAAGAAATGCTGCACACAACCACCTCTCTGGCTATGAAAAATTTAGAACGTTCAATATTTTACAATGCACATGTGTGGCTGACCAGCATTCAAACGAGAGCCTGTCTATTTGCGTGCTTCTCTGAAGCTCTCTGCTTTGTCTCAAATCTAAAAGTGCGCAGCTACCTCAGTATTTTTAGCGAGTGTTCTTGTCCTGACATGCCTACTGCTGCTTTTCTTTTTCTTTTTTTTACTGTAATAAAAGGACCCCCATTCTCCCTTTTAAAAACCCATATGCAGTCATTATGTATAGGAACTGGTTGGCCCGGCAACAACCAGTGACACTGTAGCTCCCCAGTAGTCTCTTTCAGGAGAAGAGATGCATTAGCGTGTCATCTGGCCACAGACACACTGTTTAGGGTGTCTCATGGGGCATATGGGAGTACCCCCCTCCCCCCCCCTACACACAAGCATGCACACACACACAACAGGATGCATAGTGGCAGTTGGCGGAGTATGAACATCTGAAAATGGGAACTCTATTGAAAAGGGCTACTCTACCTACAGATGCTTCAATTGGCTTGTTGTTCTTTGTTCTACCTGTGAAATGCCTGTATTCACCTCAGCCGTGGGGCTGTGGTTTCTGAGCTGAGGATAGAAGTGTTGCCCTCCTGCCCGTCTGGCTAAGATGGGCTGACTGATCTGGGTTTGGATTGTTTAGCAAGATTTGGGTGTAAACACTAGCAGTGATGTTCAGCGCATCCGGCTGAGGAGAACGAGCGCAAACACGCTTGCCAAGCTACATATTTAACAGGGCAAGTGCGAAAAATTCTAAATAATTGACGTGCGCCGCAAACCTAAATGAACGGAAGCGTTTGAAACCTGCCTCGTGTGAAAAGACCTGGAGGCCCTTCAGTTCCCCTGATGCCTCATTTCTCTATCCAAGTAAGGTTGCCCTCCAGGTGCTGCTCACACCGCAAGGGAAGCGTGTTCTGGTCGACTTAGTAGTGTATGTACAAGAACATCCGGTGCACTGCACAGCTTTAATGGGAACGATAGCAGGTCAGTAAGTTTTCATCTTGAAAGTGTTTTGGTACTGGAGAAAAGTATGGTTGTTCCCGCCGCAGTATGCTCGTCTTGCTGTTGACGCCTTCTGTGGTCATGCTGGCGTGCGCTGGGTGGGTATTAAGCAAAGTCATTTGCTGGTTGTTCGAAATCAGGCTGCTTGACATGTTGCCATGTTTGTTGGGTGGAAACGACACATTGGCTTGGAAGGTTCTTTATTTGCTTTCCCGCTCCAATTTGGCCTGCTTAGAAATGATGCATTTACTAGTGTTTACACCAATAGCTAGAGAGAGAGGGAATAATAAGTGTGAATTTGTCGATGAATACAAATAGGCAGTAGGCCTGAATGTTGATGCTCTTGTTTAAGACCTCCTTCATATTTAACTAATGCTAACAGCCACCAGCCCCTGCGGCTGTGTGTTTAGCTTAAGCCAACCCACCGCAGTGTTCCGGGGCCACCTCTCGTTGTAGCTCCCACGAGAGAGCTGCCTCTCTCCCCTTGTGCTGCCGCTGCTCACCCTTGATGTCCTCCTCCTGGCTCGCGGCCGCAGACTTTACCCTTGGGCCGCAGACCATGTCCTGTTTAAAACGGAGATCCCACCAGACACTCACACACACACACACACACACACACCACCCAACACAACACGACTGGGGAGCCAATTACAGTATAGGCAGATGTTTGAGGCGGTCCCTTGTTGAAACAGAGGCAGGGGGATGGTGGCTGCCTCCACAGCAGGACCCAGAGTAATCGCTGCCTCAGATGGTAGTTTTCGTCCTTGTCACGTGGCAGAACCCAGCGAGGGAGGGGAGTGGCTTTGTTTGCCCTCCAGGCTCCTGGAGAACCGTCATCTCACAAGCACATTTCAAAGGCTCTTGTCTTTCTCCTGGCTATAGCACTCCCCTAGATGCAAGGTGAATTTAAGTTTATGAACTGCTCTTCACGGCGTCTGAGGAGCCCTGTGCGAGTGGTGACTCACTGTGTTAAGCCAGATAGTCCAAATCTGAGGTAAGCCTTTTGCCTGTTAATAGCAGCTAGCATCGAGGCCCAGGGTTTTAGCAGAGGGCCCGTAAGGCCCCCTTCTTGATAACCCTCATTGAATTCGAATCCTTGTTGAACCATGAAATCTGTGGATTTGATGTCGACAACATTAGCCATCTTATGTAGCCGCCCGTGAACTTAGTTTGAGGGATAATTTGCGTGTGTTACCAAGGGAATAAGAACGTATCGACTCGCTAGCCAATTCAAGCTAATCTCGCATGAGGTTTCCATTTAATTCTGTTTTTCCCCCATATTTATTTCATTTAGTAATTTGAAAGAAAAAAAAAAGAAGTTGTTGCCTCCGCTGCTGTTTGTGAACTTGACTGGCAGTGGAATTGCACAGAGACCAAAATGGAGTGGGCGTCGGAAATTGAATTGCCTGTGTGCACATAAGGAGTGGGTGTCAATCCATTGTAGATTTTGGAGATAAATGATGGAGGAGCCTCTGTGAACCTCTACTGTGTCAGATGACTCACTGCCAACCGGAGGAACCGTCTGCTCATTTAAGAGAGGGGTTGCTGCTGTTTTTGGTGTTTTTTTATTTCCCTTTAAGGAAGATGGGCCCAGCTTCAGGGGCCAAATTGGCAGTTGTTTCAGACAAATACTGTTAGCCTTCCTGTGCTCAGCAACAACCTCCTGGTTTCTGGTGATTTAGAGAAGTCATGGCGGAGACAGGATTGTGGTGGAAGTGGAGGGGGGCTGTTGTGTTGCTCTAAAAAGAATGTGCAATGTGCCAACTTGACCTCTGCAGCTCTCGATTTTAACGCAGATGGATTTGACTTATTTTGCTGTGTTAATGCAACGTACTCTGGATCTTAAACAGTTTTTCCCCGCCTTACAGGGCAGAGCCTAGGTTATGGATTTGTGAATTATGTGGACCCGAAGGATGCAGAAAAAGCCATCAACACCTTAAACGGCCTGAGACTTCAGACCAAAACTATCAAGGTAAGCCGCCGTCGACGCTTTTGTGGTTTAATGCCGTGGACCCGTTTTTGAATCACCGTTCAACTAATCTTGCCACATCCGCTTTGAAAGTGATGGATACCCCCACAACAAACTCTGTTCTGCCTAGCGTAATTCCGTTTTAGCCGTGCAAGGGATGAAATTGGACTGGTTAAACATCCAACTTTATTATTAACTCTGGCGACTGGCATCAAGTTCCAAAAAAGCCAGCAGCAAGGGGAGAAAATGGAGCCTTTTGTTAATATCGTCACCGCAGCTCCAGGCCTGGAGTATGTAGAGCAGAACAGTTTCTATGGTTGCATGTGCAGCGGCGGTGTGCGATGCCGGCACAGAGAGGTGGCTCCTATTAGCATTCATCAGGCAGCACAGGACAAGACGTGCTGGAGAGAAACTCATTTGCTTCATACAGTGCATCAGGACCCTGAGAACGTCGGGCTCTGATTTATTGGATGTGATTTTTTTATGACCCTCCTCCCTCCCTCCCCCATGGGGCTGTATGAGGCATCATCTGTATTTTTTGCCAGGGAGCAGGAGCATGCACCACACACACACACACAAAAGCTGCATACAGAGATAATGAATGGATTTTGAATGGCACCAAATTGTATACTGCAAGCTTGATTAGCGTAAATGTATATTGAGGTTGGGGGATGTGTGGCGTGTGGCATGCTGCTCCATTGTGCTTGCATGAATCAAACATATCACTTTTCTTATCACTACCCCCCCCCCCACATGCAGTTGTGGTGTGTGTGTGGGTTGGGGGGGGGGGGGTCAAGAAGTCCGCTGTCTCCCCCTCAGATTGAGGGGGGGTTGGCAGGCGGGGGTCTCATCGATCGGGGAGCACCAAAAGGGATCCTATTTGGAGGTTTAATTAAAGCAAGTGAATTTTATTGATACTATCCATCGGGCGAGGTTGGGAGCCGGCTTTGGCGCAGCACCATTTAGCGGACCTGACACTGTAATTAAATACGGCGGCAGTGCACTCTCCTGATAATAGACGGCCCTGTCACAGGCCTGCAGGCGCCCAGCACTGGGAGAAGCAGGAGGAGGCAGGTCCACACACACACACACACACACACGGTAATGTCTGCCCGTACACTTTGTAAACTCACGCAGGAAAAGCGCAACCCCAACTGTCCCTACACAAGCTGTGTGCGTGTGAGACACGCTTGCACAAAAGAAGGATTGCGCTCTCAGGAAAATGAATTGATATGACTGCTCAGGGGTGTAATGATGTATTGATCCCCTGCACCTGGTGGATGACTATCTGGTCCCTGGCTCCCCCCCTTCCCCCCGCTTTCTATTACTTGGCTGTGTTTATGGACAAATGTTGATTTATGACTAAGCCGGAGACATTGCTTAGGCTCATGACCAGTGAGACAGAATCCACCCTTCAATATCTTGACTGTTCAAGGAAAACCAATGGACACATTAGTCAACATAGGCCTGGGTGTCTGCCATAAATACAGTCCCAGACTGACCTGGCACAGCCATCACTCCACAAATCGAGCTGCAGTCACCTGAGTGGTCAGGACTCTGAACTGCTTATATCACTGTAAAAGGACTCTCCCATACACAACCCCAACACACATCCTACCTGCCTCTATTCGTATCAACATGGAAATGTATGCGAGGACGCCCTTTTTATTCGAATGAGACGCACCTCCATGCAGCACCATAGAATCGGGAGGCTCCAAGCCTGGTCAGGCCGTGCTGTGTTAAGTTGTTGTTTCATGTGGGCAGAAACACTTAATGTCAGTCCCGGGGCCTTCTTCCATGCCTGCTGTTCATACATGGCCTTGTGTTGGTGGAAAGCTCTAACTCATCAGAGGAAAGGCAGAAGCCTTCTCATCAATATGCATCCCCCCCCCCCTTTTTTTAAACTGTGCCAGAAGTGTTAACATATCTATTCATGTTCTATGGCCTGTATGGTGGGGGTGGGGAAGATGATGGTGTGTGGGGTGTTTGCTGTTGAGTTTATAGCGTTTGATTGTCCTGCCATGCTTTAGACCAGAATGAAGACATAAGACTGAGCGTTCTGTTCTGCTTGTGAAGTGGGCACGGGGCTGCGGTGGGGTCGTCTGGACCAGTGCTAACGCGTCTTCCTGGGTTCACTCCTGTAGGTCTCCTACGCTCGGCCTAGCTCGGCCTCCATCAGAGATGCTAATTTGTACGTCAGTGGCTTGCCAAAAACCATGACTCAGAAGGAACTGGAGCAGCTCTTCTCTCAGTACGGCCGCATCATTACCTCGCGCATTCTGGTGGACCAGGTGACCGGTGAGTAGGAGGTGACATAGCCCCTCCCTCCATGCTGTCTCTCTCCCTCTTTCTCGCTCTCTGTCTACCACCCTCCCTCCAGACTGGTATTTTCTGACAAACCACCGCAGCCCGGCCAGAGGAATGCATCATAGGTGGCCGTGTGCTGTCTCCAAAATGCAATTTTCTACTGGAGCCATTCATAAATATGCATAGATGGATGGAATATGAAATGGCTGTGGAGTTAGACTCTGTGATTGGTAATTTCTTCTGCCTCTAAACCCCCCCCTCAAGGTGTTACTGTAGCCCTTGGTTTTCATGGTGCAAAATAAAATATATTTACAGTTATAATCTCCATTTCCCAACTGCCATGCGGAAATGGAATCCTTATGAAATACTAATAAACAGAATCTTGTGTTCACCAAGCCATTTCCTTCCTCCACAGAAGAAATGTACAATATTCTCCCAGGCTAGGATTAGAGAAGGCTTCCATATGTCATTTTCTTTTGCCAAGCCAATTTTAGTATATTTTTTGTGTCTAATTTCCAAATGTGACTGCAGAGCATGTGTGTAGTATGTACTAATGTGTCCGCCGGGTCTTCCATCTGCAGTCAGATTTCTGCTCCCCTAGTCTTCAACTATCTGGAATTCTGTGTCTTATTTCCTACGTTTAGACATTTTCCCTCATGGGAATTGTAGCTTGGTTGTGTTAAAGACGACTTAGATTTATTTCAGCAGTCTGGAGCTCTGAGCAATGACCCAGTTTGACCACAAATGTTTGTACCCCTGTATCTGTCATGGATAATCTCTTTAATTTGCAGTGACTATATTGACGTTCGCAAGCCCATTGTGAATCGATGAGCGAGCAAGGGGAGGGGGGCGGACCTTGCTTTGCGCACATCTAAACAACAGGCTCTGACGTTTCCCCCAGGAGTCTCCCGAGGGGTGGGCTTCATCCGCTTCGACCGGCGAATCGAGGCCGAGGAGGCCATCAAGGGCCTGAATGGCCAAAAGCCGCCCGGCGCCACCGAGCCCATCACGGTGAAGTTTGCCAACAACCCCAGCCAGAAGACCAGCCAGGCGCTGCTCTCCCAGCTCTACCAGTCACCCAATCGAAGGTACCCTGGACCTCTCGCACAGCAGGCACAGCGTTTCAGGTAACGGGGCACACCCACCACCCATAATAATGATCATTAGAACTGAGGCCAAGGAAACCCACAGATGGGAGCCATTAGCTGTTAGGCCCCTAAACTGTTGGAATCATGGGAATTGTCCTCTACTCGGTGTTGTCGAACTTTTGCATTATCAATACTCCAACTTTTGTTTCACAACCACACTTGAAGTTTGAAGAATTTTTTATTTGCAACGGGACATGCACATCATATACGTACCGTAATAATGATTTGAGTGTGGGGAGGTGGGTTTGACTCGCATGTAATGGGAAACTTGGGCTTATAAGGATGTAGGTCCCAGATGTTTTAATGTCACTCTGTACTGTATGGAATTGATCACTTATAACTTGCAACAATTACATAAAACCAGTTTTTTGTTTTTGTTGTTTTGCCTCTGGTTTTGACAAAGGCCAACATCAGTGGGGTAATCAGGAAATGGTTTCCATGGAGATAACTTGACTTAAAACACTCCCAATGGTTTGTTCGATGCAGGCATTTGTGGTGTAATATATGAAAATGGTTCCCTCTGGTTATGTGCTCCTGCTAACACCTTGCTGCTTTTATTTTCTTTAGGTTGGACAATCTGCTAAACATGGCTTACGGAGTGAAAAGGTAATTTTGTATTTTCAAATCCCCTTCAGTGCCTTTGCAGCTATATAACGCAGAGACACACAGCCTTCCATGAACCTCCTCCCTCCCTCCCTCCATATCTCCACAGCTTCGTAGGTGTGTATACCCAATGGGGGTTCAGTCATGCTAGTGTGTAGTGAAGTGTGTCTTGTATGGGAGGCTAGGTATTGGGAGGGAGGCAGGCAGGCAGGCGGTCAGGAGATAACACTCTGCTGGGCTCTGAGGCTGATGCACCCTGGCAGGAGAAAGGCCAATGATGGGTCACATGTCACACAGCCAGCCACACAGCCCCATACCTGATCCTGTGACCTTGGGCATTCTTTTCCCATCCTTCCTCACTCCATCCTCTCTGTCAACATGCACCTCCTCCATGGCCTGCTCCTGGAATCTCTCAGCCCACATTTTTCACTACGCCATTTATTTTATACTTAAAATTGGTTTTCTGATTTATATTTGCAACCCTAAGTCCTCTTCATTTGTCTGTCCTTGGACTTGACAGCTTTCAGTCATGTTTTATTACTCTGGTATTTTATATTGCTAAACCTCTCCCCATTGATCTATAATAAAGCATGTTGTTCTCTTTTTAAAATATCATGGACTACCTTTCAAGAAGGGACACAATGAAATTGTTTGAGCTCAATTTCATAAAATGCCTCCCAGATCCCTGATTGGACGCCCTTGAAAGCACAAAGCCCCGTCAGTAGTGCTGGTCATTTTGGGATTCTTCCCCCGCCCCCTGGTTGTCGGCTGGTGTCTTGGTTGCCTAATCTCTTTCCTGGTCCTTGATGCTGCGAGCACACCTGTCAGGCTGCATGTTCCCTGAGAAGCCAACTGGAGCAGCTAATCTCATCTGACACCTGCTGAAATAATTCATGCCCTCCCATGCACTTTGGTTTTTGTTTCTTCAAACTGAAAAAAAATTCAATTTATCTACCAAGCAGGGTTTCAAGCTACTTTTAATCTGGTCGTTTGAGGAACAGCGACTATTGCGTTGCACCCTTCAAAGCTTTTGACCTACAAGAAATCAGTTCCTTCCTAAGTTATAGGAGTCAATTGAGGAATCAGGCCATTCTGCCTTAAAAAAAGCTTAAAAAACAGGCTAATTTCAAGCAACATTTCCCCTCAGTCAACTATCCTTAACATGGGTTTGAGGACCTCCCTATAAATAAAACTCCAGCTACCCAATAAAATAAAATCAAGATAGACATGGGATATTTTTTATGACCAATGTTCAATAATCTGCTTAGTGTATACTGGGTACTTTCAGTCGGTCTTCAGGAGTAATATGCGTTTCATCAATAACTCTCAAGAATTGAAACATGGTAGTCTTTGAACTTCTAAACCAGAATGCCCACCTTGCAAAGGAAAGAAGCAAGAACTGAAGCATTAAAAGACTCCCAAATATAAATTCCCAAAGGTTAGTTTCATCCTCCTTTCTGCAGAACTCCAGTTAGGGCCTCCAAGTGATGTTTCTCTGTCAGAAACGCCCCTGTCCTCTGTCGTTCTGACCCGCGCTTGTTCTGCTCATGTACAGCAGGTTCTCACCCATGGCTATCGACGGGGTGACCAGTCTGGCTGGCATCAACATCCCGGGCCATGCCGGCACAGGCTGGTGCATCTTCGTGTACAACCTGGCTCCAGACGCCGACGAAAGCATCCTGTGGCAGATGTTTGGGCCGTTTGGCGCAGTCACAAACGTCAAGGTCATCCGCGACTTCAACACAAACAAGTGCAAAGGGTTCGGCTTTGTCACCATGACTAACTACGACGAGGCAGCCATGGCCATCGCCAGCTTGAACGGATACCGCCTCGGAGACCGAGTTCTGCAAGTCTCGTTCAAAACCAACAAAACGCACAAAGCCTAATACCCACTCAGATTGTTTATAGAAAACTCTACAGAAAAATGGAAACCTACCGACCGTAAACTTTCTACATTAGTAAAAACATCTTTGTAAATCAATGTTAGGAAGGGAAACGATATTTAGCGTCCAACAATGTGATTTTCATTTTTTTTTCTTCATTGCTAGGCTTTCAAACTTCTTACACTACTTTATGTTGAAGCAGAAAAAAAATACTGCAGGGTTTCACACCTGTGACATTGCATTCTCTTGCTGTCTTTACAGATGGACCTTTTAAAATGTTACTGATAGGTTTTTGTCGTTTTGTTGCACATCTGCTTTGAAACAGTAAGTCTTGTAAGGCTTTGTGTAGTGATTTACTTTGTATTTTTCTGTGTTCTGATTTGCCTTAGGTGCGTTTGCGTCTTAAGTGGTTTAAGTGTTTATTTAAAAATAATTTGCAGTTTTGTTGGATTTTGTAAGTATTTTGTTTATTGTATTCATATGAGTTGGTTATTGGTTGGCTGCATAATGTTGCTTATTGTAAAATTTAATGGCGAAAAAGACAAAAAAAATTCTTAAAGCAGTACCTTGCCAAAGAGCTAAGAACCTCTTTGATGTGGGTTTAAAAAGCATCTATTTTTATAAAAAGAAAAATTTGGAGAAACTTTTTACTGGACCTGGAACAAATATTTTGACTTGGATACTTTGACAAATATCTTCATATGACACCTTGTGAGCTTTTGAACTTTACCAGAAAGTTTGCAGTGGTTGAAATTTCTGGAGAGATTTATGATGTAAAAGATACCTTTTGAGATCTTTGTATTATCTTTAGATTCTAGAATCAATGGCAGTGCTGGTTTCATTTGTAAAATCATCTGTGGGTTGTCCTTCCATCCTGGTTGTTATATGACTAGCAACTCGCATTCAGATTTGATTTGGAAACAGACAGAAAAATACAAAGGTTTATTCGCAAAAGTGCATGCAAAATTATAACATGGAAATATCTTCAAGGTAAAAGGGGGGATAAAAATCAGTTCTTCCTAAATGATTCCCTTCAGACAGAGCTCATGGTGTTTTGTGGTGTACTTAAACTATATCATTAAAGACTGGTTTTGTCTTGATCAAACCAATAAGGGTTGTACCTGCTTTGTATGAGAGGAAGGAAGACTAGCCGAGAATGGCAGCAGCTATGAAGAATGGGAAGGCTTATTCCTGAGCTTAGAGCTATGTAAATAAGTCCTTTTTTATGTTGAGTATTTGCTTAACTGAATTGAGTTTTTTTTTTTGGACTTTATTGCAAAAGTGCTTTTTGTTCTTTTTAAAGAGTACGTATAGTATGATTTAGATTTTTGGATATTGCCTTTTGTTTCAGTTATGCTGAAAGTTGTTTACATTCAGTTGAAAAACCTGATTTGTTGTCCTGTGGACCACATTTGGCCTATGGAGTTGTTGGTTTTTTGGTCTGTAGTCTTGCTTCGGATATAAAAAAAAAACTATAGACTTTTTTGTTGTTTTTGTTTTATATATAAACATTATAGATATATATATATTTATGTGGTAAAGAATGGATATAAACCACAGTTTTGAACTATTTGATTACTTTTTTCCTTCATATTCATATATACGTAATGCATATAACCTGTCTTAAAAATCGTAAAAGGTGTATATTGCTTTATTCACTTTGGGGAAGAACAATGAAGCAGTTCGTGACCATAGCAAAAAGGGGGTCGCAAGAGATTGCCGAACAACATCTTGCTTATCTCGAACAAACAGGCTGGTCGGGCCTTAGATGCACTGAAGACTGCACCTGCATCCTGCTTTGTATTTAACTAATTACTAGTCATGCTTCCCCTTAAAATGAGCAGTGTGCTATGCATTATATATTTATCTTTGCGACTGCTTTTTCTTTTTCTTTTCTCTCTTTTTTTCCCCTTTATCGTTTTCAACTTTTTGGTTTTCCCTTTTGGTTCCTTGTAGAAGTGAAACGTTGAGTCTAGATGAGCTGAGTCTCTCCTGCTGCTCTGGGGAAGGACTGCCTTGTCTCATTCCAGACCTCACCGCCCTTGGTTCAGACCAACGCCAAGAGAACGACCTCCGTGGCCGTTGGTGTGCTCGGACGCTGAAGCGGTGTTGTTCTGGCGTGAAATAACAGTATCCTCGAACCCCTACTAGATCTCAATTCTAAATGTGAGAATGATTATTTATTTGAAGTTGTACAGTATGACTTGGCTCACAGCATTTTTTTGGGGGGATAGAATATATCTTTTTGTTGAGTATTTAAAAGGATGTACATGTTCTTTCTTTGTGTTTGGAATACTTTGTATTTTTTCATGTTCAGTACATCAATAAATAAGTTGAAGGGAAATGCAATTCTGTGGATGGATCTGATGTGTGCTGCTCAACCTCCACCTGCTGAATCTTTCGGCCATGTCACTGTTCCTACCGTTCCTAGTAGGCAGTTACAGGCAGGCCAGGACTGAGTCTTTGCAAGTGTGTTAAGTAAAGGTGACCTGTGTGACCCCTGTATGCTCACCAGAGATCACCTGTCATCAGGTGCCGTCTGCCCCTTCCATTTTCACTATTTACCCTCTGACCAAATGTTGCCTTTTTTGTGATTTAGTGAATGTTTTTCATGATGCATTTATGCTGTTTATGACCACAACATCACTTAGCTATGAATAATCTGTTCAATAATTCAATTAACTCTGGATTGACTGTAGTTGTAAGGACCGTTTATTTGTGCGAGGCTTCAGGGCAATTTTATATTTGTCAGGAGTGCTTTTTTGCATTTGAACTACTGTTGAAGCTTTATGGTATTGCGCCGACTTGGAAGTTATAGAACGCAAATCAATGTTCTGCTTTGCTTCGAGTGCGACTCTGTTCTGAAAATAACGGTGTACAAGCTGCCCTGAGAGTTAATTGGAGCACGGTTCACACACCAGCACTAAAATGTGCTGTCACAAAGGCAGCACAGGGCTTGAAGGAAGAAGCCTGATATAGAGTATTGATTTTCCTTATCTCATGCTCCACTTGAGCCCCGCCGGCTCGGTGAAGATGAAATGGCCTCTGCTTTGAAGTGTGCTTCCTGCTGTGGCGACACCTCGCGCTGCCCAACTGTCATTTTAAGGGGCATTGGAAGGACACGGACATGGCATTACCCAGCCTGCTCTGCTTTCAAAACAAGTTCTTAAAGCGTGGCTTGCATTGAAGGGAGAACACCCCCCCCCCAAAAAAAAAAACACTAACCTGACTTGGTTTAATGAAGACAATATTTACGCTGTGCTCAATCATGTAGTCATTCTACAATTTCTGCATGATCGCTGATGGATAAGGGGTCTAATCTGCCTCTTAAAAAGCTTTCAGTGTCTTAGAGTTCTCCAGAAATTTGCTGGCCCATTAGACTGCATGTGGCAACAGAAGTAATCTCAAACGCTTGTCTTCACAGACACGTGAACCTCCGTAAATATTCCCTGTATTGTCTGAAGGCTCCAAACCTTCACGCTCATCCGCCTTAAGTGTAGTATTCTTGTTTGGGTAACTGACACTGGCCTGGCAAGAGGATTTGCATGACTGACTCCATGTTTGCTCCTATCCTGTGTCTTGACAGGCGGCCAGTATTATCATCACGGACCAGTGCAAGATGCGATTGAAGTTTCGACAGCTATATGTTCCGATTATAGGCTGTGCCAGAAGAAATAGGATTTGGCCAATAGCTGCTCCCAGAAAGCTTTTGACGGTTTGCTTTAAGTTGATATCGCTCAATTATTTGTCATGTAGGCCTGGATTTTCCCCTCTGTGGTTGAGTGTGCGTGCGCCTGTGAAGCCCACATCATTTAGTTTGACTGGTGCTTTTCCCAAGAAAAGACTCTGCACTCTTGTTTGCTTTGAACAAGTAGCAATTCAGATCTGGAGATGATAGGAAGAAAAGTGAATGATTGTGCCAGAGCAAGGGCTAAAATGAGTTTTTAAAATGTAAGTGCACACCATTTTATGTTCCGTGACCCTTCTTCAGCCCTCATACCGGAGGGGCCAAATTGCGTTTGGATTGAAAGCCATGGGTCAGAACTTAAACCAGACCACAGAACGAAACCGCGTTCCATATGTTTTGATGCACCGCCATCTGCACGGCAAAGAGACGATGAGATTGTCCTCTTTTTCTTTTTTTTTCCATCAAGACCTGCAAATTTGATGGTACGAATCATGGGTGTGCCATCTAAATTCGGTGGAGTTAGTGTTCTATGAAGTTGTATGAATCGTATAGGAGAGGCCAATCGATTGTCCCATGCCCTTGAGAGTCATTTCTGCTTTCAGAGTTGGGATCATAAACCCAGTGGGGTGTGTCCATGAAAGGTGACCCCGCAGAAGCTTCAGCTGCATTGTCCTCTCTTTATCCCCTAACCTACAACCCACCCACAACTATATTGATGATTCAGTGTTGAGTGGGTAGGGCCACAGAAAGACACGTTCCCTCTATGGTCACCCCCCCCCCCCCCCCCCCCCCCCCCCACTCCCTCCCTTGCTCAAATCACCACGTCGGTAACAGGGGAGCTGATAAATAAAGCATGTCAGTAAATTTGGTCAGGCACTGCTGATGTCAGCAGACACCAGTAAACACATTTGCATGCGGGTTGTCTGTCAGTTTGATTTATGGCATGGCAGATTTTCTATTACACACATTTATAGCAGGCACCTATCTTCCTGTCAATAAGACACTCAACTGGGGGAATGACCAATCCACGAGGACTCTCTCAGTCCTTATCTCCTATGTACGATTTCAGCCATCCATATTCAAAATACAAGAAAAACGGATATACTGGTTAGATTTTGACATTCATAGCCAACAATGTATTACATGAGAACATTGTTACATGACAATGTTACTTTCCTTTCAAGACATCCAAGCGAACCAATTTGCATGTTTACACAGCCCATTGGCTTGGCTCATGTATACACAAACACCACCACCAAAACAAGACTCCCTGCTGGCAGAGGTACTTGAGGTAAACTTTTTTTATTTGTCCATCTATTATTCATCCTATCCTACTGTAGCTGAGCGAGTTTCCTTGTGTCGTTTCGTTTCCTCTCTCACCCTATCGCTCTCATTTCCCGGCTCGTTCGTCAGATTCTTGCCAGGATAAGATTCTCCCCATGAGAACTTGTGGAATTAAACATTTATAAGTGTCACTGCATCTGTGACAATGTCATGGTACCCAGTTGTACGACAATCGCACAGTTGACATTCTGATTGGCGGTTGCGGGCGTTAGGTCGTATTGTTGGGGAGAAGCGCTAGCTAAGGCCTCGTTCACCCCAAATAGGCCTTATAGAAGAACATAGATAATGTGGCTTGAAAGCTGTGAAAAACAATGAGTCATTCAGTTATGATGAGGTAGACTAGCAGGATGGGTACTTTGACTTTAAATGCAGTGATGGGGAGCAGAGTTTCAGACGTGAGGATGTTGCTGTCATCGTCAAACTCAGAGCTTAAGCTACGGGGTGTGGGAGCAGTACTCTAGCTGTGAATGAAGCAGCTTTCCTCAGTGACTGAGACTTGAGTCTCCTGGCGTTTGCACTGAGGTACTGGGGAGACCCGGAGGAGTGTGGAGAGTGTGGAGCTTTTCCAGTCCCCCGTCCCCCCTCCCCCCCGCTCCTCATTCTCAGTAGCGTTGATCCAGTTCTTTTTGTCCACTGAACAACTCGTTCATTGAATATTTGGCCTCTGTTGAGCGATGACTTTTATCCGCCGGTGAAATACTCTTGAACGTATTAAATGAAAAGGTTGTAAGTGGTTGGAGAGGGGTCCTTTTTCCCCCCAGTGGGCAAAATGTCACAGATACTCCAGAGAAAATTCTAGAAGGGCCCACTTCTACATGGTACATCTCATGAAGCACCTTATGAAATGTCCTTTTTAAAAATAAAAAGTAATTACAGAAACACTGATTCCAACATTTCACATGGCACTATTTAAAAGGATAAGTGGCTAACAACTTGAGTCCATGTCAACAGTACACTGATCTTAATGAACAAATAACACCACCACACGCCCACCAGCGCAGAACCGTGCCGTCGTGACCTCAGCGTGTAGACGAGAAAGGATGTTCTTTTGACTATGGATATATTTGACATGAATCTTAGGAAACAGTATAAATCGAGTAGCTCCCCCCATAGCTTTCTTGTCAAGACGGATGACTTGAAAGGTCATTTGAGTTGGATTTCTTTGGGATTTCCACCCATTGATATCCAGCCTCTTCACGCAAGTGCGTGTTCGCAACAGTCCACAGTTCGCTGCTTCTCCACTCCTCCCTGGGCCAGCGGAGTAGGCAGCAGTCACAGCTTCTCGCCTCTGATGGGATCTGAACGGGGAAAGCGACATGTGCGGGTGTGTGTGTGGAGGGGGGGTGGTGAGATTGGGAAAGTAAGGGAAAGGGGGAGTTGGGGGGGCGAAACCTGGCATCCCACTCATGTCAGATCACCGAAGAGCTGTCAGATCAGGCGTCACCTTCAAAGAGGAAACCATGCGTGTTTCTGGGCCGCTAACAGCCAGACCCATGTTACTCTCCCTATGAGGCCTTGGCACCTCTGTAGAGTCAATGAGGCTGGGAAGACAAGGGAGCGCAGATTAGAATAACAGCCTTAACTAATCCATATCAGAACGACGAGGCGTCTAGTTTTGGGGGAAAGCGTGTCATTTCCCATTTCGCAGTGCGGAGGCAGAATCTCTTCCCCCGCCCCCCCAAATCAAGAAAAACAAGTCCATCTCCACTCCTCTCTCTCTCTCCACTCTGTCTGCGCGCCTGTGTGTGACACAGACAGATTCTCTTCGCTCGCCAAGCAGAGCCTGTTCAAACAAAAAAGGAGGAATCTCTGCCTCTTGTTGCCTTCGGAAATCAAACCAGATGACTTTCGGAGGGGTGATGATTGGAGGGGCTTTCAGGGCCTGTGTCTGGAACGAGTTCTTCCAGCAACTGCCATCAACAAATCCTCCCCCTGTGGTCTAGCTAGTTCTTTGTGGGAAGGAACTAAAAATCTATCCATCCATACACTGGGCAAAGCCAACAGTCGTGAGCAACAGTCCCTGTTACAGATTCAAACTTATTTTTTCTGTAGTCTGTTTCCGATTATTCCCCATCCTCCATTTTTGGGACGGGTAACTAGATTTATAAATACGTATAACCAAGCGCTCGTCACTGGCATTTTATTCTACATTTAACTGAAACCTCCCAAGAGATAGCAATGGCAGAGGAAGGCACTCGTACTGATGAAGTGGCAGACTTCCCTGCTCAAATCAGTATTCGCTGTCAAGTTTTCTGCCTTACCAATTGTTCGCCAGCGAAGCAGAGAGCTCACTGCCCATTTTGCGGCTGCCTGTGTGCTATGCACGACCAATGATGGGACCGATGTTGAAAGCAACCTTGCCGGTGACCTCTACACTATGCCTGGGTCAGGTTCATTCTTTCCCTCCCTTTCACTCCCATGCCTCGCCGGTGAGGTTTCTGCATTGTGGAACACACACTGCACCAGCCGACACTCTGCAGATTTCTTTCTTTCTCTCTGCGGCACGCCGTGGAACAATCCCTGTACAGCTGCATAATAGAATGTCAGTTTCCCAGCTAGGCGTGTTGGCGAGGGCCCATTGTTGCGCCCGCTGCCCCTGTGTAGCGCTGATAAAGAACCCAACTCTTGCCTCTCTCAGCCTCCACCACAGAAACGAGGCACGCCATGCGAGTCCCTGTGACTACCTGTACCGCCCGCCTCCCCTCCAAACGCCCATGCCATGGTTCCTGTCAGACACACAGCAGCTCGCTGCGCCCCCGTGAAACGTAATTGAGGCCCCGAGGCAAGGAGACAGAAGACGAGGAGGAGATAGAGAGAGAATATGAAGAGAGGAGAGACTGATGTGTGTGCGTGCGTGTGCATGCGTGTGCATGTCCCTCTTCCGTCACTGCACACAGACCGGACAGTCTTTATGGATTGCAGAAGCTGGGATCTCACTGTGTGCGTGTTGATGTGTGCCTTTGAGAAGCCAAGCGCCCACTGGAGTGTGGAGGCCCTGGTGTTGGAGATACTCAGCATGCGTGCGTATGTGTGCGTGTGTGGGCACGCACAGGCAGAGGTGAGTATCGGAGTGTGTTTGCGCACACACCCTCCGGTGGCCACGCTGGATGGGTAGAGGGAGAATATAGCTGATGGCTGTTAGGTTGTCTGTGCGCCCATGCTTTCATCTCTAATAAGTCCTGATTTAGGGATGACCAAGCCACAGTGGGAACGATCCTCTCCTCTCATTTGCTCTGCGGTGAGCCAAGATGAGATCTGCTCCAAATATTCGGTCGGAAAATAATGATGTTACATTTGAGGTTCGGCTACGAGGGCCTTAGTGAGGGCTGTTTACGCTCTCTGCCTTGTGCTACTAGCAGGAAATGACCCAGGGCTGTGGCCGCCACCATCACAGGGTATTTGGCACCAGTTTAAAGATGATACTTTGACTTTGTCTGCAGACCAAAACTCCAGATGTTTTGATGTTTCAGTGCAAAAAAGTATTACTGATGATTGACCACTGGGATACTTACTCCCTCAACGAAAAGCAAATTTGTGATACGTCGTCTGGAGTGCCCTGTTTGTTACAGTGCTTCACCTAGCTGGAACAGTTTAGATTGTCAGCTATTAGTGTGGTTCCAAAGTTTGAAGCTCAGTAGCCATTGGATGTGCAATCATATTCTCTGTAAGTGAAAGCAAATTGGCACCTCTTTCATGGCAAATGTCCTCTTGAGTGAAGTGTATCCAAGCCAAAGTTGTATTGAAGTCGTAATCATCATGTATGGTATCTAGACGAACATAACCCAGATAGCCTACTGCTAGTTCCAATTCTTGGTTTTGTTTATTTTAGCGGATGTCTCTGCACTTGCGGAAATGAGAAGCAGGGCCTGGTTAGCATTCCCTGTCAAAGCTTCATTGAACAATCAGAAATGATTACCTCCATTGGGTAAACTGCTCTCGAGGGACTAAGACATAAAAAAATGAAAAAAGAAGTCATTTGTTCCAGGGTATTAATTAGTTTGCTTTTGCTGACAACACACTTTATTAAAATTTCCAATCTGACTGTAATTTATAGCAGGCAATCAAAGTTAAACTGGTGCCGGCAGTACTCTGGGGAACAGCATTATTTACCCACCTCAAGTTGCTTCAGAAGCCTAGTTCAAATTCTTTCGACATCTTCGTGAGGAGAAACGGTGTAGTATTTACCTCATTACAGACTCCTCTCCTTCTCTCAGGGAAGCGTTCGCAAGGCCACTTGTCAACATCCATCTAATATTGACAAAGATAGTAATTCAGAGATTTTTTTTTAATCACGGGTGCAATAACAAAAGGTATGCAAAGTTGTTTACGACGGCGCTGCCTTGGAGCAATAGGCATAATTGGCGCGCATAAAGAATATTGCACTTTGTTCCTGAATGCAATTGCAAATCACGCACGTCATACAGGAGAGAGAATAAAAATGACTGTGATGCAGTCTGACTGTAGTTGGAAATGCATTTACAAATGAAACACGGCGCACTGCAGAACCGGCGCACTGCAGAACCGGCGCACTGCAGAACCGGCGCACTGCAGAACCGGCGCACTGCAGAACCGGCGCACTGCAGAACCGGCCTTTTAGATAAGATGGCACGCCGAAGCCTTGCCCTCGGTGAAGCCGCCGCCTCAGCTATGACTGCGGTACGGTACATTCAGAGTTGTTTACGGATGCTGCCATCTTGGCGCGCTCCGGGAGGGAAACTTGGAGCGTGGCCATTTACCGGCAGCTTGATGAGAGTGCAGCGAGGCGAGTTAATTAATACAACATCGCCCGGCCCCGGAGGCAATGCTGCAAACCCTACGAGAAGGGAAGAGAGAAACTGTTAGATAGACAGTCAGAGAAAGAGACCGGTGAGATTAGAAACCTGTCTGCTGCAGAAGATGGAGGCTACCGCTGCTCTAGCAGCCAAGATGATAGAACATCTCCAGCGTAATACAACTTCGAACAGAACTGAGGAACCCATTTCAATAGAGTGTGTGAACCTGGTAATCTGATTTGACATATGGATCTCTTCCTTTATCCAAATCGTCCCGCCGCCCCCCGTCCCCCCCCCTCTAAGCCCACATTCAATTCCCATTTCGCTGCTTATCCAATACAACTGACATGCAATGTCCATTTCATATTCCTATAGAATAAATTACAGTCAGAACTTTCCCAATGCAAAACATTTCTAAAGGCATTTGAGCAGCAGATAGTCAATTACCTTTCATCTAGGTTTTTTCATCTTTTTCCCATCTAGGTTTCACTTTGCAAATGCATTTGAACTGTACAGAGAGAAATATGCAATAAATCCAAGTTCTCTCCGAATGTCACCAATGGCAGTAACTGTAACTTCAAACAAATGGCTCCTCAAGCCTTTCTAGATATCTTCTGAATACGAAAACAAGCCCACAATAACTTTGCTTCCCTTCCCATGTAATGCATTTGGCAAAGCCCAAGCTGCTATCTTTTCACCCATGGCACAGAGCTGTTCCCTTCCCTTTTACTTTGGCTCGTTGGGAAAACTCTGTTGATCTCTGTCAAACAAGTCAAAACCCGCCTGGAGACAAGGTGATCCATTGGGAAGAGCCTCTTTCCATATGTATGCATTTATTTTAGCGAGTGAAAGATGGCTTTGGAGACTGGGGTGTCAAATAACTGAGCTTTGCACATTTTCGCCTCGGCAAAAGCAAGCGGAAAACACACTCTGAGCAATAACATTCTGCAGACACTGCTTTTTAGGAGAAAGCTTTATTGTAAATGCATGGACTTGCCGTACAGTTCACGAAAGGGTATCGTCTGAAACGTCATGCAGCCGGCATTTCGTCCTGCGTCCTATACGTACCCATTGCCTAAACGATGATAACATAGCATTAACAGTCTCACTCAGCAGTCCAATGCAAACATTTGGAGTAAATGTATCTTTGTTCAAATCAACACCAATGAGCAGAGAGGAATAATAGCCTCGCCTGCCTACACACACACACAAAAGAGAGGTCTATAAATACACGCTATATAAATCTCCCTTAAAAAAAAATTATGAGTTGTGCTAATGCAGAGAAGAAGAAGGGGGAAAAACTGGCTGAATCCATTTAAATGCCAGAGCTTTCTTTTGGATAGTGTTTAGAATTCACTCAATAATTACCATATTAAAATGCATGTACGGGTCTGTGCAGTTGTGGGGGAAAAAGATAAGGCTGGGAGAGGGAAAAAAAAGCTGACTGGAATCCTATCAGTCAGCTCTGAATTGCTTTATAATTACAGAGATGCAGAGACATAATTTCCTTCTAAAAATAATGCACAGTTTCATTTTCCCTTCTTTAACAGTGTACTGAGTGGACTTCGACCCAATTTATTGACTTTTTTACCTCTTTGTGCATGTAAAGTCCCCGTTCTTGTGAGTTTATATCATTGAGGTGTATCAATGTGGTTGCCATGGATTCTCTATCTGCTTTTCTTGCTGATAATGTTGAGCCAAGCTGAAATGATGAAATAGCATGATACAATCTCCTCTGTGTATGTGTGTGTGTGTATGTTTGGGCCCCCACGCAATTCACCAGAGAGGATGCGTCCTTTACGTTTTAATTTGCAGGAAATTACCACAGCCAGATGCTGTGGAAAATGCTGGAAGATGACGCCTTAGCATGTCAAGCCCAACAATATCTATTCACTACAACAAGTATAATGTGACAACAATCTCATTATGAAAATATGCAACCCATTGACAAAAAGAAAATATTTGTAAGGAATCCAGTTGCACACGCACACCTCCACCTCCGCCCAGCTCGTCCTCTCTTTAGAGAGGTATTTATTTATTTTTGTTCAAATTCCAGGGCCGGAGGCTGACAAGACGGCGTGGCTTGGGAGCGTGCGTGTGTATTGCGAGCGTGCGACGAATGGCAGGTTCTCCTGTGATGAAATATTCATCTGGTGGACTTTGATTCTGCACCTGACAGCTCTGATCCAGATAAGCCACGGCAGAGGAGATACCAAGTGTTCCTCAGATGGACTGGACAGTGGCTCTGCTTTAATAAAGCAGGCGAGCCCGAAATGCACTGCCTTTTGTTCCAGCATGGACATCCTGTCGTGCTGCACGCTACTCTATGCATTTAGGCAAACACACTGTTTTTGTTGACTTGGTGGCAAAGAACTTGCAGTAAGCACTGCCAAGGCAGTTTGGAAGTCATTTCGAAAATGTTCGCTCCTGAAGGATGAGCTGGGTATAGATCAGTCATGGTGTACCTGTGATTTGTTGGTGCACTTTCACAGCCATGCATTAGTGTGCATGTGCGTCTTTGCACCTGTGTGCTGTGTGTGCGTGTGTGTGTGGGGGGTACCTGTGTGCTGTGTGTGTGTGTGTGTGTGGTGTCCATGGGTAATGCATCAGAGTGAGGGCTCCTCAGATCTCATCCCTGTGTCTCACCTGGTAATGAAAGAGCAGCCGGTCCTCTGCACAGCCCTTTAAAATGGATGACTTCCCTCCACACCGACAGCCTTGCCCTCCCCCTTCTCTCACCCTCTCCTCCACCACGCCCCCCCTCTACTCTCCCTCGTCACTCTCTTTATTTTACGAGTTCGTTCTCCATCTTCGCCTCGCTTTCTCTCTCTCTCTCTCTCTCTCTCTCCCCCCCCTCTCATCTTCACCGCCCCCCCCCCCCCCCCCACACACACACACACCCCTTCGTCCTCTTCAAAGCCCACAAACACATTTGTGATGTTTGCTTTGCAGCGAAAGCTCATTCGATATTTACCTCGGCAGATCACATCCACAGCAAACAGAAAGTCTGTGAGGGGTGAAGGGTCGTATGACAAGGCTGGTGTGATACGATTACAAACCTTCCTGTTGGAATTTTGCATAGCCTTCATATTTGCCTCTTGTGTTGGAAAGGTATGGGGTGACTGTTTGCTCGTAGGAGATTGTTTTAGCAAACCTCCCCTGACATACATTATGTAATGGGAAAATAATGACTAAGCCATAGCATGGCGGAAATGTAAACGCCGCAACAGAGACACAAGGATCTCGCTACAGTAATTATTCTCCATAATTGTATAAGTATGTGGAAACTGCGATGTAAAATGGAGCAATGACTATTATCAGGTTGATAACCAATAATTACTTACAAACTCTGAGCTCATTAGCCAAGCTCCTGTGGAGAGACTGGGCTCAATATAGCCCTCCAGTATCCCCCACTCACTCTCCCTCCCTTCTTTCTCCCCCTCCTCTCTCCCCCTGAATATGCCCCCTTCCTCTCTTTAGCCCCGATTACCTTTTCTCCTTCCAGAAGCCGCCTTCTCTCCCGCTCTTTCTGCTCGCTCTTTCTTGCCCTTCCTCGCTGTCGCCCACCTGCCAACTGCCTCTCAGACTTGACATCCTTTTGGATCTTCCATTTCATACTCATCCTTCTACTCCCCCCAACACCTGCCCTTAAATACCTCTTCCTCTTCTCCCTCGTGCTCTCTTCTGTCTCGTTCTTCCCTTTTTCTTGGTGTTGGTCTCTATCCATTGCTAGTCGGTTTCTAGTTGGATCTGTATTCAGCGTACTTTCACTTCCTCTCTGTGAATGATTAAGCATCCTCTCAGTATCTCCAGTCATCTATCATCTTAATGGGAGGGGGGGGGCAGGCTACCATTTATACCCATTGGAGACTGACTCCGGAAGGCGGCGAAGGGGGATAGTTTGAACCGTTCTTTCATGGGTGGCTCCCAAACAAGCGTCACCGGCATTATTTACATTGTGCACAGCCAGACGCCCACAGCCTCTCTCACAACCCCTCGCCCCCCACTCCCTCAGCCCAACCCTACAACTCGCTCCACTCCTGCACACAAGTCAACTGGGCAAGGACACCCCTCACGATTGATGGGTGGTCAGGTCCGAATGTTAATCTGCTCGTCTTGGGGAGTGGGAGTGGATGTGGGAGGCTGGGGTTGTTGCGCTGCAATGTACGTGCACGCGCGTGTGCACTTAAGGACGAGTGTCTATTGTCATGGAGTCAAGTGAAAATGGATATGACATACAGGGGGAGGGGCGCTGGTGGTGTGTCTGCCTGGGCCTCGATGGGTGAACAGATAGAACAATAACAGATGGGAGGCTCAAGATGAGCGGCTCGCTGTGCAGTCCGACGGACAGATGTGGCACGGAAATAGACATGCAAACACTTCAGCAGGCGTATCCAGACAATCAGCCACAACACATTTTCAAAGCCCGTCACAAAACAGCCACACTGACCAAAGTGCCACTTAGACGAGACTGAAAGTCACAAATACAGGAAAACGCCGACATGTACACGCAGGCTGGCTGAAAACAACACAAGGGCTCAGGCTCAAAGCCAAAAGCCATTTCAATTGCTGGTGTATAAAAGCACGTTTTGAAACTGGGCTTAAGACAGTGGATGAAGGGGTCATATCTGACGAAGGGGGGAAGTCACACAATGTGTCACCCCCCCCCCCCCCCCCTCCCCCTTTCGGTGTCTCCATCTTCCTCTGCCCTCCTCCCAGACTAGGACTGACCTCCTCGACCTCATCTAATTGTTCTTGTTTACCTCGTTGTTTGTTTGTTTTTTTGTCTGCCTGTCTCCCTCTGGCCTTCCCAGCTCGCCTGCCAATCGGATTGTCTTGTTTGGCTGCATCTCTCGTTCTCTGTCTCTCTATCCTTCCACCTGCCCCTCCCTCTCCTTCCTCTCCTTCCTCTCCTCCTGTGGCCTATGACAGGGACGCAGACAGATGCTTCTGTGTTGGCATGGCTCCGCCGTGCTCTGCAGTGTCTTACCTGATGCCAATTCAGAATCGGCAAGCCATCGTGCAGCCGGGGGCTTGGTTAGTCAGCTGGTCAAAAAAGACACGGCCAACGTGGCGCACTTCAGATCATCTTCAGCAGCATGGAGCTGTCCAGCCATTCCTGAGGCTCTTGTTTTGGATATCGACCTCATGACAACAGCAGGGACTGGTCACACGTACTGTAGTGCCCTGGCACTCATGTGTCGTGTTAGCCAAAGACAGACAAGCCAAGAGTTGGGCGCAGGCGACTTGGTGTAACCGAACTCTGTTGAACCAGTGAGTTTGAGAGACACCGGGGCTACAATTGACTTTTCAACGTTCTCCTGAGTATCGTGACTTGGGGTGCTGTGGGCCGAGGCGCCAGGGAGATTGATGTCACTGTCGCACGCTGACTCCCACTCCCCCCCCCCTTCCTCAAAAAAAGAGCCTTCTCGCTCTCTCTCTCTTACTCTCTCTGCTGCGCCCTCACTCCCTCGGGGTCTAACTGGCCTTTTTCAAAAAATACAAAGCAGAGAAAACAAACTCTGAGAAGAGGGTAGCGTTGAGGTGCAGTGGGCGTTCGCAGGCAGACAAGCAGCCAGGCAAGCAGCCAGCCAGCCAGGCAGAAAAGTAACTAGGTGATTAAGGCAGACAAGGAATGAGGTATGTAGGTAGTTAGATATAAATAGGTAGGTAGGTAAGCAGGTAGCCTTACAACTATGCAGGCAGTATTATCTACCAACTGCAGGTAGGTAGGCAGACAAGTGTGCAGCAAGGCAAGCAGAGAGGTGGGTTGGTAGACCACACGGCAGGCTGGCAGGCAGGTAAGCAAGCCTTGTAGGCAAGCAAGCAGACACCTGGCAGACTGTCTTATCACTCCGGGATCCCAAACTAGTTTCAGACAAGCTGAGTCTGGGATTTAATGCAATGTAAAGCCTCCGGGCCCTTTTAGCAATTTGAAGTCAACACACAAACACACCCACGCACCCCCGTGTAGAGAGACATCCACATCCATTCCCCTTCATGTGCAAATGTGCTGACTGGAGGTGCTTGTGCGCGAGCACGGTTTCCCTGCTGAACCCAACCCACAACCCACCCTGCGTAACCCCCCCCCCCTTTTTCTTCTGATCCTCATCCATACGTCAATGAACAGACCGTTTAAAAACACAGTGTGGGAACCGAGAGCCATTCGAAATGGTTGGCGGCTGCCAACGTAGTATTGCGATGCAGAGAGGAAGCCCAGTGTTGTGTGGGCAGATCAGGCTGGCCTATCCCCTCAGTAATGATGAAATAGCACGCGGTCTTTGTTGTCAATGTGGAACACGACGTGTCCTTGCCTCACCCCCCCCCCCCCCCCCCCACCTCACCCCAGTTTGACAATACAAACCGGTATATAAAAACGTTGCAGAATGAAGCTCTCCCCAGATGCCTATATGTCTACTTGCCATCTGCAATATTTGAGGTAGCTTTGCTCTTGACATTTTTTTTAAACTCCATGTGATTGGCAGAAGTTCCAGCTGTTCGCCTAAGTTAAGTGGCTGCAAAGAGGTTTTTATGTCCACATTAAATCAGGCATCTGTTGCGCAATTTAAATTATGTCTCCTGCCCCCCCCTCTCCCCGCACAACATAGAACAAGTTTGAGTTCTATGTGCAATGACAGTGCCCCTCCCTCCCTAAAGATAGGCTAAACACACACTTGTTACTGTACTTTCATGCTGACTAATTTGTCAATAAATACACCGGTGACGTTGTTCTTTCGCCTATTGAAAGCGATCCTGATAGCCCAGCTGTAAAACAAGGTGACTGGGCTGTGATGTGAGAACAAAACCCTGTAAACCAAGTGTTGCACACAACTCGATAAATCCAGTGTAGACAGCAGGATTGACTAACAACTCGCATAGACGCTGGCTTGCTGCACCATTCCCACACTGCCTCATTGGAACAAATCATTCCATTGATAGCTAGCACTCAAAATCCCCACTGTTACTCATAGCTCTGTCTGGTGTCAGAGTTGATAATGTGTAAGCAGAAAAAAAGAAGAAATCTATGCCATCACATGAAGAGCTACTGGATGGGAGCTGAAGCCAGATAAATGGAGAAACAGCAATCTGCAGGCTAGAGGACATGGCCGGGAGCCATCACACTGCTAGCAGGCAAACATCAGGCCAGATTCCCCACTGGGGGTAAGAATCAATCAGGCAGTCAGGTGGATAGCTGACAGTTGACTTGCCTCACTGACTCAGCCACGAGGACATAACTGTATACGGACAGGAAGAAGGTGTCAACAACATTGCAACTCTTCCTCTTCCCTAATCAGACATCGCAGGTATGAAGCGAGAGTTGCGCAGACGTGTGGTTTTAGTCATGTGTTTAGTACTGTTGGTCTTAGCGGCTTGTGGTCCCAGTTATGGACTACTGTAAAAGCCCAGCTGTGTTCACCTGGCACGGTCCAACTCTGTTGGAACTGCTCACTTGGATTGAGATAAATGCTCTGAATGAAGGGAAAGTACATTTATATTATATAAAATAGTTTATTTAAGATTTTCAGTCAAATAGAAGCACTTTCTTATGCTCTAAAACAACAGGGATTAGTATCACCATTGATTTATGTAATCTAAAATATATATATATTTTTTCTCTCTCAAATTCAGTGAAAATGTCACTGTCATATTCGACTTGCCTTGAAAACTGTTTTTTACGGATAATTGAACTCATGTTAAAGAAACCTTTACACATCAATATAAAATCTAACAACAGAAACCTAGGTGGTTTTAGGTGAACTAAGGAAACAAGTAAAGCCTTTCAGAGACAACAAATTTCCGACAATCAGTCAGATGCTGCACGACACCCAAGGTTGTCTGGGTCCATGTAATAAACATTCCACAACACCTTCACAAGTACGACACAACAAAGTCTTGTAACACGACATCATCCAACCAAAAGTTGAAAAGATTACATTACATAGTGAGTTGAAACCACAGTTATTGTAACAGAATGTGGGACCAAGCTTTTCAAAAGGGTTTTTATTGCTGTGCGTTTCTTAGACACATGGACAAGGGTACCCAAGATTCCCTGTGCGTGTTTTCGTCTGCAGAGGTTGCTGAGGAACACGTTAGCCCGGCCTTTTCCAGGGTTCTGGCGGGAGGAGGGGGGGGGGGGGGGGGGTGGTCACAGTTCGCTGTGTACGCCGCGCGGCCTCAGAGCTGGATGACAGGCCACCGGAGTCTGAAGGTCCATGACGTACTGGCATTTGCTGGGCTCTCTCACCGATCGCAAGGCTGTCTCCGTCCCGCATGTCAGCATGACCTAGAAAAGCAGGGGAGTGGGGGAGTAGGGGGAGAGAGGGGGGGGGGGTTGAAGTGGTAGCAGGGAGACGGAGCAGAGGAGATGTTGTTGTTAGCCCGGGTTGAGAGCTGTGTCGTTTCTCTCCCTCAGAAAGCGAGGCTGGAGTATTGTCCGATGTCAAGGACCTGATACTTCATTTTCCTGCCTTTGTGCAGCCAGCTTGGCTGCCCCATGCTGCGTCTGGGAACATGCACTGTGCGGCTTCCACCGAGGTGAAAGGAATGAGGGAGAGGCGTTTGCTACAAACGACAGAATTATACTGAAGCACCTAGTTCCTAGTTATTTGTGGTACACAGTGCATGCTGGTCTCTTTTTGAATTAAATCACAGCACACACAGGGAGACAGAGAGAGAGAGACAGAGAGAGAGAGAGACAGAGAGAGAGAGAGAGAGAGAGAGAGAGAGAGAGAGAGAGAGAGAGAGGGTCGCCCTATTGCTGTTTCACATCCAACAAGTCGAGGTGTGCCTCTGACACAGGGCAGCTCCAGACCTGCTCCTCTTGCCGTCCCCACAGCCTGCTGTGGCACTGTGGGCTTGGACATGTCAGGATATCATTACCTCCGCTGGGCCCTTTAATGGGCGACTTTTTTGTGCCCTCTTCAAGAAGAAGGGGCGAAAGACAAAAAAAAGAAAGAAGTTATTTTACTTCTAGGGGGGTTTCCATAGCAACCCCTCTTATCTGAGTTTCTCTCTGCTCAGACGATCCCTCTGGTGAATAAAGAGAGAGACTTGGCAGAGAGAGAGAAGGTGAGGGAGAGAAAGACAGACCTGAAAGAGCTTATTGTGTTAAACTTTCAGGCAGGTAGGTAGCACTAGTGATTTCACTTGCCCAAAAGTTGGATTAAAATAGTGTGTGGGGCGGGGGGGTGTTACTGCTGTAAGGTATGGTAGTGTACTGGGGTAGTGTACTGGTGTAGAATAGCGCAGTATGCTGGGGTAGTGTACTGGTGTAGAATAGCGCAGTATGCTGGGGTAGTGTACTATAGTAGGGTTGTGTAGTGTACATGGGCAGGCTAGGGCACTGCGGTAAGGTAGTGTAGCATACTGAGGTAGTTTACTGTGGTAGTGTAGTGTAGAATAATGGGGTAGTGTAGTGTGGTAAGGTATTGTTGTGTACTGGGGTCGGTCAATTTAGTATATAAGGCTAGAGCACTTTATTGAAGTAGTGTCCAGTGGTAGGATAATATTTCATTTGATATTGTGAACCAGTCATGATATCTAGCTGGTCCTAACAGTAGTGATAAGCCAGCCTCATACACACACAGCCGGACGCGTCACGCTCGCGACGAGAGCCAATCCGTTTAAACCTTCCTTTCGCCAACCCCTGAGAAATCTGGCGAGCGCCCGAACGGGAACGGCACCGCGGAGGAAAGCCGAAGCCAGAGATCAAACCCACGTCTTCACACACAATGGGCCCACGCCGGTGCTTTTCACGGCAGCTAATTAGGAACAGCGAGTCGGACTCCCCCCTCCCACAGTCTGCGCGTCTTTACACGCTGGCCGCCGTCGCCCCTCAGCCTTTGAATTAGTTTAAAACCCTGCGTTGAAACAATGCAGAAGGGGGCCCGCGCGGCGTTGCCATTCAGCCGCTAAAAGGTGAAGGAGCCTCTCGTCAGCACGGAGGAAGCGCACCGGCGAGGTTCACCGTTCCAGATATAATGAGGGACGACTCCTGGCCCAGACTTCATTTGTGCAGCCTGCACCCAGCAAAGGAAGAAGAGAGAAAAAAGAGTGGTGGGTTGGGGAGGGAGGGGTGGAAGCCGTATCAAAGGAATTCAATTTAGGCTTTTCAAAGAGTCCCTGGATGGTATGAGTACATACATTTGCAGACTGCAGTTTATTGAATCCATTTGAAGAAGGGGGCATGATTTCGGGCAACACCCCCCACCCCCTCCACCCCACCCCCTCATAAAAAGAAGCCAAGCCACATTTTTGATTGAACAAATTTGATGAACAGAAGAAAAAAAAATTGAACCGGTAACTGTGACATAATAGACAAAAAGGTCTGTTGAACTCGAAGAGAGAGAGAGACGGAGTGAGGGAGAGAAAGAGAGAGAGAGATGGATGTTGAGGAGAAGTTTATAAGTGGGAGTATCAAAGGACTGCAGTGTATAACCATCCTACCAGTCATTGTAGACTGACAGTAGAAAGGCTGCGAAGGAACAGGGAGTCTGTTTCTGCGATGGAGACTTTGTAAATCCTGTTGGTCTGTTAATGTGTGTGTCAATATTTAGACTTGTGCCTTGTGTTTACTGGAAATGATGAAGCTGACAATAGGGCTCTGACTCAACCACTCTAGGTTTGGATTGTGTGTGTGTGCGTGCGTGTGCCTGTCTGTCCATCCATCTATCCACCCCTCTGCCAAGCCAAATCTGTCTTTGGATCTATCCGTTTGTCAGCCTGACAAGCTATTTAACCATCTCTCTGTCCATCCATCCATCTGTCTATCCATCCACCCATCTTGTGTGTGTGTGTGCTTACCATAGTGTTCCTTGTGGGCCCTTGCCAACAGAGCTCTCCGCTTTCATACCTCATCTGGCAGTACTGGTTCTCCGCCGACCCCGCCCACGTACCCCACTTCCTGAAACACAACCAATGACAGAAAAGAGCTAAAAAAAAAACCCAACCCTCCGACAACAACACAATTATTGTTATCAACACTGCCATGCTTTACCTGAGGAACCAAACAGGTTCTATTCATTAGTACAACTATTCAAAATCAATTCCCAGTGTCCAAATAAGCACTGTTCTGCGCAGAGGGAAACATTGCTATCGCCAAACGCCAGGTTTGCTAATTGGAATATGGTTTCCCCCCTGCAAAAAACAATACGCTGGCGAGGCCAGGTTGGCAATGCCCTCTGTGAGTGCCTGGTACTGGCAATCTCTCTCTCTCCCTCTTTCTCTTTCTCTCTCTCTTTCTCTCAGAGCAGAGGGGAAATATTAATTACCGTTCGTCAGAGTTAATTCTCTGTGCCATTCGGCGCAGAGGAGGGAGAAGAGAAGTGCACAATACTACTGAACCCAATCCCAAATGAGGCCTTGTGTGCCCAGCACTCGCTAGCTAATTATATTCTCACCAAAGCTCTGGAGAAGAATTAGGAGGCAAAAGTGGACAGTGTGCCAGTTGTCTCTGCAGTAATCCACCTCTGCCTTGTAAATAAAGCCACTTTTCCTTTTAATAGTGTGCTCGCAAGGCACACCAATAATGTTTATTACTATTTATTAGTATTCCCACCATAATCCGTTTTTTTGGCACGATGGAGACATAAAAGGTGTCAAAATGTTTGTCTCGTTCCCAAAAGTGTTGCTGTTACATTCTGGAGGGCTCAATTGTGCGGTTAAGGAAATATGAACATTTTCGGGGCGAAAAGTGTAGACAGAAAGGAAGCATGACTGGAACAGAGGGACCTGGCATGCAGGGTCCCTCAGACAGACTGCTGTTGGGGCCTCAGCCTGCATGGTGTGTGTGTGTGTTCTTATCTGCTCTGCTGCCAGAAGCTCCTTCTCCTTCCTTTCTGTTTCTTTGAAATACAAGTGCATTTACCATGTAGCAATTTACTTCCAGCATTTCATGTGTTACTTGACAGTGTGGTCAGGTTTTTCCCATTAAAATACAGCTATGGAGATATCTGAGTGTACCTGAGTGTGTCAGGTTAGTTACATCATTCTCCCCCACAGAAAATACGTACATTAGATTTTTTCCCCATCTGTCCGCCCCTTTTAGCAAGCTATGTGGGTAACAAAATGACTTTAGCCTTTCCTTTATTCGTACAATAATGTGCAGCTTGACATCAGCGCTTAGTACGTCTCAAAACCTTTGCTGCGGTGTCCCTGTCGCGTGCTAATCAAAAGACAATGCTTGACTTCCGTAGCCTATTTATCTGATGTAGCAATCATGAGTAAAACAGTTGCCTGGAGTTGATCTACGCCGTTTTTTCAACACTCCAGCCATAACGAGGGGAAAAAAAAGAACACACAAAAAACTCTGGCTATGCTTGAAATAACGACACAGAAAAGGCGCAGGCTTTGAACCAAAGCAACATCTCGCGAAGGGATGGAAAGGAAGCGGCTCTATTTGGAAAAAAAAGCATCCGCTGTCATTCGACCTGTCTTCCTTTTCCGTTGACTTTGAATTCCTCAGCCTTTCAGGAGCGCGGAGCCTTTAGCGAGGGCCTTGCTCTGAGTCTGCTGCCCTTCCCTGCTCTGCACGCTGCTTATTTAGGATGTCTGCGCAGGTCACTCTGAGGTGAATTGCTCACACAAGTGGAAGGGGACCACTGCTCAGTGCCTCTTCCCTTCTTCCTTCCACCCTGTTTGATTAGGTTTTAGCACTCGGTTAGTGCCAGGAGGCCCTCAAATGGATTGCTGTCAAGGCCCGGGGACGCGTGGTGCAGAGGGGGGAAAGTGACAGCGCCCGACTCTCTCCATCGGTTTGACCACTGATCCCTAATGCGCTCCCTTTTTGGTGTGAGTGAGCGCGTGAGTGGGTGCGCGTGTGGATGTGCGAGAGAAAGAGAGACAGTGTGTGTCAGAAATGGCTCTACGGCTATGCGAGTGTGTGTGTGCATGTGTGCACGTGTGTGTGTGTGCGTGTATGTGCGAAAGCGCCCAACCCAGCACCCTCCACCCCTTCGCCGCCTCGGTCGAGTCCCCTGCCAGACCTCTATTCTCGCCCTATCAGGCCCACCCGCGCCCCAGGAGGCAAGAGAAGGCCCTGTCAATTAGGGCCCCAGTTATCACGGAGATGTGCCCTATAGACTCCTAGTCATTTGGCCTCGCAGGAGTCACAAGATGGAACTGCTATTGACAGAACAGTCGGGTAATGATAGCTTGTCACAGACTCGTATTGGCAGACCATTTTCTATAGTCGTTATATATACAGCCCTCTAGTATTTACTCAAAGTCACAGCCACTCGTACTTCCAGTAAGGGGACATGCATGCACGTCACTCATGATGATCTATATCACGCCATGGATACGGGGACAATGGTCGATTACGGCTTTTATTTCACAAACATCCACGGTGACATTTAAAAGAAAACCCTCCAAAACAAACCTTCCATAGTTACACTAAGACCTCTTGACATATAACACACTATCATCTGGAGAGACATCCCCCTTCCTCCAACCCTTCCTCCAACCCTTCCTCCCGCCCCTTCCCTCAAAATGAAACGTACTGTAGAGCCAATTAATCTCAGGCAGGCGTAGCACATCTGAAGGGGTACACTCACACGCACGCGCGTACACACGCACGCACGCGCGCACACACACAAGTAGTGTGTTTGCTCAGACCATCATCTTGCCGAGTGGCTCGCTGTCTTAACAGCGCCAGGCTCTCCTGTATGTGTTCTAGCGGCGCTGCACCATGGCTGGGTGATCCTTAGCTTCCGCTCCCCAGGGCCCAGCAGGGAGCCACATTAGCCCGCCTCGCTAAACACCAGGGAAGGTGCACCGCTAACGCATTAGCATTCAGTTCACTCAACAACAAACCCTTCTATGTCTCCACGAAGGAGGTAGATAAAAACACATTTAAAAAGAACAAAAAAGAGCAGTTTCATATGTGGGTAAATACACTACACATTGTGTATATATACTATTTAAACATATATACACTATATGTAAATGGTTATATAGTCAGTATGGTGTATATTTGTATATCTACAACATAACACAGGAAATAGACTCAGCTAATTTCCCAAACACATCCTTATACCTCTGCAGGGATCAGGGGGGGAAAAGGCCTTATTTAATTACAGCCGGGTATGTAAATAGATTTGTGGACAGAGGGGGAGAGAAAATTGGACTCCGACATTTCTAAAACCCATTTCCGTCCACATGGATACAAGAGATCAGGACTGCAGACTTCATTTTGATGATTAATGGGCAGAGCTATTGAACATATGTACTTTGGGGGGGGGGGGGGCTGCGAGACCCTTGTAATCTTGTTTCCAGATGCAAGCTCTTGTTCCATAGTTGTCTGCTCTGTTGTAATGTGGTAAAATGCACCTTCTATCCAATAACAAGCATGGGGATGGGGGGGATATCGAGCCTAATGTAGGTTATTTTGCTGTTCTGTAGGACTGAAGTGTTAGCTTGCTCAGAGAGACCTGTCCTCCTGACTTGGAGAGCCACTCATATCACATGCCTCCAACTGCTTCAGCCTGTGGTTTACTCCAGACTCATTTACACTGACTGAGCACAGAAGGCACAACAGTCTACAGTGGAGGACAGCAACACAGGCACAAGACTGCATGAAACCTGATGTTTTCCTGGTGTGTGTGTGTGTGGGTTAGACTGATGCGACAGCGCTAGAGTCTGAGGAAGACACAAGAGAGGTTCCAGCATGGTCACGTGACAACATTTCCAGACGGCCAATTGTTGTTTCACAAATAGCCATAGCTACCTAGTTCACAAGGAACTGTGCAGATAGTATCCCACTCCAGTCTGCCAGAACAATTGGAATGCATTAGTATCCCAAATGGATCCAATAAATGTAGCTTTTTGGACTAAACCAGCTGTCAATCATGTACCAAAATATAGGAAGAGACTAAATGTTTTAATGAATTTTGGCACAAAGTGGTCTTGGAATACCCACAATTGTTTAATTGATGTTTAAAGCTAATCCTTATTAAGAATAATTAGCTTTCACAAAAAAAGCTGATTAGCTTTCACTCCTCGTGATAATGGCTTGAGCTGATATAAGCTCCTCTTATATTTAAAAATATGTGGTCGCCAGCAATTCAGTTGAACTTCATCGCACCGCTAATCCGCGTGCCTCCAGCGATAAATCCGGAAGATCCGGGCTAATCTAACCCGGTGCTGAGCGCCAGTTAGCCCCCTCCCTCCACGATACAGCCGCACGTCAACCTGTCAGAAGCAATTAGCATCCCGACAACTCCACTCAGTTCTTTACGCCCCCCACAGATACCGGGGGACCGGGAGGGGGGGGGGGCGGGGGACAGAGGGGGACGCAAGCAGCAGAGAAAGAGGAACGTACAGTAGGCCTTTAGTTGGAGAAACTAGAATGAAGGAAACCACTGGTGGCATTCAGTGAGGGAGTGGGCCCTCCTCTGGTTGCACAGCGCTCTCCTCAAGTGGAATGAATATAGATGTGCTCATTTGCCTCAGGTGCTGTCTTTGAAACCTAGCCACTGTGGTGTCCGCGTACGTGTGTCTGTGTGTGTTCGCGTAGCACACTAATATTGTCTCAGGGAGCTAGTTTAGTCTCTACTGTACTGTACAATGTCTTATTCCGAAACACACACACTGCTAGATGATGGACAAGTTTGCGAACAGTTTGTGAGTGTGAGCTCACGCTTTGCACTTATTTTATACTCAGGAGGACATAGTTTGCACGACAGCACGAGTCAGTCGCAGGAACATACAAACAGACCGCCTGATGAAGTCATCATCATTCTGTTGTGCTGTTTCGAATAATGCGGTCGGAAAATGTCAGCCCATTTATTTTAAACAAACTGTATGCTGATGTCATGAGTAGCACAGCTGGTACCCGCTTGTGGGGCTGTACTTGTACTGCAACATCAGTGGACTGCACAGCCTCCTTGAGGTACCTTAAGTACGAGAGTCAGACAAGAGGTTTGCTTTCGGATGAATTACTATGTACGTCATTCAACGTCCACCAATGCGTTATCCCCTGAACTACTCTTTCAAGTACAAGGATCATGATTGGATTTTCCTTCTGTGACTCTTTTCCCTTTAGCCTGAGGACACAAATGTAACTTACACAGGGCAGGGTGACAGCATGCGAACACGAGTCACTTCAGCGAGTCATTACAGTTTGCAGGTTAGGGGAAAGTGGTAGTAGGTTCCGCCCGGACCAACACGCTCTCCGCTTTTCTGCAAGTCGCTGAGTCGTATCCACGTACATGAGCACTAATGACATACCTGTGTTGGGATATTGGCCAGTCTGTTCCTATTAGCATCATCACCATTAGCATCAATTCATTAGCTGGTGCAATCAACACCTCATAGCAATGCTTCCACAACATGCTGCTTTAACAAGGGCACTGGGGCACCAGGTTACTAGTCTCCCCATCATCTTCAAGCCATAATCATCACCGCAACCAGAGATGGTCCCATGCAAGCAGTTAGAGGTGGGCGGTACAGAGTCCAACGCTAATGCGTTGGCTGATCCCGACACACACGGCTGGTTTGCGGCACCACAGACAAATAAATGTGAAATGCATTCAGGAGGTGGCAGCCACAGCTATAGCTCAAGCCACAAACACGCCAGGCGACCTCCCCTTTTCAAGCAAGGTCATCAATTACAAGGTGTGAGCATTCAACCAAGCCTGGGAATAGTCATCACAGGACCAGTACCACCCCCCTCCTACCCCCAACCCGCTACTACCCCCACCCCTCTCCTACCCCCACCCCCCTCCTACCCCGTCCACCCCTGCTCCTCATGGCCTTCACCCCCCCCCCCCCCCCCCACGCCCCCTCTCTAATTAATAAAGCAGCCCCATGAAGGCTCATGCTGTGGGATCCATCAGGAGTCTCTTCACCCCCCTGTGACCAGAGCGCCAAGATGGGTACATTTTGGTATCTGCCTTGCCGTTGTTTTCCGCTGTGTGTGTGTTGCAGCCCTGGTCTGGATGGAATGAATCTCTGACTGAAGTCGTCAGTACTTAAGCTCCTTTGTACCAACGATAACATTACCAACGGGTACATTTCACCGCAACCCAATGCCCATGCAGTAGACATACATGTCAACATACCGGTGTACTACGGTATACCTACATCTTATTGCCATTGGCCGGGAGTTGATATTGTGTCTCTGACAAGGAAATTATAATTTAAAGGGCAAAGGTGTTATACCTGCAAAACATATGTTGAACATCTATTGAGCACACACCAATAGTATTTTTTCAGACAGGAACAAAAGAAAATCTGTGAGCCATATTTCATCAACACCTCCCAACAGATAAGAGTCGGTGCGATGTCAAATCTAAATCAGTATTCCGTTAACGCCTCACTTGTGCCTCATTAACGAGGGGGCTCCACGTTGCTATGGCTACCCAGCCAAGAGGGCATTAGGGGTTCACACTGTCAGCCCCCCCCCCTCCATACTCCTCATCCTCCCCTTCCCCCCACCCCCACCACTCTGCTCCAACTATCTTCTCAGAAAGACAAGAGCTATTACCCTGCGCTTTGACTGGTGGATAAACTGGAGTGGTTTGGGGAAAGGGGGGACCACAAGGAGGTGACCATGGGTCAGGAGAAGGTGCCTGTGTAGGAACACAAACTTGGTGGTGGGGAACAACCGCAAGAAGCTAGACAACAAAAACCCCTTTCGACGGCTCCAGCGAGAGCAGCCTTCTATCGGAGTGCCAACATCTAGTTAAGTCCAGGCGTCGGTATTGGAGAACCGGAGCTGTATCTCGTCTGTCCATGTGAAGGCTGTATAATGCCCTCTCAAGCATCCGACAAGCGTCTGCAGTGTTTCCTATGCAGGTAAGAGAGCCCCTCTCTCTAATGGCACTCCAGCAAACGCCCTTGGCAGCTTGAAAACGAGCCCATTAAGTAGAACACTTTAATGTATAATTATGCACTTGTTCCAGTGGAGCTGTCGCCACTCCGTGGGTTAAATCATTACAACTCGGAATAGACCAGAAAAAAGCGATGCTTTTCAAAAGCCTATCAAAACAATTAAGGGAAGGGATCGGCTTTGATATGAACACATGAAAGCGGCCGTGGTTGAATCGTTAAGCGAGGCCATTCAAAAGGTGGCAATGCAAAAACAAAGCTACAAAGAGGCACATACCAAACACTGACTGCATTTCTTGGCACACTATTTGTTGTGAGTTGGGGCTTTTATTTTGAAGGCTGACTTAAGCGAACGTTCAAAAGAAAAACATTTCATGTGCGGCAACATATTAAAAGAACAAAACATGCATTCAGATTGTTCCTTGCTTTACTACCATAATGGATTGGGAACATAAATAAAACATGTTTCGATCACTTCAAACTGAAACTAATTAAGTTGACTGAATCTTCAGAGGTCTGGTGTACTGAACAAGGTCATATTTATTACTACATCACCATGTTTACCTTTGAACGTTGTAAATCTCTTCATACACCTTTCACACTTAAAAGCTGATGAATGTTTATGAATATGAATATGAATTATGAATATTTCAATCTGATCTTTAAAAAAAAAAAAAACGTATTATGCATCTTGGGATTTGATTCACATTCTTTGCAGATTTATCAAACTTAAGTTATACTAAATCCAATGAACGACACCTTTTAAACATTCAACTTAAAAGGAAATAACAGCTTCGTTTCAACCCTTACATGCCCCATGTCCACAGACGACACATATTTGGGCGCCATGTTGAACTACTTAAGCTGTAGTACTCTCTCCTAACTGGGCCCTAAAACCATTTCAGAACGGACATGACGACCTTGCCCTTACAAACTCACAGTCTTGAAAGTCTTTCTGGGAGTCAACAAAATTATGTCAAACATTAAATATCCAGACATGTATGCATGGTGTCCACTGCGGTAGAGAGATACATAACTCCTTCAAAATAAACTAAAAGGTTATTGGCATTCACTTGTTTAAAAGTGAAACCAAACAGTATTACTGATGCACAAATTCTGACTTGTTCACAGGACATTCATTCCTTTACCAAGGACATGACAGATTTGGAAAGCTGTAATGTATAGCGAAAATTCATAAGTAGCATTCATACTAATGCACTGAGAGACATATTTCAGAAGAAGGGCATTGCTATAGCTACCAGCTTGACATTCTCAGTCTCTCTCCCTCTGATATCTAGTACAAAGGATTGCCAGATTATAGAACATCAATAGCTCCAAAGGCAACAATGGTTCTCTTTTTCAATAAACACCCACAAAGACACCCTGACAAAAAAATAAATAATAATTAAGGATTAGAACTGTCACAAAATCCTACTTTATGACCTGTCATGTTTCCTCTCAGAGGAAGATTCATAGCCGCGCTACATATGGGTTTGTATCAATGTGAGTAGAGGCTGTCTGAGTTCAGGGAATTTTCCTAAATAAAACTGAGCCACACGACTACTTACCCCCAACATGCACTTACTCTGTTTCCTAACATACCATACCTCATGAAAACACAGCGCTCAGAACTATACTGAATCTAACATAACCTCGCCATATCAAAAGATAACTATGTACTAATGGACGCTGTCCTTCCAGAATCCACTGGATGAGAACTGCACTCGCTTGTAACCTGCTGAAGCTGTAATAGTCAGTCATACCTTCCAGTTCCCCTGTGATTGCCACGCCACAAAAATGGCCACCCATAGTGATAATTACCCACTTTCCAACTGTTTATACATGAACTGCTACGAAGGAGAACTGCAAGTGAACTGTAATTAATCTTAAAGGAGAAAGGATATGATACATTTTCTGTCAGAAGTTTCTCCTTTTAATAATTTTTAAAAAGGCACTGGGGTGTTTTATTATTTTTTTTACAGCTCTCACGAGAAATCCGCTGTTATTGATCAAATGAACGCATTTCCATATTACCACATCTACAGAGCGGAAATCCTATTATTTTTCGGCTAGCGCTCAGAAATGGGCGCTCAGCTGGATTATTGGAGTGGAGCGTCTCATAGGACTGTCACAGCCTCTGGACGTTCATATATATATAACTGCTCCCGTTTCTCCCTGGGGGCGTTGATGCACACCTATTGCTACATTCCTGAACCTTGACACAGGCTCCTGAGTTCATTTCCTCGAGTAACTCTTTTATGAGAAACGCACAATGCTGATGAGGTATTGGCTAACACCGTGGATGCTAGTGCTCGTGTCACGTTCGCAATACCAACAGTGACATGAGGCAGAGCCAGATTCTCTGTGTGTGCGTGCTTGTATCGTATCAGTCTTTCATGTAAGTCTCTTTGAAAGCCACCAGACGTAACAGTCATACGTACACACGAGGATCACTACGAACCCAACAGGGGTGTTTCCCCGGAGACAGACATGACCCAGTCTCTGTGGGGCCACTGTATGCCTGGCGCTGGGGACTGTCTGCACCCGCGCTGCATTCGCAGTGGGTCCGCCGCAGTCTTTCAGTAGGGTTTCAATGTTGCTAGGCTACCCCACTTTCCACCCGCCCCCCCTCCCTTTCTGTTTTCTGTTTGAAAATCTACTGTTCAATAAAGCGGTTCTGGGGAGACCTGTGGGTCTGAATACTGAGTGATGCGAACCTGCAAGGGAAACTGACAGCTCTAATAGCCTTTTTTTGCCTTTCACAATAGGCCTTTTCTTTTCCCCTGACTCGAACACAACAGCCGTGCGTCAGACAGCACGCTCGCTCTCCCTCTCATTCCTACATTGTTGCCTTTATGGCTTTCAATCATGCCATTTCTGTTTCTCAATATGTAACGCGAGTGATGGTCCTCGCGGTGCAA
Organism: Plecoglossus altivelis; assembly: GCA_036571765.1. Lineage (NCBI taxonomy): Eukaryota > Metazoa > Chordata > Actinopteri > Osmeriformes > Plecoglossidae > Plecoglossus > Plecoglossus altivelis. The sequence goes on along the minus strand of BROE01000023.1, from coordinate 1,881,357 downwards.
ACAAAACATCTCTTGATAAGGCCTTACGTTCTAACTCTTTGCTTGAGTCAAGCACTTTATTGTGTATAGTGTATACCTAGGACTCAACATCTTAGATGCTGGCGATCTTTGATGCCCAGAATACTGACTAAATCTTATGATTAATATTCCTGTTTTGTTTTCTCCCGCTATCCACGCCATACTGAACGTATTTCTCAGCTGATAGGTAACAAGGAAGTGGCCCCAAAGGTTGAAAGGCCAGGCTAACAATCTGCTCTCCACCATCCCAGCGCTGCTTGCTTTCTGTCTCCTGACTCGCTCCGAGGGACCACGCTGACCCCAAGGAGAGAGGTCTGACCCACAGCCACGGGAGGGCCGGCTCCCTGGCCCTGCGAGTGCCGCCTTCTGACCCCGCGACCTCAGCCGAGAAGCTGTCTGATTTCCCTAGAGGCCAAGCAGCCACCAGCGTGATCCCTACGATGTTGTAACCCTGGTGTCCTCCACCCCTTTATGTAAATAACCACCCCCCCCCACCCCCCCACAAGGCCAGAAGACAGCAGGGAGAACATGCTAGTCTGGACACCAGTGTGGTTTTGCTTGTTTTGTCTGGCTGTGCATCAGTGTCTGCTAACATTTGCGTTGTCCAGTTGTTCTGGTAGTGTTGGCTTTAGCCTTAGCTTTGTTGCTGTCGCTGAGATTGATATGTAACATGAGTATTGATAAATAACTCTATAACATAGTTGTTTTTTATCCATCCCAGATGCTCATGTCTTTCAGTTAGGATAGACTTCTATCGGCCTCTGTGTTCTGTGTCTGTGCCTACAGAACTATTTTCTTTTCTTTACTCAAGTAAACACTATAAAGGCATGCATAAATATTTGAATCACACTCATTCTTGTGGCGAAAAGGTTCTCACAAGTGCGGTCATGCTGCCTTTTCAGGGCATACTTTGAACCGTTTTCTGTTGTTATTATTAGCTAGTAGAGAAAACAGCTAGATAGCAGATAATTACTCTCGCCAACACACTTTTTGGGAAAGTGCAATTCAAAGACATTAAAGATAGGGGACCGCCTGTGGCATAACTGTTTGTATAGACTTTTAGCCACTGAATATGATTTTAAACTTCATGCTAACACCATCATGACCACCAAGTCCGAAAAGAACACAATGGTGTACAAGACATTACTGTACCATGACCTTGAGCAGCTCTCCATTTGCCTGTTCATCCATCAGGGTCGGACTGATATCCTACCCAATGAGATGTAATCTCTGTCTCTCCCAGACCAGTACCCCCCCCCCCACCCACCCTGCTCCTCCTTCTCGCAGCTCTACTTTCAATAACAACAACAACTCAATAACGCCATGTTACGTAACCCGGCAGAGCACAGGAAGTCGGAAACAACATGGCGTCTTTACGACTCATCAATTCCTGCAAACAGGCAGCCATCGCACGCGCTCTCTCCTCCCGCTTCCTGGTCCGAACGCAGGCGATCTGTTCGACTGCAGGGACTGCGAGCGACTAAAAACACACTCCATCACACGAGACAGGCTGGGCTGTAGCCTGGAACACGTGGGCATTTTGTTCTGTTTTTCCCTGGTCCTAAAAGAAGACGAGGAAGAAGAAGAAAGAAAGGAAAAAAAGAAAGAAAAAGAAAAAAGACGAGAACCCGGCAAAGGAGACACCTTGTGCGCTTCATCATCTATCTAGGCATGCATCCGTTATTCTTTTCGCAGGTTATCGACTGCATTTCCAGAACGGCGTGTGCTCACTGCTCCCTTCGGTGTAGCCGCCGTGTCGCGCTGGCGTACCGGGCATTATGAAGATGGACGACGCTGTCGAGGCAGGATGGTCTCGTGGTCATGCCAGCGTTTTTACCTCCTCTGTTATCATTATCGCAGCTGATGTTATTGTTACAGCAGCCCATTCCAAAGCAGGGACAAGACGTGCCTGCTTGGGACTGGAAAAGAGAAAAGGGGGGGGAAATAGGAAGAATGGTCTGAATAGCAAATGGAGAGATGCGGGGCTGCGAATGGCGGGCACGCAAGCCTCAGTGTAATATCTACATTTGCAAATAATGGGATCCAATACAAATGACGTGCATTGGAAAGGTACGAAAGTGTAATGCACAGAATGATGCAGAACTAATAAGACAAGAGGCTCCACACACACAGTCACAGTTAATGGCGCATACGCAGAACCGACGCCAGACGGCACACGTATGCAAACACAAGAAACGTCTGCGGCACAAAGGTTCGGAACTGAGATGTGATGCACATCCCATTCTAAACAATCAAATGGGTTCCAGCCAACTGCACTTTGAGAAGTACAACCGTCATAGACATTCATTCATTTCACCACTGCATTTTCATACTGCAATAATACCATGACCAACACAGTGTGCGGTAGCAATAATATCTTTGTAGTGGCAGAAACCAAACTACATTCTCTACACTACAGATTCAAACGACGTATATTTCATGTACAGTTTCAACAGTGCCGTTAAATGAAAACCAGAGAAGTGCTGACTAGTAGCGACTTCTGCGTGAGTGGTCATATCTGCAGCCATGGTGGTAGCAGCTAAAACACGGCAGCCAACTACATCTTCACACCTTCACTGACAAGACATGCATGATAATGTGTGTGTTTCTCTCTCTCTCTCTCTCTGGCCATCCTTTAGGATGCTGAAGCAGGTGTGATAAATGCCGCCGTTTAAATCAAAGCTCTCCCCTCGCCCCCCTCGCTCACTCTGGGGAGAGGGAGGATGCCTCCGCACAGATTGATATCTGGGGGCCCAGCCATATCCTGCGAGGGCTGACTGATGGTCTGTCTGGATAAAAAATGAACTTTATTCCCAGCGCGCCGACTATGATTCATGTCCCCTCCACGCCCCCCCCCCCCCCCCCCCCCCACCGCCAACGTACCTCCATCCCTCCTGCTCAAACTCCCCACCCCACTCTCCTCCTCCCCCTTCCCATACCAACACCACACTCTCTCCCTGGAAGCACGCGGGCTACACTGCAGCGCAAACTCGCCTGCCCACACCCTGAAAATCACATTACTGTCTGTGTACAGTATGTGTGTATGAGGTGAGATAAAGTATACACTGCCTCGTCCAAAGCGACCATTTAGTTTCCATTAACCAGCTTGAGGTAAATGAATTATTCAAGAGCCTCTTAGCTATGTTGGCTTTTCTGTGAGGGTGGGTGTCAACTTCCCAGAGACACACAAGCGCCTCTTTTTGCCCTGGAAATGGCCAGCGAGACCGAACTGTTGTGGTCTGCGTAAACCAACCTCCTCTCTCTTTTCTCTGCGAGGCGGCCATCTTGTTCCAGACACGCCGACTCTGAGACGCACAGGAGGAAGGAGGAGCTCTGTGCTTCTGTTGTGGCGACACCCTGGCCGCACTTTTGAGGCACAAGCGTCGGAACGGACAGCCTTAACCAGGTCTGTTTCTGTCCCTCTGGCCTTCCATACTGTGGACGTGTGACAGGCAGAAGAGACAAGGGTCATATGACTCACGGTCTGCATTCTGTCTACCCTCTTCTTCCACACACATACACACACACACACACTCACTTAGACACACACACACTCGCACACACACACACACACACACACTGTAAGATAAGATAGGAACATGGTGAACCGCTCCCCAGCTCCACGTGTGAGTGGGCAGTGTAGGAGGTGACAGCGCTAAGAGAACACAATGTCATGCTTCAGATTCCAATTAGTTTCCCCCTCTAAAAGCCAAAAATGCGCACACTCAGGCGTAATTGCTCATAAATCATCTCCAACATGGCTTTAACGTCTCTTCGTTGTAGAAAAAAAGAGGGAAGCAGAAAACTAATAACATAATTTCTGGGAGAGCGGAAAATGTTTTGACATGTCGTCTTCCCCCCAAAAAAGATGGTGGTCATTTAGGACTTTATATTGTCAGCATGGAAAACAAATCTTTAGCCTGCGTCGCCTTCTACCAAAACAGTGTTGCAATTTGGGCAATGGGAGGAGTTGCAGCCAATCATGAAAGCTTATTAAAAGTTTTTTTTTCTTTTTCTTGTTTCTTTTTTTAAGGGGAGGATGGGTAGGGGGAATGCAATGTCAATGGAATAGCATTTCCATAATTGCACCCTATAAATCTGTCTGATGACTGACGGATAAGGCTAATGAGAGAGTGGAAGAGGACAGCGGTGAGACATCCCATAATTATCACCTCAAATCACAGTTTGCGGGACAGGAGAGGGAAAGAAAAAAAAAAGATAACAAGGAAGAAGACAAGGAGATAAATATACGTTTCCCCCACATGACAAGGAGGTAACAGATATTAAGCTCTGGTAATGGAACAATCCGCAAGAAATGACATTCTACGTTAGCGACACAGGTAAAGAACTGAGTTTGCTTGAAGCACCCCTTCATTTACCGCTTGCAGAGTCTTAGCTACAACAGCGCACATATTCGCCACAGTAAGCTAACTAGCTACCTCGCCGACACATCCAGTGGCTTTGCCACTGACCTTGAGAGTTAATCTCACCTCCTCAGCGTTAACACTCCCGCAGAACAAAAGGAAGGAGAGGATAGACAGGGAGCAGGAGAAGTTCAACACTTTACAGGAATTGAGTTTGCTTCTGTCGTAGCAGCAGACCACTTTGATCCAGACCAATGCCCGGCCTAGGACAGAACCAATCCCTTGGGGGGGGGAGGTAAAAGGCCACGCTGCAAAATCCTTGAGATGAAATTGAAACCCTTCACAGAGGGAGAAAATACAACCCCCTGCAGTATATGGAACCCTCCCCCTCTCTCCCCCCTCCCCCTCTCCTCCCCTTCTAGCCCTTTTCACCGTTAATCAAAAGCTATTAAAACCATGATGGAGGTCTCTTAACAATTGATTATAGGTCAGGTGAGGTCTAAAAGAGATTGAGTAACAATAAAAGAATATATATCAATATCACCAATATTGGTCTTAGGGTAACTTAATATGAACATCATAATGATGATTTAAGGCTTCAAGGGCTGATGCTATGGGAATTCCACCAAATAGCCTTTTTCTTCTATAGTAAAGCTTTCCTTTCTACGGAAATCATTGTAAACATTGACACAGGCTGAAAAGAAACCCCTTTAAAAACACCATCCTTTCTTGATCATTGATTTGTACTAGTAGCACTGGGCCACTGTCATATATTGAAGAACCACATGATGTACATGTTCCATGTCGCAATCCACATGCCCATATGGAAATGGAAAAACATGACTTAATAACAGTAGATCAGTGGTTACTTGAACACTGAGGTCCTTCAGGGGCTTCAAGTGTCCTTGACAAACCTTGACAAGGGCGCATTGTTGCGAAGCATGTGAACAAGGTACTCACCCTAACGACACCTCCGTTCCCGCGGCACTCTTTTGTGTGACTTGATTGAAGGGACAAAGGGTGTAAGTATACCTAGAAGGACAAAGAGGAACATGGCATGTTTGTAACTGAAAATGCCATTTGTTTGACCTATAGTAAGGTAGCTGGTTGCCAAACAGAACAATACAATTGTACCTCCTATTCGTCCTTTTTGCGTACCATTGAGAATTGACTCCTTTATTTAGTCAACTGAGGGTGGGTATAGTGTATTTTGACCAGGGCGACAGCTATGGTCTACGATAGTCTTGCCAACATAAGCATCCCCCCTTTAAGGACGCGGAGCCAAGTAGCCATGAAACTAAAGCAGAATTACTGAACACTGAGCCTCCATTTGGCTCAGTGGTTGTCCGCTGGGGGCTGAACTGACACACGACTCCCCTGCTTGCGGGTGGGGACACTGGAGGAGTTAGCCATTTGCCGTTAGCCCAAGCTAGCGTAGCCATGCCAACTGTAGGGGGTGGAGTCAGGACTCCAGCTTCTACTAACGAACTGATCAAAGGAGTGGGTGGTGAAATGGATGGGAGGAGGGGTAAGGGAGAGGGGGTCTTTTTCACTGACATTTGAACCAATCCATCGACCATTACAAAAGAAAGGAAGAGGCCAAGTCAACTAAAATGAAAGAGTGTGATGGGCGTGGGGGTGAGGGGGAGAGGGAGAGAGAGAGAGGGTGCTGAGGGAGGAGAGGGGGGGGAAGAAAAAAGGGTTGAAGTAAGTGGATGTGGGCTGGGTAGCGGAGGGGGGGGATCAAAAGCTGTGAGAGAGAAAAAGGAAGATGAAAGAAATAAAATGATGAACATCAGAGAAAGAGAGGGGGATGGAGAGAGAGAGAGGTAGAGAGAGGTAAGTGATTGGCCGCCGAGCGCTCAGCTCATGCGCTTGTTTGCGGACCGCATTAAATGTTTCTCGTCTCCGGGAGTTTCGTTTAGGCATTTATCCTTTCATGTCTACTGTATGTTTCACAGAACTACCCCGGCCTTCCACCGTCTCTGAGAAAGAGAGAGAGAGAAAGAGCTTAGAGATTGTTCCATTTCTTCTAAGCTTCCCATGCAGAGTTCTGACAGCACAGCGTCCCGGAAAATGATGCTTGTGCAGGACTATGACAAGTTCTACAACCCAGCTCCACCCGGTTTAACTACATTCTAACCAATCCCTGAGGTACTTGGGATACTACAAAACTTTAAGTAAACAAGAAAAATCTCTGGCTACAAAGAGACAGGAGGCACGGTCGAGGATTCCTCTGGCAATATGGCCTTGACCCTTGTCAAGGACACTCTAACACCCACAGTCTGCTAGATATTCAAGTGACACCTGAGCAGGAAAACCCACGCAGAAAGCTTGTGAAACGCTTGCATAAGCTTTTAGTAGATGCATTCCAATGCATTCGTGAACATCTGTCCCTGCGGAACGTGGCCGAGCTAAAGACAGACCGTGGCTTGTTCGTTTTTTTTTTGTTCGAGGCCTCCATTACCCACAATCCCTTTCAAAATGTTTCTTTTTGGAGGGGCGTTCCAGATGTGCTGAGTCAGATCCATGTACGGATTAAAACAATGAAGATTTCCACCTCAGCCTCCCATTAAAACTCTCAAATTCCCTCTCGCTGCTCCCTTTATTGTCTTTAATACAAGCCACAGGATTCATTAAGTTTGTAAAGCAGGTGTTGCAGCAACAATACACGCCCTTGTATGAACACAGAAACAGATGGCACCTGATAGGCAGAGTGGGAGGGAAGGAGAGGAAGAAAGGGGTTTGAGGGGAGGAGGAAGGGGGGGGGGGGAGGGAGAGACGGCAAAGCCAAGAAAGAGCAATCGAAAGAGTCCCGCAGGGGAGTTCCCCTTCCTCGTCTCCCTCCCCTTCCAACCCCTCCCCCTCCCCTCCAGGCAGAGTCATCCATCCCTGCCCACTTTTGCTGACGCGTCGCAGTAGCACAAAAGCCTGGACTATTTGTGGGCGGGTGCACTTAGGTCTGACCTTCAGCGCTCGCTGCCACGTGGCTGGCGGGGGAGGGAGAGAGAGAGAGAGAGAGAGGCAGGGGGTGTAGGTGTGTGTGACGTGACAAGAGATGCGCGTCACGCGTCCGCGAAGACGGACGGAGGGGGGGGTTTATAGACGCTGCTGCGCCCAAAATGAAACGCCGACGGAGGCAAAGGGTGAGAAGCAGCTAGCTGTCTCAGACACGTCCTCTAGTTTACGAGAAGAGGAACGGCTGTGTAAAGGTCAAACTGAAACGCACACACACACACCTATCCGGCTCCCTAGACAGGCTAAATCGCATGAAATGGCGAAGGGTGAATATATATCGAGATGGACATCCAACAAACACAGGGTGAGAAAACCGGAGAGATAGAGGGCCATATATAGGCAAATAGAGAGAGGGATGAGCCACAAGGGGCAGTGAGAGAAAAGGTGAGAGAAAAATGGACAGGGGAGGGGGGGACGAGAGGAAGGTGAGGAACACGGCGACTAGCCAGACTGACTCATGACTGCCCGGGTCGCTATCACGACTGACGGTGACACGGCGGTGAGGAGAGAGAGGCGGCGGAGGGGAGGGAAAATTGCAAGCGAGGAGGTGAGGGGAAAAGCGGGGGACGGGAGAGCGGGGAAGGGGGAGACGAGGCAGAGGGACACTGATCATGCCTCTGATGGCAATTAGAAGGACTCGAGAGGAGGAAGCTCTATCAAACATGACATCCGATCTCCGCCCTCGTTCGGGGCTGAGACGCCATGCTCAGCCCTCCTCATTTAACCTGTCACCGCATGACTGTCACACGCTCAAACTAGAAGGAGCTGGTCTTCATCCCAGGTTTTCGGTGGGCATCCAATCGTCAATGTTTTGACTTTGACTAGACGAGACACGCGGGTCCATGATGTGCTACTTCCCATTTGATCTGTTCGGAGGATTCAAAGTGCTGCATGATCGTCTGGAATGCCTAAGCGGTACGAACCCAGAGAACAATTTCCCCAAGCTCGATCCTGACTAGGCTGGCAGTACGAGTGGGCCATGTTTCAGCGTGTTGCATGCAGGGGCGGGGGCGAGAGGGTTCAATATAGTGTCCTAAAACTGGCCTGAAGCCCAAGGATTGCATCACTAATCGTAACATGCTGTAATTAGAGAACTACCACGCATGAAAAGCGGCTGTCGCTGCAATAGAATAAGCCATATCCCACATGTTTCACACTCCTGAGACATAGGTGGGGGGAGAGAGAAAAGGAAGCAGAGAGAGAGAGAGATAGATAGAGAAAGAGAGAGCACAATTAAGTATTTTTCCCAGTGGACTGCTGTGTGACTGCGTGGGTTGAGTTCACCAAAGGTGACACCGCTACCTCTGCAGGAACTTCAACACTGGCTAATTGGTTTACAGGTAACCCTGTGTACACTGGCGGCTAGTGTGCGGCAGGTCAAACGCGATTCATCGGTTTATAAACTGTGACACAATTAATTGTTCCAGTGGAAACTTAGAGCTCATCGTGTCTGTTTACACTGTTAGACCGTGATAACTGAGGACTAAAGATTGCACAAAGTGCAATTAAATCAGTCCCAACACCAATATCAACAACTTGTTAGTGCTCTTGCTTGTGGAACGAGTTGTTCCCACAAACAGTGCATTTTATAAATAAATACCAGGGGGGCAAAGTTTGACTGTTCCCAAAGAGTTCATTTGTGCATTGAGACAACTTGGGTGGTGGAGGCTGAATGTAGCGTAGCATACCTGGAGGTATGATGTTGAGGGTGAAATATTGAAAATAGCTCCAGCAGCCTAATCAACACAAAAGGTTGTGCCTGTCTTCTCATAGAACACAAGCCAATTAGCAAGATGGGTGCGTCATTTGTAGCAGCAGACTTTCAAAGTTTTCGAAACCATTTTTTGGTATGTAGTCAGACAATGAATGTTCACATGTCTTGGTTCACTTCTCAGCACAACTGTTTACAACTGTCACAAAAGCAATTAGTCCGACAGGACAGGCGATAGGAAAAGAAAAGAAAACCAACTGGATTAAACTTGGATTTTCAAATAAAAGAAAAGTTTCCCAACTACACATTATATGTACTACTGCTGCAATGGATGTATTCATGAAATACATTTCTCATTATAATGGACAAGAGGAGAAGATCACCAGGAAAAGGGCATTTTACCGGACAGAACTGGGAGAACTGCTGACATGGTAAGGGTTTCTCCATAATGGAGATGTTGTGCGCTTGCTGCAAGTTTTAGCTGTGGTTTAAATCAAGAATTGTGGTGTTCTGGTCAAGAGTTAGCATTTCAGTCATTTGTTCATAGCCTTTTGTGCCTTAAGAACGGGTATGACAATGGCCATATTGGATTAAATTGCGTCCTAGCTTTTCTTCGTCGTCTGTCTTGAAGTTTGTGGTTTGGCAAAAGGGTGGACGTCATTACTTTATTGTGGAAAATGGACTGGACCATCATGAAAAGCACTGGTCCTGAACGTAATGTCGTATATGACATCCAACATGAATTGATATTTAGCGACAGCTTAAGTCTGCACTCAGCTAGCATGGCATACTATGGTTCTGGACTCATCTGGTTTCTCTTTCTTTATCGAGCACAACTTCTGGACAACAGGGACAACAATACTACCAGAGCTCCAAAACACCTCCGAGGCACGACATCTGGAGAAACCTAGACCCTGAGGCTCAATCTAATGGCTTCCAATCAGTAAAACCTGGGCAGTAGCCTGTTTAGTTTTGCCCTTGGCACTAAGGACAGCCATGTCTTGGCATGGACTTGCATTGTTAACTTCTATTTCTGGCCTGCATATGTAACAGAATGGCAGGCAAGGAGGACACTTCTGAATTGCTCCGCGTTTTGATACTTTTGTCGTTACTGCTGTTAATAATGGGATTTTCCTATTATCTTGCTCAGCCATCAGGTAACTGAAAACACCCATACAGTATAGTTTAATAATAGAAATTAAACAATTTCCTTTTTCTACATTATTGGCTTGTTTGGCAAGAATGAGTCCTTAAGAAAAGAAAACTGTTTCTTAAGTACAAACAGAGATGTGGATTTTCTAATGACTTTTAATTCTATAGTTATCTCAAATACACTTGTTGGTAATTGCTGTGGCAACTGTTATTAGGCTCTCACCCACGAAACCCTTACATAAAGGAACAATTGCCTTGTCTTCATACAGTAGAGAAAAGCTGCATTGGTGCTTCTGAGGTGAGAACACCTTGGAGACAGCGATAAAGTATATGTTTGGAGGGAGCCAGGCACTCTGTGATTTATGTCTTCCCTTTTGGAAAGTTTCTGCCGCGGTTTTTCGGTTATTTGGGGGACCTAAAGTGCAGCAGAAAAAAGTTTCGAAAGTATTCTTCAGTTACTACTTCTGCACTATTGAATAGCCGGCTCATACTCGACTGGTTTTAAGTATTCGGGTAGATATGTTTTAAATCAAATTCTAATGCTGCCTTCGAATTACAGGCTGCATCTTTAAGATTCCATTTTCAGGACTAGAGTATCATTTTGAATGGGGCATCATTGTGAGATTGAATATTGTAATTCCTTCTCCTTATGCTGTAGTAATGGTGTTTTCCGAGGAGGTCTGCTGCCTGTCCTCCTGCCTCCCACGTCTACCTTCTCGTTCAGCCTGCTAGAAGGAGGTTTAAAGGAGACATGGTCAAAGTAGGCCATTTTTCAGTTTACTTTCATTTTCCACATGGCGAACCACAAATGCAAGTCTCAATGTAACGGCGGACAATGTTTCCATTCCCTCCCTGATGAAAGCTGGCTCTTCTGGCTGCTGATCAAATTTGGGCCTCAAAATTCAGAGGTCGATGCATGCATTTTGTGTTTGTTTACTCTTTATCTTAATATGCATTGCTTCTGTGAAACAAGATGGGTGGGGGGAGGTGCAGTGAGGGCCGCATCCCACATAAATTACCCGGGGAAAATATGATACTGAGCGAAGCAGCCTCTCTTCCTCAAAACTAGCCTCAATTTATATGCGAGAAAGGAGAAACAAAACAAGCCCAACTTGAAGCCAATTTACGTTTGAGAGCCATCACTAAAAGCAACGAGGCAAATAGCTTCTGGCAGATCATTTTAAAGCCTTGCTTCTACCACAGGCCCTGTCTTCAAGATGTTTTGCTGCTAGTTATTTTTCTTCCCAGAGCCATTAAAGGTTGAGTGGAGAGGATATGATAGACACTTCTTATAAGGGCCATCATTGGGGGACTAGCAGGAATACTGAAAAGATGGCTGTATCGCTGCTAGTTTACTTACTTTACTCTACCAAGGCAGAAATCATAGCTAAGTTTATGAATATTCCATATGTAATAGTTCCATGCCAAGGCACCTTATATATTTTGTTACGGTTGTGTCTACGCTCCGGTTCCAGTCTGTTTCGGTTTCAGTCTGTTATTGTGGTGAAGCCAGGCTTTAGGTTTGTTTTTGAATGAGGGCGGGGCAGCTTTTTACATAAGGCGGAGGAATATTCCAGAAGTAGGTAGGATGAGACCGACTGTAGGCCCCTGCAGTGTAGTATTATTGTCATCACCCCTATTCCATTTGTGCGATAAAAGAAGACAGAAATGTCTGTTACAGTTACAGTCAAATCCCACAAAAATCAACAGGAACAGGTGTGATAAAGTTGATCAGATGAATATTTAACACCTAACACCTTTTGCTCCTCCAAGGCTAAAAATGACTTTTTAACAGCAAAAACGTGCCGACATCTCCCTAACATAATAAGAGGTGATAATTAGTCCTTCCACATTACTGAAGTGCCGAGACGGCATCCAAGCTGACAATGAGATAGAAACAGTTCCCTCCCCAACACTAACCTCCCCCCCCCCCAAAAAAACCCCCCACTCCAAACATCTGGGCCGGAAAAGCTCCAGTTCACCAACAACCAGTTTTGCTCTCATGGTGTAAATGGCGTGGGCTGACAGCTTACGTGGCTTTCAGAGATAACCCAGCACACAGATATCTAAAGAGCCGTTGATGCCGCCCCAGCCCGTCTCTCCCGACAATATTAGTGGGGCTTAAGAAACCCTCGACTCTTTTCACAAGATGGTGGGCTTGAGTGTCGTTGAGGTGTTAAAGGAAAGTACTCGGTTTTACAAGACAGGTACAGCAAGAGACCGTGGCTATGGTTCATTTTGCGGTGCTTTCGTTGGGTTCTTCTCACTTATAGATCAAGACGTCTTGTCAACTCACCCAGGCCTCTGAATGTTCCATGTTTCAGGTCTGTTTGGCTTGTTCGTTCAGATGTTCGCTGCTGGCGCTACCTTTTCGCATCATCTGAATACACTGTTCTTCAGGACTTGCTCTTATGTCTTAGGCTCGAACATGTGTTTTGGCACTTAATCAATGAGAACTCTGTCTTTGGAGTCCTACAGGGTCATCTCACAAGGCTCTGTATGCGTTAATGAGGTACATACACCTCATTGTACAGAGTCACCTTGATGTACTGATGTTAACATTGTAACACTCGTGAGATTAGTCATTATCAAGTCACTGCACATATTCCCAAAAGTGTTTGGCCACTATATTGCTTTGAACATTCTTCTATTGTTCTGATGCAGGAGGCATGCTGTTAAGTAGCAGAACTACCGTCTCCATCTCTAATTTTATGAAATCTATTTGTAAACTTGTGTTCTACTCATAAATTGACATGTTTCCTTTCACAATATGTCACCTGCCAACATGTAATTTGCAAAAGGCATTGATAGCATGGAATTTTCTAAATGATATGTCTATCCTTATTCCTTTCAATAAACGGAAAACACTGTAGCAAAAGACCAGAAGGCTTTGGAAACTTTTAAAAGTTATTTTAAATTCTGACTCCTTGCATGCTATACACCAATTTACAGCAGACTTTATGCAGAATCATATTCGTATTAGAGGAAAAATTAGTCTGTATTAAAATTAGCAATTCGGTTGGTCATTTAAATTTACAGCGAATTAACTTCTAACAGTTATTTGTCCATAAGTAGGCTTCTTTGAATGGTGAATGTGCGTTGCGTTCACGAAATCCATTTATGACGTCCCCCACATTTTGTATTGCCAGAGTAGAACACCAAACATGTCGCAGGTACCTGCAAAAAAAAAAGCGTACTGAGGCGCTCGTTTTTTTCCTCTCTTATTGACAATCCACCAAATCTGACCTTTTGAAGTTAATTAATTGCATGAGCAGCTCATTAAGAGTAATGCTGCATTTCATGCATCCGTTTAACGACAGTGTCCCTGCCACATCGATCATAATTTGAAAGCCACCGAGTGTGACAAAGAGCTCACTCTCCGAGGCGTGGACCTGCATAAGTAGCTTTGTCGACTACCGATGTCGTCAAACACATTCCAATTATGATTAACTGGGCCTCTGACTCTTCAATTCCCCCCGCCATCCCCCTCCTGCGGAAGTGCAAAGAAGATGTGTCAGTGATGGGACCACATGCTCCTCACCTGTGGGTATCTATGGCTGACATTAGGCATTGGTTGGTAATCTTGTGACTGAACTACCCTATAATACAGTGAGAAAAATAAGTATTTGAACACCCTCCTATTTTTCAAGTTCTCCCACTTGGAAATCATGTAGGGGTCTGAAATTGTCATCGTAGGTGCATGTCCACTGTGAGAGACATAATCCTAAAAGACATTTTCCAGAAATCACAATATATGATTTCGTTACTATTTATTTGTATGATACAGCTTCAAATAAGTATCTGAACAACTGTCAATCAGATATAATTCGAACCCTCAAAGACCTGTTAGTCTGCCTTTAAAATGTCCACCTACACTCCATTTATTATCCTAATGTAGATGCACCTGTTTAAGGTTGTTAGCTGCATGAAGACACCTGTCCACCCCATACAATACTAAGATGGCCAAGACCAAAGAGCCGTCCAAAAACACAAGAGACAAAATTGTATACCTCCACAAGGCTGGAAAGGGCTACGGGGAAATTGCCAAACTGCTTGGTGAAAAAACGTCCACTGTTGGAGCAATCATTAGAAAATGGAAGAAGCTAAATATGACTGTCAATCTCCCTCAGACTGGGGCCCCATGCAAGGTCTCACCTCGTAGGGTCTCAATGATCTCAAGAAAGGTGAGAAATCAGCCCAGAACTACATGGGAGGAGCTGGTCAATGACCTGAAAAGAGCTGGGACCACCGTTTCCAAGGTTACTGTTGGTAATACACTAAGACGTCATGGTTTGAAATCATGCATGGCACGGAAGGTTCCCCTGCTTAAACAAGCACATGTCCAGGCCCGTTTTAAGTTTGACAATGACCATTTGGATGATCCAGAGGAGTCATGGGAGAAGGTCCTGTGGTCAGATAGGACCAAAGTATAACTTTTTGGTCATAATTCCACTGAACATGTTTGGAGGAAAAAGAATGATGAGTGCCATCCCAAGAACGCCATCCCTGCTGTGAAGGATGGGGTGGTAGCATCATGCTTTGGGGGTGTTTTTCTGCACATGGGACAGGAAGACTGCACTGTATTAAGGAGATGATGTATTGCAAAATTTGGGGGAACAACCTCCTTCCCTCAGTTAGAGCATTGAAGATGGGTCGAGGCTGGGTCTTCCAACATGACAATGCGAGTATAACCAAGGAGTCGCTCTGTAAGAAGCATATCAAGGTTCTGGTGTGGCCTAGCCAGTCTCCAGACCTAAACCCAATAGAGAATCTATGAAGGGAGCTCAAACTCTGTGTTTCTCAGCGACAGGCCAGAAATCGGACTGATCTAGAGAAGATCTGTGTGGAGGAGTGGGCCAAAATCCCTCCTGCAGTGTGTGCATACCTGGTGAAAAACTACAGGAAACGTTTGACCTCTGTAATTGCAAACAAAGGCTACTGTAGCAAATATTAACATTGATTTTCTCAGGTGTTCAAATACTTATTTGCAGCTGCATCATACAAATAAATAGTTACAAAATCATATATTGTGATTTCTGGAAAGCTTCTTTTAGGATTATGTCTCTCACAGTGGACATGCACCTATGATGACAATTTCAGACTCCTCCGTGATTTGTAAGTGGGAGAACTTGCAAAATAGCAGGGTGTTCAAATACTTATTTTCCTCACTGTACATACCCTACCTGGCCGGTCGCGGTCCTTCTGGATCAGGAGCCGTGGTACCTCGTCTGCGGTGAAAATGCACCCTACTGTGAGGTCAAGCGCCAAACTGATACAAAATCTGGGGAGGGCGGAGGGGAGATCCCGGTGTTGCTGTATTTTGTGTAGCCGACGGGATCAAACTGTGCATGTGGAGGATGCTTCAGCGGAGTCACAAGAAGCCCTGTCTGGTGGAGCCCAGTCGGGTTATCACTGCACCCCCCACCTAACACCACCAACACAACCACCATCTCAAAAGACACCTGCCTGTCTTCAGATGGAAAACAGGCGCAATGTTATAGATGCAAGAAAGGGCCAAACAGGTGCGCATTTCTGCCAGGTTTTCATACGCGAGTGCTGAGCGCCGAGCATGACTCATTCAACACGGTGGCGCCTTAGTGACACGTGAGGGGAGACTGAGGGAATCTGACCTGACACGCTTGCATAAATCCCAGCCTCGTCTATTTCAGTTGCTTTGAGGACCGTCTACAGATCCACAAGAGGAATATTGAGACGGTAGGTGGGGTGCTGGTTCTCAGAGCTTATTATGGGGTGTCTCCTTCCACGCTGTGCCCATCCGGTCAACCGTGGCAACGAGTCAATTTGAGAGGGGCAAGCGCAGGAAGGTTCCGGTTCCCAAATTCCCTGTCTCGTGACAGACATGTGAGATGGAACTGGAAAAGTTAGGTAAGAACCTGTCATATTTGCCGCCTACCTTGTTTGTACTGTAAAGTATCATTAATCCTTTGTGACCTGTCCTTAATAAGGATTTTGTTGCGAGGGATGATAGTGAACGCTATTCAATGAGGATGAGGATGCACTGTGATGCTGCTATCTCTCTGATTATTTCCCTGTTGTTTATGCCCTGTAGAGGAATTGATTTCTATCAAAGCGATTTGAAGTGCACCTCTACAGCGCATTTAACTCCTAATCTCGCCACTAATCTTTCCACTTGAAAGCGTTAAACAACAAACGCAGCCCTTTTCTCTTTGAAAAACAAGTAATTATACTTTTTTTTTGTGGCCAGACATCAGAGAGAACTTTTTGGGCCCCCCGAAACAGGAATGATTCATAGTGACACACACTAGACTATGCACACACAAAATTAGACAAATGAAAGCCGATGAAAGTTTAGGCTGTGAGACCGAACATCCTATAGCTGTCAGAGTAGAACACTCAGAACAGGCTGCCAGGCCAAAATGAAGCCGTCGGTTGACTAGCGTTTCAAACATGGAAACGCGGTGTGGACACTTTAAACCAGTAAACAGGATCTGAGGTAGGAAGAGTGCGTGTGCGGCCAGTATAGCTGTGTGTACACTGCATTTATATGCGTTTCCATGCCTACAAAAGCAATCAGCCACTTCTATTTCCTTGCTCCATTAGGCCTATCTAATATACTGAGCTGTTCCGCTCCTATCATTGTCTCCAAATGAATCTCCACCATTTGGCTTTCTACTCTCCCACCCGCACACCAGTACCAAATGAATGCCATTCATTTAAATAATGTACAACTATTAGTTATATTAAAGATAGACAGTGTTCCAGCTCCCAGAGCACACATATACCGCTTCGGGCATTTTTCTCCAATATTGGCTGGTGTTCAGGAAAAAAAAAGAGGGAGGGGGATGAGAGAGGGGGATGAGAGAGAGCAGTTTAATCAAAAGAGAGAGATCTAAACACTAGGGAAGAGTGGATGTTAGCAGATTTCTACTGATGATCAAGACGGAGCGGGCGAGCGGAGGATTCCGGTCCGTTATCGAATCCGGTTTGAGCTCGGTCGCGTTTGCTGCTGGAGGGCTGCGGAGGGAGCGAGACACGCTGCCGGTCGGTTTATCTGCCTGTCAATGCCACGTCTTTTCAGGATCACGGTTCAAGGCGACTAGCAAGGAGAGTGTGCGTACGTGTGCGTGCGTGTGTGTGTGTGTGGTGGGGGGGGAGGACTGGCTGGTGCGTTGCTGTGGGGGGGCTGGTGGGTCGCTAAGGACCCTGGGCGACGATCCTGCTGGATATTATTGTGCTCTCGGGTGACTTGGAGGACGGAAATAGAGAGGAGTGTGTGAGGCTGTGTGTCTGGGAAGGAGAGGTTGGGAGGGTTCAGGGACAGATGCCGAGGCAGTGAGATTGAGAGAAATAGGGCAGCTCGACACAGCAACTTCCCTGCGCTGCTTAAGGACTGGATTAAGCAAGCCCTTGTGGTGATACGCTTTACGCAGTGAGCGCGCTTGCACACACACGCGCGCATTCACGCACACCTACGCAAACACTTGCTCAAACATGGATGCTCGCGAGCAGTTCGTAAAAAACACATTTCCTTTTGAATGTGTGTTGAGGGTAATTACAAGCGGAACTACTATGTTGCTGGGAATGTGCACAACAGAACTAATCACAAGGCTACTTTGACAGAAGTGGTTCTTAACTTGAGTCGACTTGGTAAAAACACAGATCAAGGCTACCGTTTTGAGAAACTTTTGGGTGCTATTTGCTCTTAAACACTGTACAAAACATTTTCGAAGCGTGTGTGCCTGCGTGTGCTTGTATGTGTGTGTACGGGCACGGGTAGCGGCAGATTCCACAGAGGACTGAAAAACGTATTTGCAGCGCAGATCTCAGATAATTTTCTTTCAATCTTTCAAAATTGCAACCACCCACAGGCACAGAGAGCTCCAGCTGGCAGCCAATTCTGAGGAGAACAGATTCTTCCCCGGCAGGGGCTACAGGGAGGCTGAGAGGGAAGGGAGACAAGCCACACTGTTGATTAAATCGAGTTGATTTAGCCGGTCTGCTCCTCTAAGGTGACTCGTTGTTCGCCGAATTATCCATTTTAAGCGGCTGGATATTTACAGATGCGATTCTTGTTACCTTACAGGTGTGGCCCCCGGTTTGATGCCGTTACACGCAGATGGTAAAAGGTCTCGGGAAATATTAACTTTGCCATTATTTGGTTTGGTTACCAGCACCATCTGATGTGTGGTTACATAACAGCGATAGCTTCTCATTAACATTTTCAAATAAACTCCTAAAAACGATACCTCCACAACATGAATACACGAAATAAAACAACTTTTCTACAAGCAAACTGAGGTCAAAGAACAAAGACCTCTATTGCTTGACACAACGACTGGATAATACGTGTGTTTGTCATAACAATGTGTGATGTGGCTCAAGTAGCTGCCAGAGAAACAGTGCAGTGAAGCACAGTGGAATGTGCACAGCGCTGGACACTGAAGCATACTCACTCATACACCTTCAGCTGGAAGCAGACGCTACCCAGGAACAGAAACTCCTTCTCGGTACCGTAGTCTATAGCCAGCTTCTCTGTTAGCTCCCTGGCAAAGACAAGGTAACATTAGTGTTTTAGAAAATCAAATAAAGTTAAAGATAGCTAGACAACTAAGTAGATTCTTTTTTTTTATGGAAGCTGCTTCCTGATTCTCAGGCAGAAATGTGTTGACTTCAAGGGCAATGTTTCAGGATATGAGGAACGGCGCGCTCACTCAATAATCGGAGGTGTCGAAATGATTAGTCAAATATCAAAAAATGTTTGTTCGTTCTTTGAGGAAGAATTACGTTTTCAAAGCAGATGCACCCACCTAACACACATGCAATATTAACACATTTGAGTCTTAATATGTCAAGTTGGAACCGTACCAGATTCTCTACTTTAAGATTTGTTCTAACAAACAAAACAAAACTAAGCACACAACTTGGAGGAGATATTAACAATTTCTATTACCGAAAGTTCTGATATAAAATGAATAAAAGAGGAGGGATGTGACAGTTGACCGCTGTTGGGAATATTGGCAAGTTTTGGCAGTTTCGCCTTAAGTCCTTCCCCATGACAATGAAGGATTTAGCTAATAATAGCCTCTGAACACTCTTGGCTTTGCTGACATCGTAACTTGCGTCTCCACCCGACAACTTTGAGTGACACTGGCTCCGTGGATATCCGATCCCCTCTGATGAAGTGGCCCTTTCGGTCCCATTGCTATGCAATGTCACCAATTATCAGACCTGGGCAGATAGCCGCTTTCCCTCGCTAATCGCAAATAAGGGAACGGAGCCCTATCTCTCACCCAGCACAGGGGCCATTTCCATATTCATAATGCAGACTTGCTAATGGGGTTAACAACGGGCGAGGGCGCAATAGGTGGGGGTAGAGTTCTCTTTCCAGCGCGCTGATAAGGTGGAATGGAGGCGTGGACCGAGGTCATGAAAGCAATATAGCGTGTGAGCGATTTGGCAGGAGTGCACGCGTTTGCCCCTCCCAGGGTCGAGGCTGCGCCGTGCGCTCGGCCCAGGGGCAACGTTCATGGAAAGTGTGTGGTTCCCCCCACCCACCCAGGTCAAAAGCACAGGTTAAAATAGGGGGGGGGGAGGGTGCAGTCATGGGGGCCATTATGGGTAAACTGGCAACGCTGGTAGGCTGGCACACCTGCAAGCACGCACACACAGCAGCACGCCACACCGCCCAACACGAGAAAGAGAGAGGGAGAGAGAGATAGAAAGAGAGAGAGAGGGAGAGGGAGATTGAGAGAGGTAGTGTGTGGAAGCTGGAAAAAGAATGCCATGGTTTTTTTTCTCAGGCAAGCAGTTGCTCCACCATGCATGGATGATAGATAGGGAGGCACATGAGTAATTTGACCGGGGGCATCTAAAGCAAGGTGGCAAATGAGGAAGTAGAGCAACTGGAGTACTGCCAACTTGTTTTTTTTACCCCCCCTAAGCTCACATAGGCTTTTCGAGGAAGAAAGCTTGACCTTTCTGGAAGTGCCATCTCTATAGCTCGCCTGTTCTGTCCTGCTTCCCTGCTGTAATGAACAGTTTCAGTGCCCCAGGGCTACTGTAGCTACCTATGGCTGCTGCTCTCTTGGCTGAGAGCTTCAAACAAACAGCTCACAGGGAGAGCCACTGCTTAGAAACGGACCCTGACTCCAAACAGGCCTTGTAGTGCCTCGTCATGACACGCGCCGTTATGCCGGCACCAAACAAATGCCTGTGATTTCTCCCCCCCCCCCACACGCACACACACACACACACACTTTTCTCCATCGATGCGTGTGCAAAGTGAATGGCATAATTTCCTGTGTAATGTAAATCGCGTGGCTGGAGGGAATGGTGGTGATCTAACATTAGCATACAGAGAGACGTCTGCTTGAAATGGAGAACTATTGTTTTATGCTGAAGAAAAACTAATCAAGAACAGGGGAGGTATATAAATAAATCAGACAAATAAAAAAATCGTGACGTTGACATTTTTCTTTAAGAACTGGCTATTCGGCACAGTGACCGCGGCAACACTTCTCATTTCTTTTGAAATGGAGAATGACAATGGTGTGAGAGCACATGCCAGGTGTATTACACCTGTCTCGTGATGTGACATTGAAAAGTTTGGATAACCCACGCGCCGGCAGATAGCATGTTGCTAAGAAGTGAATTAGAACAGCGCCCGGCCCTCCTGTGCACAGTAGGCAACCAGTAGCATTTGTTTTTCTTCATTAAAATTCGCCTTGGGTGCCTCACAGCGCAAACTCATTACTGTGCATCTTCTCACAGTTCCTGTGCAGAGGCGCGCGGGCTATTTTAAGGCCTGCTTGTACACCATAGTGGAAAGTGCTCTCACAATAGCAAACGGGCCCCTCGCCCAGGCACGGCTAAAAGGCAAGCTTCTGCCCTGACTTAGCTACAGATACATGAGAAGAGCAGACACACATAAATCAAACCAGGACAAATGTCTAGTGTTCGTCCCCGCTCCCTTCCCACCCCCGCCGTTTACCTGGATGCAGCCAGCGTACCTTATTTCCACATTAACGTTCTCGTAGGCCTCTTCGATTTTCTGCAGATCCGCTCTCTCCTTCTCGGCGGCTAGACGAAACAAAACAAGGGGTTGGGAGGTGGTAAAGGTCAGGCGATTTAACAATTGGGGGAAGGCGTCGTGTGGTAACATCTGCGTGTTGCCAAACAGCGGCTGCCAACGTGGGCTGTGTTGTGTCTGGCCGCGCGAGACAGCAGGAGCCTGGTAGCAAATAGACACACGTGCTATTTCCAGGTGTGGCGGCAACCGAGATGCCCACAGGCTTAATTAGTCACTTCACCGTGACAAGTGTGCTAACTGAGGGGGAGAGGTAGCGAGGGAGGGAGGGGGGGAGAGAGAGAGAGAGAGAGAGAGGGAGAGGGAGAGAGAGGGAGGGAGAGGGAGAGGGAGAGAGAGGGAGAGAGAGTAGGCCACAGCGTGTTGTTTGTGTCTTTTCTTGACACATTTCGACTTCCCTCGCAAGCTTCCCGTCTGACAGCATGTCATGTTCTTGCCATAATCATTGATCTAAAATCACCGGCGCTGCGGCGCGGAGGGGGGGGCGGCTCGATGCACTGACTCCAGTCCTGTGAAACCCCCCCATTAGCATATTTGCGAATCAAGCGCTCAACTTTTTTCTGCCTGTCCGCCACGCCACTCGCATCAGAGACGGACAAGTGCAGATCGACCCGGGACTTTCGACATATCCATTGCACACAGTAACTTAGGCTGACACAAGACCGGCGTGTTTCCAACGAGAACGGACTCATTTGACATTCTCCTACTATTGACGCTGAAACCGAAACGAATAGCAACTTGCGTGTTGTGTGCACCCCAGATACCAGTGATGCCTTGGTGATCTGTACCTACAATATAGGCAGGGTTTGGAATTACATGAATGACTTATGACACTACCATCGTTAAAAACTCTGAAGACTATTTCGCGATCTTACTCCTACCTTTTTCACTTTCTATGAAGTCTTTTGTTTGGAATTGGACACGATCGACGAGAATATTATGAGTAGTCTAGCTAAAGTTCTGTCCTGAAAATGATTTCAAGTCCTACTGATGTGTTCACGTGACAACCACTATTGTGTGGGATGCAAACAAACAAACAAGGGGGGGTCTTAATAGTCCCAATGGTGGGTGTTGGACCAGACAGGTTTCCCTTACTTCACATGCTATCTATAGACAGAATGGGCAGTTGAAAATGGTGGTTGGGAGCTGTACAGTGAAAGGACAAAGAGAACAATGGGACAAGAGAGGAGGAAACCACCGGAGAAAACCGAAGCACTAAAGAGACAGAGCCTTCGCGGACTCCACTTTAATTGTCTTGCGCCGTCGGTCCAGGGGATTGGCTGAGCTCCTGGAGAGGACGCCGCAGTCACCGCCACCACTCTGGCAGCTGGGCTTGGGCACCGTCGTCGAGGAAACCCTCGGCGGGGGTTCCGCACCGTGGCAACGGGAGCGCGGGCAGCGGATACTGTGTGGGAGGCTGTCGGCGACTGGCACTGAATACCAATTAGCGTGTTCCGTGCATACGGTCTCAGCTGGTCGCCCATAAAGCCACCACTGCATATACGACCCCCCTCTCCCCACCCCTCCCTCTCTCTCACCGCCCTCCCCATACCATACCATCCCTACGGCACACAGCACCCCGGCACTTCACACCCCATGTAGGGTGACCAAGAGCCGACCTGTGATTTTCTGCAGTATAATGGCTATTTTTATGACTTTGAAAGGGTAGTTCTTTTTATGCACCCCCACCCTTTCCCCCTTCTCCCAACCACCACCCTCCAGCCACACAGATCTCTCAAACACGTGTGCGCATGCACGTGCAGTCTGGTGTGCGCTCTTCGCATTCGCTAACACACACACCCTCCACACACACACCCACACACACACACACATCATCCGAGGCTGAGCAATGACAAAAGGAGAGGCGAGATTCCCTCGTCGTTGACCCTTTGACCCCTTCTGCGGCAGCCCGGAACTGTCTGGAGACTGTGTGGATCTTCACTCAACGAAAGAGGAGAGGGAAGGAGAGGGCGAGGGGAGAAGGGGAGGAGGGTTGGAGGGGAGGAGGAGTGGAGGGGAGGATGGGTGGAGGGGACGAGGAGTGGAGGGGAGGATGGGTGGAGGGGAGGAGGGGAGGAGTGGAGGAGGGGTGGAAGGGAGGAGGGATGGAGGGGAGGAGTGGAGGAGGGGTGGAAGGCGAGGAGGGTGGAGGGGTGGAGGCGAGGAGGGGTGGGTTTGACGGGGTTTGGAACATGCAAAGCAGCCAAGCACACAGAAGAACCATGAGGAGAGCAGATGATCCTCCCAGAGCCAGTCTCCTGGTCACAGCTTGAACCTGCAATTGAAACTACTGCCAACCTGTCCTGAGGCCAAGAAGCTACAAATCCCCAAATACCTTGACAAAGACGATTCAAGATGGGGTATAAAATAAGAATTAATATTGGTATTAGTAGTGGGAGGAGGAGTAGTTACTTTATTGATCCCCAAGGGGAAATTGTGGGTGTATTGGTATTCCAATCAAGGCACCTATGAGTGTGTTTTAATTTATGATTCATTTCAGCTAAGATTTGGGATTCCAATTGGCCTCTGTTTCATTAGCACTTGAAACTTTGAAACTGCCAGAGATTTTCAGCATTTTTGGTCTGACCTCAATAACGCATTACATCATGCTTGGCTCGACAACCATGCGACCCAGTAACTACATTTAGTTAAGGTTTACGCGAAGATACTCGTGACATTGTACCACAATTAGAAAGATCAAGTAGCTACATTTAGAACTTCTTTATGCTCAACAACAATTCTTATTGACGATGGACTTCTGCAACCCTTTGGAGGAGACTTATCCTAGCACCAAGGCCAGGCATGAAACTAGAAGATTCCGACAGCATGCCTTGTTTTCGCTCAAACCACCCCACCCGCTCGTCCTCGCCGTGGAGAACAGCGAGTGTTTACCTGTGAAGTCGCCATTGGATCGATAGGCATAGAATTTTTCAACAAGAGGCCGGGGAAAGAAGGCACGCAAGCCTGTTGTGTGCCCCAAGGTCACGCTTAATACACCATAGAAAGGAAGCGGCCAGGCTAATGCCTTCCACCGGCAGGCGAGCTGCCACCTTCGACCCTGGAGTCTGCCACCTGCCACACGGAGGGGCTTAGCTCTGCTGACGCTCTGGCTGTGCCAGGCACTGGGTTTAATATCAGCTGGCGGGACATGCCTCTCCAATCCCCCCCCCCTTCCTGTTTTACCTTCGCTGGATGACTGCCCCCCTTCTGTCTCTCTTTTTCTCTTCTGTGTTGTACCGCTCCCCCCCCACCACCCCCCCCCCCCCCCCCACATTGCGTCGCCCTCTCTTGGTCTCTCTCCCCATCTTCCCTCGCTGTCTTTCTCTCCCGCCTCCCCTCCCCCCCACATCCATCCCCTCTCCTTCCTCGATTGAGCACCTTGTTCAGACTGCAGAGGAGGGGAGAGTAAAATATAGGGTGAGGGATCTCATAATGAGCTGTTTATGGCAGGTTGTTCCAGAGAACAAGGGTCTCCTTCATTAGCCATCAACAGGGCTGACACCAGCAATAATCACCACCTGCTAGCACCAAAGGGAGCAGCACCAAAGCATACATTAGTGACACTATTTTCGCCAGGAAAATGTGCGTTAAGAGCATTAATGCAACAAATGTAGCAATACTGTTGTACTAAAATTGCAGTGTGTGTAGCCCGGGGGACATGTTTGTGGATAAGGAACAAAAGGACAAAACAAACGCCAAAATGTTGACGGACGCACACTTTCGCCCATTCAGATGAAGAACGGCGAGGCTCCATCCTGTTATTACAGTTATCCTTCTCTCTCTGCCACTCTCTCTCTATATCTCTCTTTGCCTCTCTGTCTCTCTCTGCCTCTCTCTCTCTCTCTCTGACCAACTTCCTGAAATGATTCAGAGGGAGACTGAAACACAGGCTGTTGTGAGTTAAGGGGAGGTCAATCCCTCCTCCTCCTCCTGTATAATCGCTGTGTTGGTGTGTCTGATTGTATTAAGGCTGAGTGAATAACAGAGACTGACAGGAATAGCATCATGTTTTAGACCATCAGCGCGACTCAGATCCCGGTGACTGACTCAGTTTGTGTTTGTTCCCCCGCGCGCTCTCTCTCGTCGCTTTACTGACAGCGCTTCAAGGACAGCGGGCCCACATGCAAAGGCGTTTCTCTCCTGCGCCGATCCAGCCTAAAGTGTCTAGTCATCAGATGGCGTTTTGAACTGCCCTGTCACCTCGCGGGAGCAGCAAACCCTTCCAGCGCGAGGGAGCGCGCTCCAAACCACGGCTTCACGGCGTTCACGGAAACAGGACCGGTCGGCAACTCCCAATCAGAGCCGGAGAGGAAGTCTTCCTCTCTGAGCGAATCGGCACCGCCACAACTGGGTGCTGTTTATGAATATGCACAACGTAACGAACGCCCAAGAGGCCGACCTACTTCTGGGTCTGTCCTCGGTCTCTGTCCTCACGGCTCAGGGCCTTCTGATGGGTTAACGCTGTCATCTCGCAACGCGCTGTAACAGCCCACTGCACTCTCCGAGAGGGCAGATACTCCCGAGTTCCACCGTCTTGGATGAGATGATCTTTGGCTAACCACGTTAACCTGCTAATAGGTGGTTGTGATGAGGCAAGGGCCAATTAGGCTTGTGTAATGATACAGCGTGCAACACCGTTCATCACGAATGGGTAAACACCAGAGTTTTGACAAGCGCAAACGGAGGCTCATAGCCGTCGAACCGCGCCGTCAGGGAGGAGTTTCGCCGGCGCATTTTCAAGCGATCCCAGTAAACAACACTGCCTTTCGCTATCCCAATGCTAATACAGCTAATGCAGCTGCCTCCAGGAATCGAAAGGGGCGGGAGCGATCCGGAAGAGGAGAGGGAGAGATCGATGGATGAGCACTCCAGAACAGACGAGAACAAAGACTAAGGCCCTAACTGTGCCTGTACACTCGAGTATTCCCCCACAAGCGCTCGTGGAATATATCTTCATCTCAGATCAGCAGGGCTGGATGCCAAATGTGGTTAGCTTCAGGAGCTGAGCAGGAGGGAAATCTGCCTCAGACAACATGGAAGAGAGACTAAGACAGGGCTGGCAACCTCTCAAATCTGAATTCCGCCACTCAGATGTGAAAACCTCCTAATTCGGCATTTCCCTCGTATGGTCGGAATCCAATAAATTCTTCCCCTGGCTACCAGAGTACACGAGCTGGGATGGAGTGAGGGGGGGGGTGGCAGACAGACATTTTCTTCTGTGAAGATTAACAGAAGTGGTGTTGGAAGAAAAAAATTCATGGCTCGTTTCTGGCAGGGTACCAAATCGGCCCCCCCTCCTCCCATTGTCCCCACCCCCCCCTCCACTCCCCTCCACCCTTCAACCCTCGCTCCCTCCGTTGAACTGCCGCTCCAGGTGAGCTCAATTATGTCTCAAGGACGCAGCGCCCTCAGCCGGGGTCAGGGGTCGGCTCGCACGCTGACGGCTACGACGGTAATGATGAACCCGCCCCCCCTTCCCTCCTGCGTAACATTTCCCAGCTAATTTGAAAAGTGCTGAACAGAACCTTTAATTAACATGGTCCTGCCAAGGTTTCTAACCTCCAACTGACAGTCTGTTCTTCTTTTTCTTCCCTCCTTCACTTCCTTCCCTGGCCACTCATTCCCTCCATTGCCCCCCCCCCTCCCCCCAGAAGCTCTCTGTGAGTCTGGATTAAGGCAAGCCCTTGTGCCTTCAGGCTAACCCAGGGCAGTGGTTTAGGATTTACTATCCGAGCTGGAGAAGGTGTCTGTTTCGCAGGCCTCTGTCACACCAGTAAATGTAAAAAACAAAGATATAGTAAGTGAAATAGACAGACATAAGCACGCCAAGAAATGTGCTTCGTAACCATAATTAGGCTTGTTTGGAAATGCTAATGTCATTTCACATGGTTCAGAGCCCACCAACACACAATCCAAAAATCACAGGAACATCTCACTAATACTGTGCATTTCAAACAACAGAACGCATGCAACTTTTCTTCTTGCGAGGCCTGAGCAACCTTAACTGACATTTATCTATCTGTAACGTCTTAAATTCAGCAACTCTACCAGGCTAACTGGAGCAAATGAGAGCCTAGCCCAAGAGCATGATTCAGCTTTCAGTACTGGAGACAAGTCCAGTAGCTGAGGACACCTCTGGCCACACTGCTGATGTATTGTACGACACGCTTCATTTCAATGCCATGGGCAGCTGATTTTATATAAGAGGGCACCATCTGCACTGGTTTCTGAACCAGCGTCGCTGCCAACACCAGCAATACTAGCACTAGTTTTACTACATTCACAACACCAGCTATTATAGCACCATGGACTATGCCAGCCACTGAAAAAAAGCATTGTGCTAACATGCCATGTACAATGCCAGCACGAGGACTTACATGCTCTAAGTCTTACAGCATCAGTAACTATTCTAGCACCATGGACAACACCAGGACACCAAGCACCATGGACAGCACCAGGACCGCAAGCACCATGGACAGCACCAGAGCAGCTGTCTGCAATGGGGGCAGTATTAGCTTTGCTAGCACCATGGATAGCACCAATTGTAACAGCACCCAGAATGCTAGCACCATGGGCAGCATACAACAGGACCCTGCACTGTGGACAATGTTGGCTTTGCTAGTACCATGGACAGCACTAAAGTCCTATAGACAACGTTGACTATCTTAGTACCACGGACAGCACAAGGAATGCTAGTACCATGGACAGCTCTACAGGGCACAGCAGCTGTGTGTATCGTAGAAAGTCTTTGCTACGACGGAACCACAGACAGCAGCAACTATATCAGCACTATGGTCAGCACCAGGGGCCTTTAGAAAGCGTGCGTAGGCACAAAAAAACATGTATGATGGTTGGTGTGAAAGAACAAGGTATACCACACAATGTTTATTGTATTTCATGTATCTGAAAGGGGATGAACAATGTACAACAGTCAATGTTTATGACCTTTGTGTTAAACTCCACCTATTTCTGGTATATCTGAATATAGATACAAAAAATAGGAAGGAAGTTTTACAGAACGTTTACATATGATTATTTGTGTAAAGATATTGATTATATCTTACACCTCTATGGTGCACAATTTGCAATCTAATAATGTCTATCTTGTTTGCGAAGCACAAATGGTGTTGGTACAACAGACACAGGAAGTGATGCAGGTAAACATGTAACCCGTCTTGCCTTTATGACCCCAATATTTGATATATAACATCAACTACATATGTCACATAACATATACCATTCTGAAACGACCCATTTAGATGACAGTTTTAGAACTACAACTCCGTTTACAGGGTCATCGCACACACCAGGGTTCTTTCAAAGTGCCTTGCCAGTTTACAGTTACTCTAGTTTAGACAATTGATGAATGCCGTTTCTGGCTGAACATGGCCATTACAGGAGCGAAGCTGGAAGCTCATTCACATGCAAACCATTTATGGTCTTTCACAAACCATTTACGGATTAGCTTTGACTTATAACAGGAAACATGCATACATGTAAAGTCATATTTATGAACTGCAGCATATGCAAAATGTTCCTACATACATCACTTTATTGTATGAAATATATGCCAGGTTTTCGAAATATCATGCCACGTCTCAAACTGTAAGCACCATGGACAACTTTAGCTATCCTAGCAACACAGACAGCACTAGCAACGCTACCCGCCATGGACAGCTCTAGCATCACTACCACCATGGACAGCTCTAGCAACAATACCACCGCAGACAGCTCTAGCAACGCTACCACCACGGACAGCTCTAGCAAAGCTACCACCACGGACAGCAATAGCAACGCTACCACCATGGAAAGCAACAGCAAGGCTACCACCACGGACAGCTCTGGCATCGCTACCACCACGGACAGCTCTAGCAACACTATCACCGCAGACAGCTCTAGTATCGCTACCACTGCAGAGAGCTCTAGCAATGCTACCACCACAGACAGCTCTAGCAACGGTACCACCATGGAAAGCAATAGCAACGCTACCACCACGGAAAGCTACAGCAAGGCTACCACCGCGGACAGCTCTAGCATCGCTACCACCATGGACAGCTCTAGCAACACTATCACCGCGGACAGCTCTAGTATCGCTACCACTGCGGACAGCTCTAGCAAAGCAACCACAGCGGACAGCTCTAGCAACGCTAACACCACGGACAGCTCCAGCAATGCTACCACCACAGACAGCTCTACCAATGCTACCACCGTGGACATCTCTAGCATCGCTACCACCTCAGACTCACCCAGCTCTAGCAACACTATGACCGCGGACAGCTCTGGTAATGCTACCACCGTGAAGAGCTCCAGCAACACTACCACTGCAGACAGCACCAGCAATGCGACCACCACAGACAGCTCTACCAGCACTACCACCGCGACAGTAAAAGCAGCATTACCGCCGCAGACAGCTCTAGCAACACTAACGCCACGGACAGCTCTAGCAATGCTACCACCACGGACAGCTCTAGCAATGCTACCACCGTGGGTAGATTGTATAAGAAACTAAGTACTCGAGCATCACTCCGGACTTGAGGACAGCATGATGCCTCCTAATCTTGGCAGTCGCACGGGGAGCAGGATTTGGCCCGAGACTCGCTCGCTTGCTCCGCTGAACCCTCGTAACCCGAGCCAGGATGACAGAGGCTAGTTAGCTGAAACGGCACCGGTTGCAGAGCACCTTGGGAGGACATCTGCTCTGTTGGAACTGTGGTTCTCAATGGCGTCTGTCCTTAGTTATTATTACAGCCACCCTCTGTCTATCCCAACATGCAGGGGGAGAAGAAAATGTCTTCATAAACATGCTCATGTGCACACGCACGCACACACAAACACGCTGAGACATCACCACCAGACGAGTCATGGTGAGATGGAGGGGGGAGACGGAGGGCGAAGGGGAGGATGTGAGAGGGAGGGAGAGAGGGAAAAGGGGGAGAGGGCGGGAGAGGATACCCCGGGGATGTTTTTTTGGAGCGCGGGGCTGGTTGAGAGAGGCAGCAGCTGTTGTTGGAATGCATCAGGGTGCGCCCCCAACCCCTCAACCCGCCGTCTCCATTTATACACACACACACACAGACACACACACACACAGACACACACTGTGTTCTGACTGGGAGGGACAACAGGCTGGTCGAGAGGATAGCGGCTGCAGCAGAGTGGACCTGGCCTCTTCGGCTTCAAAGGGGAAAGGAGGTGGAGGAGAATGCCTATGTCTGAGTCGAGTCTGGCTGCCGACCCACTCCAATTCCACCCCCTTCCCCTTCCCTCCTCCAGGCCTTCCTCGCTCACACTGCACCTGATCTGTGACTTGGCGGATGCTTACGATACCAGGCAACGTTATTACATTGTGCCATGGCGGTGACTGCATGTTACCTTGCCTTGAAAAGCATCCATTTATAGGTAAACATTAGGGAAAAACTTCCGAACAGACGCACGGTGAATGAAAGAACTCCTGTCCTAACTTGGAGGTGTGTGTGTGGGGGGGCATGGTCGCTTTCACAAACCCCGAACATCCGGACCTGCGTTATTGGAACTGACTCCTTCCTCCGTTTCAAAAGAAGGCCCATCTGCCTGCAATGTCTCTCTCTCCCCCTCTTTATTTCTCTCTCTCTCTCTTTTTCTCTGCCCCTCTACCTTGGCTTCCCCGCAGTGTCAAAACCACAATCAAACCCAGCCCACCCACAAGAGCAAATGTTGAAGGACGGGAGGGTGGGTGGGTAGGGGGGGGGGGGGGGGGGGGGGGGGGGGGTGAAAGCGGAGGGAGGGGGAGGTGGAAGAGGAGGGGGGGGGCTAAACAAATGGAGATGCCAACACTGAAGCATCTTGCTAGTCGGTTAATTATTCCCCCCCACCACCCCACCCAGACCAGGGAGACAAAGCGTCGCTGTCAGGGAGGAAGACAGATAGACAACGTTAAGAGCTGTAGGCGCTTGCTTTCTAAAGACGCCCAAGCCCTTTAAATAATACCCCCATCCTAAGGGCGGAGGGCTGGAGCTCACAAGTTAAAACAGCTCGCCACTGATACAGCAAGCCAGGGCTTGATGGCAATTATTTAGACGTCAGTCCGCTAATTGTAATGCAAGATGACAGGTGCCCAAAACAATTTGAGCGCAAAAGTGCCCGTGAGCTTGTGTGTGTGTGTGTGCGCATCGCCGTCCTGTTTGTGATTACGGATAAAGATAGCAAATCTGTTATTGTCTAAACACGCACATCTCTTCTACGTCTAAGCTTGTCTGAGTTCAGGACTCTGTTGGATGAGGGTGAGGGTTTTGCTGGAGCTGCATGACTGCTTCTGCGGTTCAGGATGTTGTTTATGTGATTATCTTGACCTGCAGGATAACTGCTATCAGGTCAAGTTCACTGAGTTCAGTGGCCCAGCTAAATATTCTGGGATGCTGGTCTTGTGAAACCCATTTATTTAGATGAAACAAGAATGTCAAACGGCCACAACTGAAGAGGTCCCATCTCAACTGATTTGCAAATTAAAACAACAGCATTCAGCATCCGGGTGAAACTTGCTTAGTGTTATTGCAAACTTCTCAGACACCTAACTCAGACTATTTACGACAAAAGCTATCCAGTATATTTTCTTGCATTACTTACTTAAAAAGCCTCTCCAATTTTCTACACAAACTTTGAAGGATTTGACAGTTGGTCCAGGTAAGGATGCACATTTTAAAATCAGAACATGTTTCAATCTGTGTTTCTTTCTAATGTCTATCTTATCTTGTGACACGGGAAAAGGGAATCCAATGATGCAAGAATCATTTGAAACTGTGAAAAAGCATCAGAAGCCAACTTTGATGTTGGGTCATCCTGAGACAGCGGCGTTCATGTATCACCAGAAAAGCTTGAAGCTTTGAACTTCCCTCCTTCCTCCCCCCACCCCCTTCCTCTAGCTTCCCCTCGATTACCAACCAATCACATGAGCCTTCCACTCCCATATCCCATAAGCCCTCTGCCATGTGCCTAGTCTGATTCTACTCAAATTCACCGACACACTTTTTCGAGGTACGTATACAAACCCGTCATGGAGATATTTAGCCTCCCCCCCTGAGATTGTGGTTGAGGGGGTGGAGGAATAAAAATCTAGCGGTATATCCAATCACTGAAATCAAGGCAGTTTGACTGATGAATAATAAATAGGAATTGAACGCTCCTCTCTGGCACGGGGGGTGGGTAGCAGCGAGGGGGGGGGGGGTGAAAGACGATCAGCAGTGCGATGGGGGGGGGAGGGTGAAGGGGGAGAGGGAGCATGTGCTCAGACTCTGGAGAGCGTGTGTGTGTGCGCGCGTGTGCGTTTGAAGCTAGCGAGGCCTAGTGACATCATCCCCTGTGAACCGTGGATTCTGCCGTTCTCATAGCGGTGAAAAGGGGGAGATGGGGAGATGAGGAGGAGGTCGGACGGAGGGGAGAGCAGGGGAGTGAATGGCCCCTGATGAGGAAGTGTGCGTGCGTGCGGGTACCGTACGGAGAAGCTGCATGGGTAAGTGTGTGTGTTGGGGGGGGGGGGGGGTAACGTGCGGGGGGTGCACATAAGAGCAGCCATTATGCCCACATGCGCGTGCAGCTGTGTTTGTGTACGCCAATGCAGACTGGCAGCCGTGCATACGAGCCACGCATATTACATTTGTCAAGCGGTTTCCATGCTTGCACTCTAGGTTAAAGTTAATGGAGTTGACTCGACGGTTCGATGTTAGTTTGTCTTGAGTGCTAGCGAGAAGAATGAGGCAAGAGGGAAAGGCACCAAAACAGGAAGTGATGTCACTGCTCAACAATGTGACCAGATAGAAAAGACAAAGAGCCCAAAAGGACTGTTGTCAAACCAGGAAGAGGACACGTTCTGTATTGTCGACGTAAACAGTTACTTCAAACTCACGGCTAACCTCTCGCCAACCCTTCCCGCTCCTTGAATCTATTTTCAGGAGGGTCTTTTTCCCCAACAATTCTTCTTTTTTTGCAGTCTGCAAGCACAACCACGGTGAATGGTATATATCACACAACATGTCACTTTACATCAGGTGGCAATTATGCATTAGCACCTTCCCTGCGCGCCGGTTGGTAAAAGTCACACGCCAAAAAACAGTGCGACCTGCCATTTTCTATCAACAGCCCCGATTTAGATTCCATATTAGTCTCTACATGATGCTGCGCGTCTGCGCGAGGGAATAGGGGGAGGGGGGAGGAAAGAAAAAAGCATTGCACTTTGCCTAACACAAACACAATCCCAGATGGTTTCCCTTTCCACCGAGAAGGGAGAGAACACGCTTGCCATTCGCGCACACACGTGTGAGATCTCACACTCACACACTCACACACTACAAAGAAGGAGAAGAAGGAAGAAAAAAAAGGTTCCTAGTACACTGGTATCCCTCAGCCTGTTAAGCCTCGTAAAGAACTGGAATGCTGCTCCATTCATCCCTGGTTGAGGCCTAGGTAAACAAGCACTAAATGGAAGCTCCAAATCAGCTAGTATCATTGGTATCCTATAAGGCTTCTCTCTGTCTGTCTGATTCACTTTCCTGATTTGATATAAACTCGGGTGTCATTTCCAAAGCTAGTCATTTTTGGGTGTATGAAAAGGTAGCAACATCAATTCAGCAAATATGCCATGGTTAAGTCTCTCACTCGCATCAACTGCATGTAGCACAATCAACATGCTGAACATGAATGCATCATTGTCCATAAATACTTACTGGAAGCAAAGTATTCGTTCGTACTGCCCCCCCCCCCCCCCCCCCCGCTCCCACCCCCTCCTCATTCAACATTTGGCACTTGGCATTGAGCTGAACAGGAAGTTAGGCCCAGTATACTACTTGAGAATGAAGTACTGAATGCTACCTCTACTACTCAAGTAGAATCCTGCCCATGACAAACCTGGATGAGGCTTGGTGTGACAGAGGCATCATACAGTATAAGGCACAAACTAATGCCGAACAGTAATATTTCGACGCCGTATGAAAAGTCTTCAGCGGCAGAAAAGGACAAAGGGTCTATTTGGCGGCAGTATATTGTGACATTTACAGTTCAATGGTTCGGTTCATTGCAGTTCACTTCTGTTAGAACAAACGAACGAAAGAAAAGCAATCGAAAGTTGTGATATTTCTCTCAACAAAGAAAAGCAAGGCCTCACTCGACTTGCTGAGCCGACCGAAAAAAAAAAAAACTCCAGCCATTTTCAGTGAGGGGAAAAAGATTGAGAGAGAACCAAAAAGAAAAAAAGGGATGATTTATGCTTCATCTGGGCACTCAGCTTCATAAGGCAGTAACAGCACTCATTTCATTTCGGAGAGTAGTTCGTTACCACACCGAGCGCCGTAAAAACCTCCACTTCATGGGTGATATAGTAGCGGCCGACATGCCGGGCGGCCGTCTGCGGGTGGAGTCGTTTCGCATTTCGATGGGGGTTAAATTGGAGTGTGTTCCATTCGAGGGGCCTTCGTATGAGGTTTAATGTACGTTTCAGTCGCTTGACATATCAGGCTGTAATAGGCTTTCTGCAGTTCTCGACCAAACATGCATTTCTTGTTTTTGACGTCTCTCAACCCCCTCCTTACATACACACACTCACACACACACACACCTACACACTCACAAACACACACACACACACACACCCCAGCAGTCTCAGCTCTCTGGCTCTGTGCCATGCACGTAAAGCGTCACATTATAAATTCCCCAGTCTATTATTACCTTTGCTGTAAAGACACAGCCCACACACGCAGTGCCAAAGAGCTCGGCTTTACAATGGGCCTCGGGCGCCATGTTCTACCTTGCTAAATCTTGCTGCTCTGATTGAAATCTAAAAAGCATGTGTGCAAGGGCCCTTCTCTCTCTGTCTTTCTCTCTACCTCTCCCTCTCTTCCTATCTCTCTCTCTCTGTTTCCCTCTCTCTCTGTCTAGATCTCTCTCTACTTCTCCCTGTCTTCCTCTCTCTCCCACCCTCTCTCTGTCACTATCTACCTGTCTTTCTCTCCCTTCCATCTCTCTCTCTCCCTCTCTCTCTCTCTCTCTCTCTCTCCTCTTGTCACTGTCTACTTCCCCCCCCCCACCCTGAGAAGTACCATCTCAGTCTCTCCCGGTAAAAGTTCTAGGGTTGCTCTGAGGGTCGTTGTCAACGAAGTATACACTTTGTCACATGAATCAGGCACCGACTGCATAGGGATGCCGCACTCAAAGCACCTCTAGCTCCTAGATGCACGGTAGTTAAACTGTTGAGAGGAGTGCTGGTTGGAATCATAAGGATGTTTTACAGCGACTGGTCACGAATGCTAAATATCGCGAAATGTTGTAACCACACCATTTGGAACCCAGCATTTTACAGCCGGCCATATTTCATCCGTCTGCAATGTGATCTTGCCTTTTGCCAATGCAATACTTATACTGTCACTACCTATGCTACTACTCCCTATTTCACCATAATCACTTAGGAGAAAGTGTGGTTTTGATTTTGTGCGTGGTCAGACTTGCTACATGTTTGCTGCGAGCCAGCCAATAGGGATCGTGTGTCCTGGACTCTGCTTCCACACGGCCGTTGTCTCTCCCAACATCGCATTAACATTCTGACAACTCTCACTCGAAGTTTGGAGAAGAATTTTGAGAACCTCCTGGGGCTTTGAGAACGGTAGTCCCTCAAGCCACCAGAGCAGACTTGATTGGCCCATAATCCCATCCAATTAAAGAACCACTGTTAATTCAAGATGTACATTAAGCCTCAATTTGAGGAATATTCTTTAATTACCGAATGGCAAGAAGGATCTAATTGTTGTCATATGAGGTGATTTATACTGAGCGAAAACATCATTCTTGACTTGTCAATCAAACCCTCCTCCATGCCAGCTGTGTCCAAACACTGTCACTACAACCAGGGGTGAGTCAATCACATAAGAGCATATCTTAAACATATACACATTGTACGTATATCATTGCATTTAGCTTGCTCACATTTGTTTATACACTGTTGTACTTAACAGCCCTGACATTTACTGAAATTGATTTCTTTCACAGCCTTGCATTTGTTTGAACATACAACGGCTATGACTCGGTAATCCCATTTTAATTAGAGAGATGTAGCGAGCATGCTAAGCTCACGCGCTCTATTCCCCGCAGTGATGCCACACTGGCGAGGAATCAATCACCAAGGCGCCGGTTGCCAGGGCAACGGACGGGGGGCTCCTGCACTACTGTCTAAGTGGTAAATGATTGCCGGTGTAACTCATTGGCTGGTGTGAGGAGTTTTTATCTCGCTCCTCTCCCTCTCTCTCGTCGCAATGCCAGAGAGTTAATTAAAAGCAGCCAACATGAAATAAATCTAAATCCAAAAAGAAATGAAACATAGAGTACAAATTGAATTCCCACGTCGAGGGGTTTGCAGTTGGGGGTATGAGGTGGGTGAACTGGGAGAGGAAAGGGGAGGGGGAGGTGGCAAAAAAAAAAAAAATATATATATATATATATATATATATATATACTGTATATATAAATAATTTCCAGTGTGAAGAAAGTGTGAATAAAAAAAAATAATAATAAAACACGTAAACACATTAACATTTGCAGGAAGAGAAGGCGGGGTCACAGGAAAGGGAGACCCAAATGAGTTTTTTTTTTACATCAGACCACAACTTCATTCCATATTTCCCGAATCCCCTAACTAGGACCTGCTTAACCAGAAACATGGAGCTCACGCCCCCTTACTCATGACACCACCCCCACCCCTTCACCCATAATCCCCTGCTGTGCTCCCTCCTTCAGAAAGCACAAGACCACAACTGTGGCTGGAGATCACAGGCTGCACATGCTAAAGAGCACTTGGTTTAACCGACACTGACCGTGTCTAAAACATTTAGACTCCCAAAGTGCACAACTTATCAAAGAGAAGATAGGCACAAAGATACCAGCCTGAAGTAGATCCTCATCCTGAGAGAACAGTAGTCTAGAACGTTCTTTTGTAAACTGGACGAAGGAGCTGGTCAAATATTAGCAACGATTTTACCATCTCTGTTATTATTTCAAAAAGGTGCTGGTGTCTTGTGGTCTTCCAGCCACACCCAGAGAACTAAAGACCCTGTATTTCCCCTCCCGTGTCACATGTGTGTTTCCTGTCCCCTGGCTGGGCCCAGCAGCATCCTAGCATATCCACAGCGAGCTGGGGTCGTCCATCTGCTGGACGCTGCTGCCTGCTGCCCCACCGGGATCCCCCTTCGCTTCTCCACCTCGTCCCACCGGTGTCTATCCAATTAAAAGTTACACGTCAAACTGAAGTCTCAGCTAGACTTCCAGATGGTTGGAATGGAGGAACACGCTTTTTTTCTTCCGCCTTGTTGTCAGCGAAGAAGCCAGTTACCTGTGTCGGCATTCCGACGGTGAGGCGGCGGCGGGTGTTCGCTCTGGGAACAGTCTCATGTCTTTCACCCAATTCCTGTTTGTTTCCTGTTTGTTTGTAGCTACTTTTTAAAGCGTGAAAACGCTTTATCGAATGAACACAGAAACAGTCCACGGAATCCTTTTTTGGGGGGTTCGTGTGAAGCGCTGTGTGAGATTAAAGCAACTTTTTTCATCTGATAACACGGTAGATCCCTACATTCTGCCAGTTGCAACCTAATTTATGCCACAGAGCGAGGAGCAAATGAAGATCTGTAAAGGGTCTACACTGCTTAACCGTGGAGGTAAGCTTTTCAGACGAGGGAATAAAGCTTGTCGCACGATTTCTTTTTAAGTGCCGGGTTTCCAAACGTCTAAGTGAAAGAATATTTACCATTTTCAAGTACCACAGCAACAATCTCGTGATGTCCTTCTCTGCTCTTCTCCTGGCACTGACATCTGAGTTAGCAGCGATGACCAAAGAACCCAGAAAAAGACACGTCAGCCTTTATTTCACGGTCATGGCATCTAGCGTGAGCAATCCCACGTGCTTAAGTGCAGTTGACAGGTAAATCCCATGGCTGAGCATTTTTGCTTGCCGCCTCGCTTCTCTGTGAGAGTCTTTCTCTGTAAAGAGGACCGTCGCCTCTCCGGGGACGTCCAGGGGGGCTGCCAGACCTGCGCAAATGTAGCCTAACCGAGATGGTCCAAAAACATCTTACGACAGTTGGGGCTCACCATAACTGTCAAGCCCATATCGATTCAAGCATATAGGCCTCACGCACATTCCAGATTGACAGGTTGTCCTTGATGTAATATTCATCGGAGAGACTGTTCGAAAGGCTGTTGCTTCCAAATCTAGCCTGCAATTAAGAGCATTCCAATGTGGGAGACAATAAGTTGGCTCTACTTGCGGTTCTACGTATCATTACGCCTTGGCATCCGGCTGTCTCTGCAACATTCCTTGTGTTTGAATGTCAGCCTCGTTTTTCAATCAGCAAGGCTTTTTGTTCCAGAAGAATCAGACAGGCGCAACTAATGAGAAACATATCTGCCAATAACCCATTTATTCAATGCGACTGGGGGATTTCAACAGCATCCCTATCCAACTGCGTCTTGGGCTGTCTTTCACTCAGCCTGCGCCAGAATAAATTGTGGCGGAACTTGACAACGTTGGACGGTCAAACCGTGAACGCGTGCCGTGTCGAGATTACGAAAATGCCAGGAGATATACAGTCCCACACTCGACAGGGGAACTTTGTTACAGAACATCAGACATTTTGGGGGGAGGGGGAGGGGGGTTTCAACATGCCGAGATACCAAAAAAGAAGTTGAAGTCTGGTGACAAGGCAATTATGAGTAAACTGTAGGATATGAGAGCATTAACCATTCTTGCAGGAAAAACAGGGCCTACTTTCAACACAACAAAACAAACAGTTTTTCTCAAGCGCAACTTGAGGAAACTTTAGAGGGATACATGCATAAACAGGCCTGTTCAGTATGACCGACGCTGTGCAGTACAGAAGACTGCACTTGTACAGGTGGAGTGCATTAGATTAAGGCCAGCATTTCACTTCTGTGATGCAAAGGTAATCCCATGTCTCTGACCTGTCACATATGGCAGATCAGCGGTACCCGTCCCCCAGGGTACCACTGAGGGAAGGGCAATTTTAAGAAAGCCGGTTGCTGACGACAAATAAAGAATCCACGCTCGCATCCTCCCATATTTGCCTGACAACAAGCGGGGCGTACAGCACGCATCTAAATCTGGACCGGCGCAATGTTGACATGCGATGAAGGGGCTCGGACAGCGGGGGGGAGGGGGGAGTCAGTGTTTGCGCAGACTTGTCGTCCGTCCCCCCCCACCCCGTCCCACCCCGTCCCCCCCGATCAAGCTCATTACTTGAGCAACAGCAGGGATGAGGCGGGCTGAGTGGGTGAGTCGCTCCGGAAACCTTTTGGTGTGCAAGTAATAAGAGCTAACGCAGCCCCATAGTCCAGGGGGAGCGTGGAAGGGGATAATTGAGCAGCTAATGGTCATTGAGAGCCATGCATCCACCTCTCTGGTTAAATATAGCCCGCCATGTGACCAATCATTGGGAGTAAGGCTTTTTCTGAATCCATGGATACCGGCATATCAACCAGACTCCATTGTGACAACCGCCACAGCCATGCATAGCCGGTGCTTTCGATTTCACTTAAAGGAAATTTGTCCATTTGAAAGGGGAAGATTACGTGTCGTGATTCGGACGTGGTCAGTCAGAGGAAATACCTGACAGGAATGTTGATCGTCTACCTACAAAATGCAGATAGTGTAGGCAAGGGAACCAGCTACAGTAAATTAAGGAGGTACAAAAACCGTGTTGCATCACCTTTAAAGCCACCTACGGTAAACCAAGATCATATCGCCCGTAGCCACTGTAGATTCATTTTGATTCAATAGATTAAGTATTAATGATTCTTAGCATAAGTATTAAGGCTGATTCAAGCTATCTGCATGACAAAAGTATGCATGTGACAGCTGATGCGAGTAACAGCTTGTGAATATAAATTCCTGTGAAATGTCACATACACCTGCAGGCTATACAAAGGGATGGGGGACATGTCTGTACTGAATTATCAATATAACACACTTATTCATATGTTAAGATTCCCACACACAGGTTTGTGTCCCCCGGAATGAAGTATTCATGGTCAAGCAAATTATTGAAGAGACTTGGATATTTGTGTGCATAAGGGTGTCATTGAAAGCATACGCATAGGTTTGTGTTCATCACGTCACACTCTGCGCCGCTTCGTTCAGGGTTATACTGTAGAACTAGACCAAATGGAGGACTGAAAAAGGAATCAAATAAAACAAAATAATGACACACTCCACCCGATGTGATTGGAATCTACTTTACAGCTAGGTGTGCCCACCAATTCATTTAGGAAACGTACTGAAGCATTAAGAAAGCGCTTTGTATCAGCCTTCCAAACAATAGCGATCTTAAGTCACTGCGGAAACTCACTGAGTATGAGTGCACAACTGAAATGACTTTCCAAGTGTCCAAACCAAACAAAAATCGGAACCCACATGAGATTACGGCAAGGACAAAAGGGGAGGGAAAAAAGAAATACTCAACAGATTTGACTGCCATCATCTGGAATCCAATCTGCCAGTCTGAAAGAAAAGAAAACACACCAAAAGTGCATTCTGAAGGAAGGTATTTTAGTCTTTCATCCGAGACCTACAGCGCTCAGCAGGAAAAGGCAGCGGCAGTCAGCTAATCATTGTTACCAAATCAAATCTATTCTTTCGACAGATAATGAAGAACCACTGGTAAATTCTAGATATTTACTGTTGCTAGCCTGCTGGAAAAAGCAACGGTTCTTTGTTATGGCGGTGAGTGCAGGAGGTCACACCAAAGTCGTGTCTCCGTTGAGATGGAAACGAACTTCTGCCTCCAGGCAATCCAACCTAGTAAGCCCCAGTTTGCTGGTGGCCTCTTAGCCTGGATGCGTGTGAGAAACCGTAATAGCACGGGGAAGGTTTGCAACCCCTGCCGATTAGCATTCCGCTGTTCACACGACACATTCAGCAGGAGAACTCTGCAATTTTGCCAGTCAGTTAAGCCAGAGCACAGCGACAGGGGCACTGGTGATGAACCCGACTGATTCAGCGCGAGCCTCCGGAGGGGCGAGCCAGCTGCAGATATTGTCAACAGCCCTCTCGACAGTAGAATCACCCAAGGTGATGCCCTCTGACAGCAACACAACACTCCTTTTTGTACAACGATGCCAGCGTTCCCATCAGATTTCCCTGCGGTGCCTTATCGTATGAATCGCATCACATTTATCAGAGGCTAAGGGGATGACAATTGCACCGCTAGGATCCCCAAATATTTCGGAGTAAAAGACAGAAGGAATTGTGTTGTTCCAGGCAATTAGGTCATAATTATTGTGTGTGAACTTGGCGGAGTGAAGGTTACATCTGATGCTCACTCAGATAAGGGAGGTTAACCGTCTCACTGAGCGAACGCCAGGGTGTCTGCCTGGCTGCTGAACAGGGTCAGAAGACCCCTAAGGGGGGCAGAATATACTCAGGATCACATGAAGGGAGCAGCAGGCTCTCAAGTTGTTTACAACCTGGCGTCTTGAAGACTGCCTTTAAGTCGTGTTTATTTTGTCTGGCTTGCGTCGGTGTCTCCTAACAATAACCATAAACGGCGAAGGAAATGACGGCCAATTTTGTGCACCCAACTATCGCATCTTGTTTGGTGTCAACAGTATTAGAATACCTATGACAAGATGATAACATTGTGTGATAGCATTCAAGAGTTAAAGTTCACAGTTCACACAGTTCATAGAAGGGGTACCAATCGGATGCAAAGAAAGTTGAAAAACGTAATGCTGAACTTGGTTATTCAGTTACTATGAAGACGATGTAGTCACAGTTAAAATAGAAACCGCGAGTACAGAAAGGAAGCGGTCTTGTCACGATGTCGACACGCGGAACACTCCAAACGTCTCCAGCACAGACTCTGGTTCTCACAGGTGTGTCTTGGACACCCCATCAATGCGTGTCTCAAACACTGTTTTCCTTAGCAGCATCTTGTCTTGTTCTTTGAGAATATTGAGGAACATCGTGGCAGTTTGGGGACAAGAACATTTGAAAGCAGATTTCATGTGTGCATCTACGTTTGTTTTGGAGTGTTTGTGTGTTGGGTTGTCGGCGCACACCTACAGTGCTGTATTTGTGCATGTGTGTGTGTGTGGGCTGGGGTCTGAAGTGCCTCTACAAAAAGTGCAAATCTCTGCAGTGCTTGCATCATAATTTACTTACCACAGCCATGCATTATTTACCATAAAAGACCTAAAAATGGATCTTCAGGAAACTATTTATTCTAGTACATTACAAGACCGAGGCAGGGTGTCTGAAAACAGAGAAATGTGTCACGGAGAGCCAGGAAACTATCTCCACCACAACTGCTGCCATGACGAAGACACGCAAAGATGACTGGAGGATAAGCAAGTTGGAAAAACTTGTCCACCCAAAGTCCACCCAAACGATCCCCGGAAAGAAATATTGCATTCATTCTCGATAATCCTAAATTAGCCGTCCGCACGGGTAGGCTAAACGCAAAAATAATGTTGACGGTTGGCAAATCCTTCAGTTTGAAACTCTACAAAATTGTATGTCGCTGAAACAGATGTCACGCAACAGTGCTCTAGGTCTACAATGCCATGCAAGGCAATACCTCGTCGAAACAATTATGGACTACCATTACCTTAACACCCAGTGACCTTAAAATATGCCACCTTTGAATAATTGAACATTAGTAAAGTGTCATGTAATGCTAATATTGACCTTTTAATATGGGCCCCACA
The DNA here is from genome assembly GCA_036571765.1 of Plecoglossus altivelis. NCBI lineage: Eukaryota > Metazoa > Chordata > Actinopteri > Osmeriformes > Plecoglossidae > Plecoglossus > Plecoglossus altivelis. Next base: position 1,838,297 of record BROE01000023.1, on the reverse strand, counting down.
AGTGTTAGCAATATACATGCACAGTATATAAACTCTTAGCGGAGAACTTAGGTGTATGTACACAGTAAAGATACACAGAAAGTGTTGTATACCCCATTTATAATCCAGTTACGATACAGTTTGCTAAAACAAACTTGCTGGGTCCAATGAATAACAAGCCTATTGTTCTGCCCTGGTCAACTGTTTCCCAACGCTTCCCCACCAAGGGTTCATTTCGAACATGGGCCTTTGTTGAGAACGGACCTGGGAGCGGAGAGCCTGTTTTCGCGAGGCTTCGTTTGTCTCAGTGCTGCTGTTTGAAACCCTGGCCAGCCCTTCTCTCCTCAGACCAAGGGTATGTCCCCCCCTTCATCCAGAGACCTGGTCTGGGAAAGATCAATGTCTGAAACCCTTCTCTCCATTGTGTGGCCTCCGAGAGGCTTGTGGAAAGGATAATTGTGGTATTTCACGGACTCTTGCAAGCAGTAGGGACTCACCTGAAATAAATACGGCTCTCTGCAGAGAAAACAACAGTACCACACTAATTGGGCTCCAAGCAGGGAATCGGAAACTGGTGGCAAAACATACCTGTTTTCCTAGACTGGGGGGAAGATGGAAGAAAGATTGAACGAGGCACGGCAACCCAGGGAGTGCCAGGCGAACGCCGGATGGGCGATGAGAAAAGCGTTTCTACAAATAGAATTGCCTTTGGATTCGGGCGTTTCTCATCTCGGCTTTAGGGCTCTTTCACTTCAGTCTAAATAGCAACATACCTCACAGGACTGATGTGGGTCGAAGGGTACTGAAGCTCTGAATCTCATAATGTGCACTCTACTGTATCCTTCCCTATCTCTTTGTATCCATCACTGCGTACTATGAAACATCCTGTGTATCTGCTGCTGTGGTGTTGCCCTTTGGCAAGACAAAACACATATCTTAACACTGGGTAAGCTATCCAGAATAGCATTTGACCAAATAAATGTGCTCGCGGTCAAACTCCACTTATCCCTTTGCGAATGTAATATCAAAACACCACATTATCTGGTAGGGACTCCCAAGCCTAACCTGTGTGGCAGTCCTTCTGCCAAACACACTCTACACACACACGGACGCAACCTTACACACACGGACGCAACCTTATACACACGGACACAACCTTACACACACGGACAGAACCTTACACCCACGGACAGAACCTTACACACACGGACAGAACCTTACACACACGGACAGAACCTTACACATACACACAGATACAAGGTACAACTCCTGTAGCTCTGCAGACAAGTTCATATGAAACAACTCAAACACGTCACAGAGATTTCTCATTAAAGTTGAGGTTTGAGCTACAGCATGCTTGTTCTATGATATGGAAATCATATTCAATCCATTATTGGATTAGGCATATGTAATCAATCACCTATTTAGTCACAAGGTCAGTATGCCAATTGGTGTCACCTTATGTGCGTGTATACGGATCAGGAACGCAACTAGACCGCATTCTAGCTCTCTTTCAAAGTGTCGAAATGTGTTTCTAGGAGCAACCATATTTCTTTTCTTGCTTTTCCATTGCTCTCCTATGAGTTGGTGTAGAAGGCTTTCAAGGCTTTTGTGGAGCTAGGAGCTGAATTCTAAAGTCATTTGGCATGAAAGACAGCACGTACGTCTATGGAATGGAATGAGGTGTCTGTGATAGAGATGAGACTGTGTATGTCTAACAGGGTGCCATGAAGGTAGATTGGCATAATGTGAACTTTATGTCTAAATGTGGGTTGCCTATGCAAGCCCAAGACAATTCATGTAGAGATGACTGGTGAAATTCTCCTGATTACCCTTAAAACATTCATCTTGTACCAGTTTTGTAATAAATGTGTCAGTTATTTTAGTCTTTCATAGTGTATAATTCTTTGCGTAAGAACGACAGTACCCTAATCATCCGCCAAAAAAAAAAAAAAAGTTTTTTGCAGGATATCTTTTGAAGACGTGCATCACCAAGGAACCCGTTTGAAAATAAGGGCTTGTTCCGCCGCATTAGCCTGCTTCCCCAACGGCTCCTGCCGAAGCCACACGAGCCACATTCATCACCACGCTTCTTCCCAATTTCCTTCCCAACATTGGGCTCTCCCGTCTCCCTGAACGAACCCTCTGGATCGTTCTGCAAATCCAGGTCACCGCTGCAACCCCCCCGCCCCCCGCCCGCCCGCCTTCCGTACCTTATGCAACAATTATGTCAAAACCCATATAAATAGACGTCCAAAATGTACTGGATTACGTAAACAATCTAAAGTGTCTGTCGGGGGGGGGTGAGGGGAAAGGGAGGAGAGGAGCCGGGTGGAGGGGAGGGGGGGGTTGATACACAAGGCGAGGACGGTGAGCGCTTAAGTGGCACCAGGACCACCGCTAACGTTAATGCTCTAATTAAGAGGCTGAGGGGGTGGCTATCTGCAGGGCAGATAATTGGCCACCGCCGCACGTCGGCGCGTCCCAGCGTTCCCTGACGCGAGGAGAACCGCCGGCCAATTTATCACCTAGAGGGAGGAGGAGGAGGAGAAAGAGCGATGGAGAGCCGTCGACTTGGGATCTCGTTTGTGTCTGTAGCACTAGGAGTCTTGGGGCAGTCGTTCACTCTGTGTTCATGTCCACAACTTGGACTGGCTTAGCTGCTGCTGTTGTGCCGACTACTCCATGTGCCTTGCCTAATAAATTACTGGCGAGGATTTTCTGAGGCGCAGAAAAAATGACATGGTTCTCATGGGGGTTAACCAACCACTGTGCCCGCTGAACTCTGACCTCATACCCCTTGCCATCACAGTAATCATAAACCCATGGAGCATATGCTTCCAGAAGTTTCTTCAGTGGCGTGAACGCAGCTGGAACACACCTTGTCTGCTATGCATAGCCAGGCCAGCTTGCAAACACTTATAGGATTACAAGATGTCTATTCTGTGATAATTGGCTGAATGAAATTCAGGCCTCTTCCTGTCAACAAATGCTGGTTTTGACAGAAGCCACAGTTAAACCCAGGCTCTTTGTGTCAACAATACAGACTCATTGTGATGAATGCGGTCGCTGCAACCATGGACGTGCACACGCCTTTTCCTAGAGCTAGCTTTAAGAAATCCAGTGAAATTTGCCAAAGGTGCTGTTGTGCATGCCTGTGGATTTGTTTTGTTTGGATTGTTCTCTTGTCCTCTCTCTCTCCCTCTCCCTCTCCCTCTCTCTCTCTCTCTCTCTTTCTCTCTCCCTCTCTTGCTCTCTCGCTCTCTTGCTCTCTCGCTCTCTCATTCTCTCTCACTCACTCTCATGGTCTCTCTGTCTCTCGCTCTCTCCCCTGCTTTCACACTCCCTGAATCAGCAGGTCCCTTTGGTAAACAAGGCAGAGTGATTTTTGGATTTGCATATTCCCGAATAAATTATATTGCATTTGCGCGATAAGCATGGCGCTGATGCCTGTGTTTCCCTCCCCTTCTCTGTCTCTCCCCCCTCCTACCCCCCTCTCTGTCTCTCCCTCTCTCTATCTCCCTCTCTCTTCCTCCCCCCCTCCCCCCCTTCATCGTTCTTAGCATTTGCGCCTGCTGCCAAGCATTAACCCTGATCATGAGGGACCCGGGCGAGTGAGCGAGCGCTGCTCAGAATCCGTGTTTTGGAGGGTAGCAAAACGCCTGTGCCCGGGCCCCTGGAGGGCCCGCGCTGCCGACTGAACGGATGGCTAATTCAGGACTGATAATGATGCACGCTCATGGCGGCCACCGAGGACGGGCATGGCAGGCGCCCGAGAAAGGAGGAAAGAGAGAGAGAGACAGAGAAGGGGGGTTAGAGGAGAAGAAGTGGGCAGCGAGAGTGGGGGGGGGGGGGGGGGGGGGGCAGTTGGTAGGAAGGACAGAGAGAGAGAGAGAGAGAGAGAGAGAGAGGGAGAGGGGGGGATGGGCAGAGGAGGAGGAAAAGAGCGGATGGAAGAGCCACCATGAGCCCTCGAGTAGCTTAGCTGATCACAGCTCGGAGGAGGAGACTGGTCCAGTGGTTGATGGGTAGTACTGTGTGTGTTGTGTGTGTATTGGAAAGAGAGGGGTACATCCAGCACTGCACATTCAAGACCCATCTACATATATTTGTCCTCTAATTACACTTCACGCATGCTAAATAAAGTGACGAGGAAAGAAAAAGGAAATTTAAAAAAAGGAATAAATCTCCATTAGAGATTGGTGTGAGTCTTTTCCAAATGAGTTGGGCAGAGGACTGAACCTGTCCCTCCTACCTCCCTCCTCTCCTGTTCCTTTAGAGGATTGGTTGGGGCTGCTGGTATTTTGGCTGTGAAGAAGAAACTGGTGGAGGGCAGGGCCATGAATATTCCAAATGACTAATGTTGCACATGCTTATTTTTGACATATCTGGCCTCCATGGGGAAATAAAACACTTCTAATGTAGGGGGACCATCTGTTATCTGTTGCTGGTGTTTCAGAGCAGGAGCATGGTGCCCGGGCACGCACACACACACTCACACTTGTGTACAGACACCCATGCACACTCAAACACACACACACACACACACACAGCAGGAGGCTCAGACAGACACTCGGCAAAGCACACTACACTACACAAACCCTCTCTGACAACCACACGCACGCACACAACAAACACACACACACACGCACACACTACAAACACACACACACGCACACACTACAAACACAGTCTCCACCGGGAGCAGGCCGAGCAGACAGGCACTAAACTCCTATACAAATTGCACACTCCTTTTTAATTCAGTGTGTTTGTCAGATGTGCAGTAAATCTCGGCAGCAGGGTGACAGGGAATATACACATTTTTATGCCGCCTATAAATACAGCCTGGCTGCCTGCCTGTCTATCTGCAAGCCTGCCCGCTTGTTTGTCTACCTGCCTGTCTATCTGCCTGCCTGACTGCCTGTCAGTCTGCTTACCGGCTTGTCTGTCTGTCTATCTGTCTGTCTGTCTGTCTGCCTGACTGTCGGTCTGCTTACCTGCTTGTCTGTCTGTCTGCCTGACTTCCTGTCGGTCTGCTTAACTGCTTGTTTGTCTGTCTGTCTGACTGTCTGCCTGTCGTTCTGCTTACCTGCTTGTCTGTCTGCCTGCCTGCCTGCCTGCCTGCCTGCCTGCCTGTCTATCTGCATGCCTGCCTGCCTGCCTGCCTGCCTGCCTGTCTGTCTGTCTGTCTGTCTGTCTGTCTGTCTGTCTGTCTGTCTGTCTGTCTGTCTGTCTGTCTGTCTGTCTGCCTCCTCTCACAGTCAGCCATGGGCAGGGATAGGAGCGCATGCAGAAGGGCGAGAAACAACTAGCTGCCTCCCCTTGAAAACCAGCCGTGTCTGCCTCAGCCGCACGGCAACAGGAAGTAGTTTCTCTGTCTAGACTCATAAGTAAGACTTGTGACGCAGAAAAAAACGAAAACGTTCCAGTCTGTCTAGAATGGGAGGTCTTGGGTCATAAGAGCTGTATTAAAAACTAGAAATGATGGTGTTAATATATAAGACAACCTCAAAAGGAAGCTAGTAAACGGATGGAGGCCCTATTCTGTAGTTAGCGAACGGAAACTCAAGACCTTACAACCAAGTATGAAACATCAAAAGGCCGTGCCTTTACAAAACACACACCCCAAAGTTCTGGCTGCTGCACCTGAAACCCAAAGATCTGAGAGTGTCCAAGTAAGACAGAACAGAGACAGACTATAGCAGGATTTGCTCATATCCAGGTCAGCCACCTGAATCAAAAGCTGGAGTTTGGTTAACGCACAGCTGGTTGTATAAACCCAGTCTACTTATACGTTCTCTCACTTTAAGATGGTAGACCAACATACATTGGAATGCAATATGGCAAAAAAGCGCTAGAGAGAGTTTTAAGATATGAACATAACTAACCCTAACCCTCTTTGCAATTTGACAGGTTGCAAGTATTCAATTTTCTGTCTTTACGACAACGAACAGCAACGTTTGACGATACTGACTTGATGTTGCATTACAATGTGCACCAAAAGCCACGATTTGATCGTTTCAAAACGAACCATCTCAACAATACCCTGCGTTTGATAAACTGCCTTTTCGTTGTTTTTTGGTCGAAACTCACATCGCACGAACCGTACACGAAATCAGGGCATCTCATGATATTGTCTCTTCCAAATAACCCATTCAAAGCTTGTTGACAACAGATGTTACCCAATTCATTTGAGGGTTCTGCCTTTGAGTGAGGATGCGATGGAATACATGATGGGTGTAGCTACAAATTGAAGTCAATAGCTGGATTGCTCAAAATGTTGCTGTTGTTTTTGAGACCATGGATTGGAATTTTAGCAACTGACATTATTTAAGTGCGATTCTTTTTTTTTGTGGATGATTATGTTACATTTCATCTTGGATTGAAATGCAGACTCATTGTTGTGCTGATACGGTCTCAAATAGTAACACATTTTATAATAAAAGAGCAATTCTTTGCTTCATATTTTAAATACATTCATAAATGAATACATTTATACTACATGTTCATAGTGGGTATTACATTTTCACGACTGAATGATGTTTATGTGTGGTAATATACGTCCATCTCCTATCCTCCTCTTGGTAAAGTGTTGCTTGTCACATTCGTGTGAGCCATTACCGTGGGTGATACTGTTGCCAGATGTCCTGCTATCAAGTAACGAATAAACACGCCTCTTCCATGTTACTCTATCCCACGGATACATGTCAACATGCAGGTTTGGTGCTTTCCTGTAAAACCTGCGCATGAGGATTCTGTATCATAACAGACCGGGACTTCCAGTTCGTGATCTTGAGTCACGGCTGCGACTCTGAAGAACGAACACGGCCGCTAGGCTTAGATGGCATCTGCTCCCCGCCGCCCCCTGGAGGCCACGCAGCCGTAACGACGCGTCGCTAGGAATTAAGCGCGTTCCACCCTGTCGATGCTAGATACCCGGTGAGATATAAAACCTACTGTTCCGATTAGCGAAGTCCGTGAGCTTTCAGCGGACGGTGGAGGGGTTGTCCCACCAGAGCGGTCTCTACTGGGCGGCGGCGTCTCCCCCAGACGTCTCATACCTCGCTGAGCTCTCTATCATATCCTTGTCTCCTGAATGGCACTTTGGGATAAAAAGGTGTTTTTTTGTGTGCATGCGTGTGTGTGTCTGTTTCTGAAAAAGTGCACACACACGCACACACCCCAGTATTAGTCATCAGCCTTGATCTGACGGCTATCTCTCTCGCAGAGCATGATGTGTAGCTGTAATGGGAGGTTTTTTTTCCTTGGGGTGGGGGGGGGGGCTGCTGTGTGTGTGTTGCAAGGGGGGGTGGTGTAATGACTTACCGCTCACGGCAGCCTTGATGTTGGGGTCTTCATCCGTGCGGCTGCCTGGCACAGCGCGCGCGCCTTTGATCTACACACGCGTAATGGTAGGAGAGAGGGAGCAAAAAACAAGGTCACAGATCTATATGCTGCAAGGACCCTGGTTATCTCCTGCATTCATGTACTGGCGGAGTGTGTGCTTTGCTGTCTGCGCGCGTGGCACTCGCGCGTGCGCTCGTTCATGTTCGTTCGTGTGTGTGTGTGTGTGTGTGTGTGTGTGTGTGTGATTTTTGTGTTGTGAGGGGGCGGTGGGGGGGGGCAGTGTTCAAGTGACTCTGAGAGCTCACTGCTGCTCCGTGTATCAGCTCTGTGTTGTGCGCCTCTCCACAGACAATGGAGAGCGAGAGAGAGAGGGAAAGTGAGAGGGTAAGGGCGGGGTGGGGTGGGGGGGGGGGGGGGGGGAGGGAGAGGGAGGGAGGGAGGGCCAACCTGCCTGTGTTTTCCGGTCCCGTTTGAATGTTTCTCTGTGGGGGCCCCCCCGAGAGCCTGCTTTGATTGAAATGTAATTCTGGGGCCGGGTGAGGATGCTAGGTTCCTGCTCCGCACCTCTGGGAGGGCTGCAGCGGAGGCCATGCAATTTGATGTAACATTTTGCAGCCAATGTTCAATTAGCAGGATCTGTCCAAATCAAATTCAACCTTCACTTTGAGGCAGGGGGAGGGGGGGGGCGTGAGGAGTGTAGGAGGGTATAACTTTGAGCCCCCAAGAGCCTTTTTAGCCTGCTCTAATAAGTCAGTATAAGGAGTAAACATTGATATTACCTATGCGCACGTGCTCCAATGGATATTGATATAGTGAAATATACAAATATTAACCTCCAACCAGTTCGCCGTGGCTGTGTGTACGCTTTGCGTTTGTTGGCACTGGTGGGCGTTTCAGCGAGGGGAAAGTAAAGTTCCAGAACACCTTAGCGTTAGCGACTAACCCTTGCAACAACAACATAGAAACGCGTTGTGGATACAGTACAAAGCGTTTAATGTATCTGGAGCGGCGGCAACGTATGGGGAGAGAAGAGAAGCACGCCGTCGTTCTTCGCCGGGAGATGAAGGAATGTAGGTCTCCTTTCATAGCCGGGAATCGCAACTAACGCAAGATGCTTTTCCGTCGCTAAGAACTCCACTCTCAATCTTGGGCGGGCGAGAGGAAGAGACGTTGCGCAATGGATGGTGACTCGTTGTCTCCTAGGAGGAGAAGAAGCACCTGTCGGAGTTAACACTGACTGTGTGTGTTGTGATGGGTTCAGTGGGGCGGGGGGGGGGGGGGGGGGGGGTTCAGACAGGGAATGTAGGACTTTGTGGTAGATGGACAGCGAGACAGGCTGTTGAGTATCCTTGGCCATGAAGGACTTCAAAGAGAATGCTGCACGTTGGTACACTCACAAAGGCTCATTTGGCAGATTATGACATATTTGCTGGTGCTGTTCATTTTGCCAAGTGGGTCAATTAAAAGTATCGAGCGGATGAAGTGAAATAAATGTAAAAATGTTTTTATGAATTGTTGCAGCTGTGGAGAAAAAAAACTAAAACGGTGGGAAGAGAAGATCAGACGCTTGAAGAGTTGTTTGCTCACAACAAGGACATTAGCTCAGCAGGACTTGGCCTCCTGCGGCCACAGAATTCACACAAGCCTCTCAGTTTCCGGTGCGAGCAGTCTCGACATACACACACAGAACATCTCCAGTCCTCCACACCAGACCTTTCCCCTCTCTGTTACCAGGTTCTCTACACAAGAGACAGACAAAAGGCACAGACAGTCAGTGGCAAAGTTCAAGCCGACTAGAACTCTCTCTCGAACGAGCTGATTCATTTAAATGACGAATCTTGATTCGCTAAGGGGGGTGGGGGGGGCGGGGGGGTAGTGTCTGCTGAGGCACAAACTGCCACATCCTGGGTTACTGTCCGCTGAGAGGAAAGATAAGGGCATGGGAAAACAAGAGCAGAAACCCTTGGAAACATGAATTAGTTTCCAGAAGTTTCTAATCATCAAAAAGATTTCATTTTGTCTCTCACCACCACCCCCCTCCCCACCCCTCTCCTCCACCACGCTTCCTTGAGGGAGTTATGTTATAAATACAGCCCTAATCAAAATAAATGTTGAAAAGCTCTTCGGGAGTCGAAGGCTATACGCAGTTACATCAGAGGAACTGATGTAATTTAAACAGCTGCGTGCGCATCGGCCGAGGTTTAAATCAACTGAGGCTCCATGCTCACATGAGGGTTTTTTTTCCTTTCCTAGTGTTCTGAAGAGGGTTTTTCAGTCCCGACGATTTTTTTGGTGTGCTCCCCCTGCATTTGGCAGACCTATATTCATGACAGCCAAGTGTGAGTGACAGGGGCCTTCTTCTGAGTGTGTGATGTACTGAATTCCCTCTGCTGTATTTGTGTGTGTGCACTTCGTGTGCCTTCCTCTCAAAGTGTGTGTGTGTGCTCTTACTCCTCCCTAGTGTGTGTGTATGTGTGCTCTTCCTCCTCCCCAGTGTGTGTGTGTGTGTTCCTCCCAGTCAACCTCCTCGTGTGTGTCCTGCACAGTTTCTGCGTCTGAGAGCACTCTGTTGTTCTGCTCTGACGGCTGTTTCCGTTGAGGGGGAGGCTGGCTGGATGAGGCTGGCTGGATGAGGCTGGCTGGATGAGGCTGGCTGGATGAGGCTGGCTGCAGTCGCAGCTTACTGATGTGGGTCTGGTTGAGGGCATGTGACGGATCTGACACTGCACTTGTAGTCCAAAGGCACTGCCACTGGCATCCTACTGTGGAAGGAACTACATATCCCAGCAGATTGACAGGGAACTGGAGAGGAGAAGGCCACAAAAGTGTTTGAAGTGCAGCTCCGGCGACAGATAGGTGATAGAAAGCACACCATTGACAGGCCTTAGAATGGATCTACAGCGGCTAGTATTAGCTGAAAGGAGACTAATTATGCAGAAATGGTGTTTCTCACATCCCTGTATAATTTCCAAATAGGGTTCCTGTGCGACTGACCTTTCATTTTCTTTCTTCTTTTAATGGCTATTAAGGACAAACATTTGGGCAAAAGGACGTGGCATTCATGTTCCTTCATGTGGCAAGCTGTGCCAAGCAGTATGTCAGTGATAAAAGCTTGTTTTGTCGCTCCCTCGCAGCTTTGACCAGGACAGAATGTCACCCATCGGAGGCTCGTAACACTCGGTGACTAAGATAGGGCCGTGTTGCGGGAGTTCCCTTCACCGCCTGTCTGCCGGCGGACCGCCTTGCTCACAGCAGCGGGGAGAGGAGGCGCTGTGAATAGCAGGCAGGCGCTCTGCGGTGAGGTAAAATAACGAGAAGTTGGTCGCGATACGGCGAGGAGCGAACCGCTACAGATCCCTGGCCACTGGCTGGGCAGCTGTGAAAAACGCCCTCCCCCCACTCTTTCTCTCTTCCCCCCCTCTCTTCTTTTCCCCTCCTTTCCTCCTTCCCTCCCCTCCGCGATGCTGTTCAAACAGAAGACAAAGTCTACCAGAGAGATGTCCCCGTCGCTGTGCTCGGCAGACGCTGCTTCTCCATTGTCTCCCCCGCTCAGGGTCTGACTGAGTGAGAGAGTCAGAGTGGTTTAACCAGTGGAGCTTTTGATGAATTTTAATGACACTAGGCGCCCCCACGCCAGCCCCACTTCCTCCTCGAAGCCTGGCTTCAGATGTGAGCCCTTTTTGGGAACACTTTTCTTGAAGGGGGGTCTTCATAAGCAGCTACGACACCTTTTACGACATCATTCATCGCACCTTCATGACTTGTGATGTCTCATTCATAACAGCGCTTCACAACTAATTATTTAAATGGCGTTTGATGCCGGATTTCTGAATAAAAGTCTTTGAACAAAATTCCAGAACCAAAACTATAGGCATTTAAATGAAGTAACAAGGTTTGTCTTTTTAAAGGTCAGCAAAAAAAAGCATGTGTATTTTTGATTTGTCTAACAAGCAATTGCATGAAAGGCAATTTAAATATCTCTGATATCCTGCCACACCCCGGACGTGTGTGTGTACAGTACCAAGACCCTCATCAAGGACAGTATCCTATAAAATATTCCCTCTCCTCCTCCCCTACTATCCCTGTCAGTCTACAAAGTCTTTATTCCAATAAAGCCGAAATGCCCTCAAGTCCAGCTCCAAACTAAACTCGCTGTACGGAGAAAAAAAGTTGGTGTGGAGTGCGCGCACGCACTTGTGCATGTAAGTCAGAGGAGGAGAATGAGCTTGAGCAATGTCCTTGGCGTCCTCCACCGCAGAGTGATGGGCATATGTGGCAGATTTACATCCAGGTCCTAATTTGATAGCTGCTAATGAAAATGAAGCATGCAACGTTGAGCTATGCACCCACTGCATTGGCACCCTCTACTGCTGACAGGGTGCATGCTGGGAAGCCCACGATCGAGAGCCAACAGACTAATTTATGGTTGATCTTGGTAAAGCGCAGTGTTTTCTGAGGTTGGGGGGGGCAGGGGGTGGGGGGGCAGGGGTGATGGGGCGGGGCGGGGCTGGGGGGG